>OAMR01000067.1:3138837-3160864 GCA_900205405.1 Echinochloa crus-galli
ATAAGTGCTATATGAAGATACACTGAACTGAAACTGTATTCTTATCCTCCCTTCATCTACTTGGGGTAAACAGTCACTAATTCATGCATATTTGCTAAAGCTTTGTTGAATGGTATAAAGAAAAATGCATGATGCAATTACAGGGGAGAGGGAACATTATAATTAGGCAACTGCAAAACAATAGTATAAAGAAAATGGCCAATGCAATTACAGGGAGGGGGAGACGAAAAATTATATTGGGCAACCGAAAAATAACAAAAATTAAGAGACTTAAGATCCTGCACATTCATCATCTAATCTACAAAAATATAAGAACCCAAGAGTGAGATCCGCCACACATTGTACATAAACAGTAAAACAGTGATCGGTAGTGGGGAGCCGGGGACGACTCCCTACAAAGAACCAACAAGAGCGACCGGTTCTATCGGCCAATTGGAAATGGGGGCGGAGGTTCCATTTCTGTTTGGGCAGTCCGAACGGAACCGACAGCGATGCGCTCCACTAAGCGCTACGTCGCAAAATAGCGGGGATCGTTGCGGGGAGACGTGTTCGGCAGAGGAGATGAGGGCGATTGGTTAGGAGGGAGGGATAGAGCACTCACGACGCCATGGGGGGAGCAGGTGGTGATGGAGAACTTCTGGTGCGTGTTGTAGTCCTTGTACAGGAGATCTGCGCGCAAAGGGAAACCAAACAACGCGCGTCAGGATCGGGCGATGAAGAACACGGACAGAAACAGAATCGGGGGGGACAGAGGAGGACTAGGAGGAGGAGGCGCGCGGCACCTCTGGTCTTCTTGCCGATGTCCGAGTAGAGGCCTGGTGCCATGGTGGCGGCGAGGGCGGGGGCGGGGGCGAGGGCGGCGGGCGGCGAGGAGGAGACGAGTGGTACTGAGTTGCGAGGGGGAGAAGATGGCAGCGGCGGAGGCGGCGACCAGTTAAAACGGGGAAGACGCTGCAGATCTTGCTTCTTTTTCTCTGATTTTCTGAGGGTTTTTTTTGTTTGGTTTTCTCTTTTTTTTCCAGGCTGTGTTTAGTTCCCCGTTCCATCACTAAAATTCCCAAAATTCTCTCTCCAAACATCACTATCCACCTATCACACCAAATCTGTCTCCTCATGCATGGAACACTAAACGTGGATAAACAAAAAAAACTAATTGCATGGTTTTGATGTACACGACGAGAGGAATCTTTTGAGCCTAGTTAGGTCATGATAGGACAATGTTTACCACAAACAAACGAAAGATGCTACAATACGCTATAGTGTTCGATGTAACATTTTTTCCAAACTTTCTCCTACACTTTTCAGTGGTGGTGTGGTGTGGTCGATCGGGTCGCGTCGTCTGCTTCGAATCGTGCGGAGCAAACGGCGGAGGCGGGCAGCTGGGCCAGGCTGCCTCTGGGACCCACCTCCTCCAGGTGTCAGTGCTACGCGTGGATGCTTGCGGTCGTCACTTGCTCGCACGTGGATCATCATCGGAAGGGAGAATGGTAGGTAGTTGCGATTGCGGCGAAACACCACGGGCTCTTGTTAGGCCTGAAAACGATGCGGGCCGGCCCGAAACTTCTTAGGCGGATTATCCATCCGAGTCGCGTTCAAACTACCAGCATGTTTCTCCTAAAAAAACTACCAGCATGTTTCATGCGTTTCAAATTCACGTTAGAATTGCAATTGTGGATTTTTTTAACGCCTCGAAAAATCTACATTTCAGTCGTAATGGTTCAGGTTCAGCACAAAGGCAGGAGGAAGAAATCAACGCATGAAAATTAAACATACGACGAATGGTCACATCAATCTCCAGTACATCACATGCTTGTGGTAATGTGGTACAAGAACCAAGAGTGGACAGGTGGCAGGCACGGCGGACTGGTGGGCGCAGGCGGTGAGCACTGATCGAGCAGGACGATACGATCACCTGGGTCCGGCGGCGGCGGCGCCGGGCGCGTGCACGGCGGCCTGGAGCACGCCGTTGCGGACCTGCGCCGCCACGTCGTGCACGGCGGCGGGCCCGTGCGGGATGAAGACGGTGGCGGCGCTGGAGGCGGCGCCGATGTCCCTGATGGTGTCGAAGTACTGCGTGGCGAGCACCATGTCCATGACGGACTTCTCGTCGGGCACGAAGCGGCGGAGGCCGTCGACGATGGCCTGGCGCTGGCGCGCGACGCCGACGCCGGCCAGGTACTTGGACTCGGCCTCCCCCTCGGCGCGCTTCACCTGCTGCACCTTCTCGGCCTCGGCGCGCTCCGCCGCCGCCAGCCGCAGCCGCGCCGCCGCGTTGATGTCGTTCATGGCGCGCTTCACCACCTCGTCGGGCTCGATGTCCACGATCAGCGTCTGCACGATCTCGTAGCCGTACGCCGCCATGGCCTTGGCCAGCTCCTCCTCCACCGCCCGCGCCACCTCGTTCTTCTGCTCGAACACCTGGTCCAGGTTCATGTTCGGCACGCTCGCACGGATCACTGAAACGACCATTTGATTATTGCTTGTTACATGCATCATCCATCACAAGAACAGCGAAATCAATTGATCAATAGTTGTTACCGTCGAAGACGTAGGACTGGATCTGCGCGCGGGCGTTGCTGAGGCGGTAGAAGGCGTCGAAGGCCCTGTCGGCGAGGGCGCGGTACTGGACGGAGGCGACGACGGTGACGAAGACGTTGTCCTTGCTCTTGGTCTCGCAGCGGACGTCGAGCTGCTGGACGCGGAGGGAGAGGTAGCCGGCGACCCTCCGGCCGACGCACCAGGGCATGAAGTGGCAGCCGGGGTCCAGCACCGTGTCGTAGCGCCCGCACGTCTCCTCCATGGCCACCGTCGACTGCTCCACGCACGCGCAGCACAGCAGCTGCGGCAAGTCCAACGACGACTGCATCGATGACCCGGCGCCCATCTCTACACTACGGATGCTCGATGGGGTGAACGATGGATGAACTATTTGGTTCCTGAGATGATGGTCAACTGATCGATCAAGGGAAGACTTCCAGCACCTGTTATGTGTATGAGGAGCATAGCTAAGGGAAAACTTTGGACTATCAACTGAGATGAGTTTTTTTAGATAAAGAACTGAGATGAGAGATAATAAGAAAGCGCCCGAAAATTTGAAAAAGATATAAGGGACATATTGTTCTGTGTACGTGGAGCACAGCCAAGGGAAGACTTGGACTATCAACTGATGAGATGAGAGATAAGGAAGCGCACTAAAAATTGAGAAAGATATCAACGAGAATATGCTAGTGGATCACGTAATTGCCCGGTGTAGACGGCAACACTGCCGATTTTTCTGAACTGAAGTTCAGTTTATATTATCAAACACGAGTGATTTGATTGATTTTCTTTTTTTTTTGCGGGTAGATTTGATTGATTTTCTTCGAGGTCTTATCCGACTAATGATCAACAGGTCGTTTACAAGAGAAGCAGCACACTGGATGATTTCTTGGCAGGCAGTTTCAAAGTCGTCGTCTATTTATATCTTTAAAATTAAAAAAAGAAGTCGTCAGAGTTGAATCAGACAGGCAGATCAGCCATTCAGCTCATAGAATGCATATAAAGGGAGTGGCTGACCGGCGAATTCGCCATCCTGCGCGTACGTATCCACTGACGGTGACACGTGGGAATATGCAAGCCCGTCGACGATGGCCTGGCGCTGGCGCGCGACGCCGACGCCGGCCAGGTACTTGGACTCGGCCTCCCCCTCGGCGCGCTTCACCTGCTGGATCTTCTCGGCCTCGGCGCGCTCCGCCGCCGCCAGCCGCAGCCGCGCCGCCGCGTTGATGTCGTTCATGGCGCGCTTCACCACCTCGTCGGGCTCGATGTCCACGATCAGCGTCTGCACGATCTCGTAGCCGTACGCCGCCATGGCCTTGGCCAGCTCCTCCTCCACCGCCCGCGCCACCTCGTTCTTCTGCTCGAACACCTGGTCCAGGTTCATGTTCGGCACGCTCGCACGGATCACTGAAACAACCATTTGATTATTGCAGACGACAACAAAACTGAAAGAAAACAATTGATCAATAGTTGTTACCGTCGAAGACGTAGGACTGGATCTGCGCGCGGGCGTTGCTGAGGCGGTAGAAGGCGTCGAAGGCCCGGTCGGCGAGGGCGCGGTACTGGATGGAGGCGACGACGGTGACGAAGACGTTGTCCTTGCTCTTGGTCTCGCAGCGGACGTCGAGCTGCTGGACGCGGAGGGAGAGGTAGCCGGCGACCCTGCGGCCGACGCACCAGGGCATGAAGTGGCAGCCGGGGTCCAGCACCGTGTCGTAGCGCCCGCACGTCTCCTCCATGGCCACCGTCGACTGCTCCACGCACGCGCAGCACAGCAGCTGCGGCAAGTCCAACGACGACTGCATCGATGACCCGGCGCCCATCTCTACACTACGGATGCTCGATGGGGTGAACGATGGATGAACTATTTGGTTCCTGAGATGATGGTCAACTGATCGATCAAGGGAAGACTTCCAGCACCTGTTATGTGTATGAGGAGCATAGCTAAGGGAAAACTTTGGACTATCAACTGAGATGAGTTTTTTTAGATAAAGAACTGAGATGAGAGATAATAAGAAAGCGCCCGAAAATTTGAAAAAGATATAAGGGACATATTGTTCTGTGTACGTGGAGCACAGCCAAGGGAAGACTTGGACTATCAACTGATGAGATGAGAGATAAGGAAGCGCACTAAAAATTGAGAAAGATATCAACGAGAATATGCTAGTGGATCACGTAATTGCCCGGTGTAGACGGCAACACTGCCGATTTTTCTGAACTGAAGTTCAGTTTATATTATCAAACACGAGTGATTTGATTGATTTTCTTTTTTTTTTGCGGGTAGATTTGATTGATTTTCTTCGAGGTCTTATCCGACTAATGATCAACAGGTCGTTTACAAGAGAAGCAGCACACTGGATGATTTCTTGGCAGGCAGTTTCAAAGTCGTCGTCTATTTATATCTTTAAAATTAAAAAAAGAAGTCGTCAGAGTTGAATCAGACAGGCAGATCAGCCATTCAGCTCATAGAATGCATATAAAGGGAGTGGCTGACCGGCGAATTCGCCATCCTGCGCGTACGTATCCACTGACGGTGACACGTGGGAATATGCATGGGTAACGATTTTGAAATAAAGATGAATAGTATAAGTTTATGATCAATGTTCAAGATTTGTGTCAAAAAAATTACTTAGCTCTCTTGATTGATCCGTTCCTAGTTTTTCTTTTTATATAATAGGACTGTTATCGGTGGCTTGTGGCCCGGCCTGCCTTGCCACAAGTAGGCTTTGGCTTCAGTGAGTGGGCCGTGGCTCAGGCCGCCTCTAGTGTCTTGCTCCTTGTTTTGCTTCCGCGGTCTTCTACGTGCGTACTGTACAAGAATCATACGAAGTGGGCAAGTGGCTAGTTGTTCCTACGGAGTATTTACGAATTTACCAAATTGCAAGAAGGACTGGGAAATGAACGAATATTGCGTCTCCGGTTGACAGTAGTGCTCGTTGGGTTAGACACTTGGGCAATCCCCTAGTTTCTTGTTTAGATGCTTGCAGTCTGAATGTAATCAAGATACTTCAAGACTGAAGAAGCTATTTTTCTAAAGAAAGAAAGAATATGATTTCGGCACAAATGCACGGTGATTATATATTTGGCCCTGACGGCGTGAGCAAAGAACCAGATTAGCAACAACCGGAGGTACAGGTACCAGGCTGCACGGCCATGTACATGTACCAGCGCCACCTGAGCAGACAGAACACAGATCACGGCATTTCTCATTCTCAGCAACCAGAATCAGGCCCTGTTTAGATGCAAAAAAACAACTCCCAAATTTACTATGCAAAAAGAAGATTCCCCATCACATCAAAATGTCATAACATGCATGGAGTACTAAATGTAGATGAAATCAAAAACTAATTGCACAGTTTTGTTGTGCTCTGCGGGACGAACATTTTAAGCCTAATTAATCGATTTTTGGACAATTTTTCACAAATACAAACGAAATGCTACAGTGACGCAATGATTACGAAGTAACATTGTACTCCCAAATTCACCCTCCCAAATTCAACATCTAAACACCACCTCAGTTGCTTGGCATAGCATCTTCAACATCAATCGAACGAACCGTAAATGCCAGAAGTAATGGCAGCCATAAACCATACATGGTTATGATCTGTCAAATGTGTACCGCCACCTGAAAGCGAGCTCTGTCACCCCATCAATGGCACATGCATGTGCCTTAACTGAGCATGAGCAGATAAGGCGCTGCCATCAAGCATGCATTATGGAACTATGATGGCAACGGCCGACGACGCCGACGATCTTTCATCCATTGTCCCCCTTTTTTGCTTTTCTCCACATGACAATAATTACAAAGCGACCGACAGTTTGAATAACAGATCAGTGAGCCACAGACATATCAGACTTACCTACTGATGGTTCTCTTCAAACTTGAAAATCCACCAAAATCCTGTTTAATTCCACCTTTCCGAGTCAAGGTATCAAGAGTTGTAAAACATAGGACAGCTAACAGCCTAAGCAATAACAGGAAAAAAATTTCACACCGCAGATGATCTGTGGAATTCCAATCATCGTTGCTGCTCTATCGACGGCATAGGGAGCTAAGATGCCATGGATGTGCCTCATGGCAGTGGCAGGACCCATCGATCCGCCAGTTCTGGACGGAACGGGTAGGTCTTGAAATTGATCATGGTGAGAGAGATGAGCACCATGAGTCTCTCACTGCCGCTTGCCATCAGGCCTTGGGGACTGGCGGTATGGGGAAGCATGAGGGCCATATGAGAGGCTCCTCAATGGCTGCTGCCCGTTCCGTGCAAAGGTGCTGTGCGCCTTCATGCTTTGACTGCCATGTGGGTTGCCAAGGGCTGCGCGTCGCTCATGTTGCATGGACTGGAAGAAGTAGGAAGAGCTGGCCATGTCCTTGAGGTTCGGGAGAGGCCTCAGGACCTCCACCACTTGACTCATCAGAGGCCTAGCCTTGGGGTCACGGCTGAGGCAGGCGTGCGCCAGCTGAGCCGTCTTCTGAGCGCCTTTGATGGAGAAGTTCCCATCCAAACGGGGATCTACAAGCTTATAGAATCGGCGCCGTTCTCCGAGATAGGGGCGCGCCCATTCAACCAGGTTGTGTTCCCCATTTGGCCTGTTCTTGTCCATTGACCTTCTACCGGTCATCATCTCCAGTAGTACCACACCAAAGCTATATACATCGCTCTTTGATGTCAGGTGACCTGAACAAAACCAAGCTTATAAGCAGTAGGAAATACAAAGAAAAATTATACGATCCTAAAACAATAGGATCTAGCCTACCTAATGTCTAAAAAGAAAAAGAAACAACTTTAGTCTACCGCAGACATAAGTGTGTTTGGCACACAAAATTTCAGTGTCACAGACAACTTGAATGTACTATAATGCATTCAAGCTTACAACACATACAAGCGCGCATGTACTTCAGCGTACCACGCACACATGCACGCGTGCTTTGCCTTTGTGTGCCATACACAACTTCAGTCTTAACTTTCCTGTGTGTGCCATACACACCTTCAGTCTACCATGCACACAAGAACTTCCGAAAGCACATGTGTGTGAGTGTTAGTTTGCTGAAAATCTTGCACATGTCCATGTCATGAAGAAAAGCAAGACCTTTGGCAGCACCAAGAGCAATTTTCATTCTAATGGCCCACGGGAGAGGCAACGACTCTGTTCAGCACACATACAAAATTATACAGAACGATGTTTATTAGATGGGTATACGATGGTTCAAGATATAATTATGACAAAACAAAACAGCTTAAAATTGCTCAAATTTGGCACATAAACATATCTAAGAATAGCAGCAAATGAAATTCATTAATTAGAGGGGACTATTAGAAAGTCGAACCCCAGCCTGTTGCACTTAAGTTATTCAATTAAGAAAAATAATAACAATCTTACAAGAGAAAATGGAAAATGGGAAACATGTAAGACCACCTACAGCCCTTATCGATAATCAAAGTGTGAAAGAACGCATAAGGTGAGAAACAACATACAACTCAGTCCTTTTTTTTTTGAAACAAACATACAACTCAGTCACTTCCTCATGAATTCTTATACATCAAACTAGCAGATCCAGACACTAGTTGCTAGTACATGCTACATTGCTACAACAGACTAGTACATATGATCTGCTGGCCAACAAGATTACTCGCAAATAGAGTGGAAAGTTTGTTATGAACAATCTGCTGGTCAGTTAAAGTGCCCGAGCCACTCGTGTTAACCAAAACTAAAGTGCCCAAGCCACATGTGTTAAAGTATTGCACTATAGCTATCACCACAAGAACAGAAATGCTATCATGGTTTAACCAATAGAATGGACAAATAGAACTAATAAAGATCAGATTAAAAGATACTTACTTCTAAAAAGATGATTTTCCAAACTTCCACGGGGCATAAATTCATATACGAGCAACCTCTGGTCATCTTCAATGCAGTAACCGACCAATTTCACTAGGTGTGGATGCTGAAGGTTTCCAAGAAAATCAACTTCTGCCTGCAAATAGACATTGATACTTTGCTTAATGATGCATTAGCAGACAAACGAACAGTATTTTGTTTGACACTGTATACACCAAGGAAAGACAAAACATACCACCCACTCTTTATGCCCCTGCAGCCCATCGTGGTTGAGTGTTTTAACAGCAACAGTTAATCCAGTGCCTGGCTTAACAGGAGCAGTTCCATTCTCCTCAATCCACCCTTTAAAGACACAGCCAAAACCTCCCTCACCAAGAAGACTCTCAGGTCGAAAGTTTCTCGTGGCACACTTCAGTTCACTAAAAGTAAATCTACGCAGTTGGAAGGCAAGTTTAAGCTCTTCTCCAACTATGGAAGAAGGTGAGATACTTCCAGTGTTACTGGTTGTTGTGGAACCAGAGGCAGGTGGGACTGATTGTTCTTGGCAGCCATCAGTTGCTGGTTTGCTTTCTGCACATAATAATTCAAACATGACAATGATGAGTAAGAGAACGGTTGCTCTGGAAACTTTCTGCATTTAATTCGAACTATAGCAGGCCCGAAGTCCAAATGGACCTCAAATAGTAAATAGTAATAAAATGAACATCCACATATTTCACCAACAAGCAAGCAAATATGGAATGAGTTAACCCCATGCACGATTCAAGAAACAAGATTCTGCATTCCAGTTTCGCACGGGACACCATAGCTTGTTTTAAGTTTTCTGTCCTCAGCTTGGACTTGATTGATTCCATATGCATAGCTATCAACATTGCTTGCTGAAGAACAATTTAATGTTGTTACATCTGATATTGTTGAGAGTGTCTGACATAAACTATTTGATGTGTCTCAGCACCAACTACTGAGGTTATGTCCTGACGAACCAACAAGAGGACCTGATATGTTTCCCATCCATGAGACCATGACCAAGGTAACCCACTTGAGAGTTTCACTTGTTACTTTCAAAAAAAAAAAGAGTTTCACTTGTCACTCCAGTCAAAAGTACTCTTCATTTCTCCACATCCCAAATGTGCTCAACATCATTCGGTCCTGTCAGACAAGGGGTCCTATCTATTTTATTACATTTACGGCCAAACATGTGCCTGCAAACACAAGTACACATCTACGAACGGACAAACAAAAAAAAAGGACAGATGTTAAATTTGACCCGATTTAAACATTTCCCGGCCTCCTGCCAACATCCACCGGGCTTGCAGCAACTCAGACCACCGCTCTCATGTATTTTACCCCAACCATACAAGACATGCCCATCAATGGCAGCATTCCAGCTCATAGACAAGAGCACGCAGCGGGAAGCACACATCACATCAGCTTATCTAGCAAGGGGCAAAAGTAAAACAGAAGCACCTCATCCGGGAAAACCCACCCGACACCAACCACTCTGTCCAGCTCTCGGTGGCGCACGGTTAAGTTGTACTGCCACCCAGCAGAGACATTAGTGCACACCAACACACATCCAATTCCAATCATGCAATCCGCCCATAGTCCCATCATCATCAACTCAACCCAGGAAGAAATTCGCAAAAACAAGGCATGTTTCCACCATCTCTCTGAACTCTGAAGCGCTCGCTCGTGCAGAATTAACTGGCCGCCACCGTGCACGCAGCAGGCACCACCAGGCAGGTACGCGCAAGCGAGAGCAGCACGAAGCAGGAGAGCTAAGCAACCGGGCGAGTACGAGGGAGCTGGGAGGGAAACGAGAGCATTTTCTTACCGGCACCGCCGCCGCCGCCGCCTCTGGTGGAGGAGTCGACCTTGGCGCGCGACGACATGCAGCCGCGGAGGCGCGGGAAGCGGATCCAGCACCCGACCACCGGCGCCGCGTCCTCCGCCGCCTTCACCTTTTCCTTAGCCTTCCCCGTCCCCTTCCGCTTCCCGCCGTCCTTCTCCCCGCGACGCTGCTTCCCCTCCTCCTGCTGCTGCTTCCCCATCGCCGCACCGTTCCCCCGTTCCCGAACCAAACAAGCACCCGCAGCGCGTTGCCCCCACGGAGAGGCCCGCTCGTCAGCGCCGCGGAATGGGAAGCCGCCGCGCGCGGCCTCCGGCAAGCGCGTGCGCGGGCATGGCGCGGGCGCGTCGAGGCGAGCGCGGCGAAGCGAAGCCAAGCGTGGGGCGCAGAGTGTGAAGAGGGTTGCGGGGCGGGGGCAGAGCGGGCAGGGTAAAGAGGGGGAGGGGCTTCGGGTAGGCCGGGCAGGGGCGTGGGAATTTGGCAAATGCTGACGGCGTCAGCTTCTTATCGGCCGCCCCGTCCCGTCCGCAGGGACAGCGGCCGTTTTTGCGGAACGGACCCCTCTAGAATCTCCATGTTTTCCACTCAAAATGACTGCTGCTGCGGCTGGTGGTGTTTATTTACACTTTACAGTTTACATTACGATATTGGCCCTGTTTAGTTCCAAAAACTCTCTCTCCAAAATTCACTATTCACCTATCACATCAAATCTTTCTCCTCATGCATGGAGCACTAAATATAGGTAAATAAAAAAATTAATTGCATAGTTTTGATGTACACGACGAGACGAATTTTTTGAGCCTAGTTAGGTCATGGTAGGACATTGTTTAACACAAACAAACGAAAAGTGCTACAGTAATTTTTCACCCCTTTTCATCCTTTTCCAAGGAACTAAACACAGCCATTGTTTGTGGGTGTCGTTAGTCGCATGATTGCATCGATTGGCGTCATGGCGTCGTTGTTGCCGCCTGAGAAATAATTAATCAGTTCAGGAAGGTACAGAGATTTGGAGTTCAAAACTTCAAAAGATGAATGGGCTTCTTCCACGGGAGATGATGATTGAATGAAGGGAGGCATTTAATTTAGCCACGTCGAGGATTCAAGGTATATTTGTTTTTAATAATGAAAATAATATCCGGCCTTGATCAAACAACCCAAATTTTAGATAATGAAGGGATTCAAGGTATATATGTGCAACATTAACAAATGTGTCATACACAAGATGTGATGCGAATCGTTTTGGCATATGTAGCATATAGTAAATGAGGATGCAAGCTAAAGTCCGATAATCTCAAATTCTTTCATTCGCAAACAGGTGTAGGGTCTGACGTATACTTTACATTGTATGGAAAAGTTTTGATAAGGGCTCTTGCTTTTTATTCTTTTCCTTTGCCGTGACGGAGAACTTTTTTGGCAGCAACGCTAACATGGTGGCACTTATTATGTGATAAAGATGAGATTGGATCGTATGGTGTGACATAAACTCTTGGACAAAAGCATGTAGTATGTTGACATGTTCCAAATACGAAGGTGTTAATATATTTCGTTTTCAAGCCGCAAACACACACATAATACACAGTTTACAACGTATGCAAGATAGGAAAAATGCATTCACGGTAAGCTCTGCCGCTCCTAGTCAGCATATGCATCCAAGAAGTAAAGAAAAAGTGAGAACAAGCTGTACAACACCCATGGTACGGAGTAATATCTCAACGGTCCTATCTTAGCATCAGCTTCTTCTCCATGGATATGGGCTTATTGTATCATTATTCTCAATGGATGCGTCTCAGTATTTTAGAGTGAGTGCAATAAACTAATAACGAAACTGATAATTTCAAAATCAAACCCTTTTTTTTGTGCGAAAAGTTTCAAAATCGAACCTGCAGCTGCCCGTTAAACATACTACTCCGTAATCCCGTTCGAGGTGCCGAGGTTCCTTCTGCAACTTGACACCGAGCGCCAGGAACGGCCTCTTATCCACCGTCCACCTCGCATCCAACGGACGCAGCCGCGTCCCCGCAGGGACTCCCGTGCGGGCCGTCGGACAAGTACCCGCGCTGCCCGCTCACGCTCGCGCCGCTCGCTGTGCGGCCTTGTGTCCCCCGCGCCACTAGAAAATCATTTCAAACAGGTCCCGGCGACAGCGCCGCGATCGCGTCGTCTCCCACCGACGAGCGGGACCACAGGGCCACAGGGGTGGGCCCCGCGGGCCAGTCACGGAGCTCGCGTGGGGCCAGCGGCTGCGTACGTACGCGCAGGTAGCCGTAGCAAAGGGAAGTGGTGAGCAGAAAAAGGAGAAATACTGTGCGGCTACTGGTCCTTCTCTAAAAAGAAGAACTTGGACCTTGAAGCAGTCAAAGCAGAGGCTTTTTGCTTCTTGTGTTGCTGTGTCTGGGTTTGGATAGGGTCTACTACAGTAGGTTTTTGAGTTAGGCACGGGTGGTTAGTTGCTGCCTACTTTGGTGGACTGGAAGCGTTTATGCTTGTGGCCAATGAAATTGCATATGGCCGTGGGGAAGAAGAACAAACAAAACAAAATTGATTGTGAAGTCTAGATTATTGGAGAGGTCGAATGATTGGAATGCAGGCAAACTTTAAGCGATAATAATGGCATAAACTTAATTAGCCGTTGAAAATAAAGTTTTGTGTATAGTTTACGGCGGTACAAGTTCAGTGTCTCAGGATCTGGCAGCAGTGTTATGACATGTAAAGCACTTACGGATTTCTCTTTTTTCGAACACTAAAGTATTTATTATTGATTATATGACCAATGATGCTGTATTTTTTAACATAAGATCTCCTGATGCCAATTCTAGGGCCACTACGACAGAAATGTCTACTTTTTGTTTGCTTTTTAGAGTACCCATAGACATGCTAATAAAGAGTGACACAGATAGCTTGAAACGCTGCTTCGTTTGAACTCGGTTAAGAATGTCGAGTTGAGCGTGAGCCGCTAACTTTGGAGGACAAAGATATATGGGTGTGTAAGCTTTGTCCCATTGTTTCGTCACTAAACAATTGGTAGTTGCAGGCGTCAGAATGGTCAACGAATGGTCTGGTTTTCTTATCTGTTCTTTTGGAGATTGTCAATGACAGGAGCAAAGTTAGGTAACCGAATAATGTAATGTAATGGGGGTGGTGGACTTTATCGCAGAGAATCTCTGACTCACGAAATTATGCAAGGATCAAGTTTCAACAAAAAAGAAATTATGCAAGGATGTTGCGAACCTGGTAGTGACAGTTGCATCGACAAAACATTGGGACCCTGCAAGAAAAACGAGGAAGAACATGCTAAGTATCACCAAATGTTTGCGAGAGTCCTCTTGCACCAGCTTTGAAACTTAGAATCTCTTGCATCTCGTCAGAATCTTTTATGAATATTTGACGTTTTACATAAATATTCAAAGACGTGCAAAAATGAAACAACACATACAATTTTATGAAGGTTTTATGGTGTTTTTGCCCCTACTTTAAAGTATAATTATGATTTTGCCCTCGTTTTTTTAACTTTGTGATTTTGTCCTTACTGTTTACAAAGTCAATGCGATTTTACCCCTGGTCTTTGCGTATTTATCCCTGTTTTGACCATTGACTAGGGGCAAAATCGCATTGACTTTGTGAACAGTGAGGGAAAAATCATAAAGTTAAAAAAAGAAGAACAAAATCACAATTATGCTTCAAAACAGGGGCAAGAACACCAATACCCCTTTTATGAATATATCAGCACATATTTTTGTGGGTTGTTACATGCAAGAGCTATATGTGTATATAGTATCACACCATAATGCTAAAAGTGATTGGTAAAAACAAATGTGCGTTACTATATTTGAAATAGTAATTTCATTTACCCGCAAAAAAATAGTAATTACATTATCTTAAAAAATGAGAATTTTTTATTTCTGCCACTATAATTTTCATTCATCGCATTGCATCCAATGCATGGATACGTGCTTGTTCATACAAGTATTCCTAACTGGAGCAAACGCACAACGCGTGGCGGGCCTGGAGAACCTGGGCCTGGGCTACTGATCTCAAATCAGCCCGGCAAGCAAGAGCTTAAATATATATATTTTTTTTTGCGAAAGAACAAGAGCTTAAATATTTGAAGATGTGCCAAACCAGATCTCGACACGAGTTTAAAAATCGTACTGTATATAAATTTGATTTGATTAGTCGCTAGTTAAATCTCTAACCTATAAAGTTTGACGATGTTTCCGAATTCTACCGTGTTCTTACGAACAAGAAGAAAACGTCTATGCATCATAATATCACCCTGTTCACGAGTGATGACAAACTTTGATGCCTGGACCCGCACGGAGAGCGACGGAGCAAGGCGATCGGCTGCCTGGCGTACATCTGCGTCGTACTCGCACGTAGGATTCCGGCTGTCCAGACGAGCCCGGACGTGTAGCACCACTTTGCTAAGGCGAGTTTCAATGGAAGTTTCATGGACACAATTACTTAGAGTGACACATTATCTAAAAGTGTTTGAAACTATGATGAAACATCTCTCTCTCAATGCATAATTTCATCGATTGTTGTTCCCTAGATCACATGCAAGACACAAGCTGTCTAGGTAATTGTAGATAGGGTTTCATCACCATGAAACTCATTTCACCTCTCTCTTCATTAATACAGTGCCACATCATCAAAAATGCTGATATGGCAGCCAATTTAATGTCGATGAAATTCCCACTGAAACTGGCCTAAAAATATTTCAAATACCATCTCCGATCGGTGAGCGGGGCGATTCGAGTTTGACGCTCGGTTTACACGTACGTACGTATAGCCGTATAGGACTCGTACGCGCGCGTGCACCACCGAATACGATCGTGCATCCAGCTCGTATATACGCTTCCAATTTTTTTTGTTTGTTTTTTAGGCAAAATTATAGCTTCCAGTTTATAGAAGCGGCCACGGCTGCCTCCCGATCAAAACAAATCTTAGTTAGCTTCCCCTTTGTTGGGCCGACCGACCACAATCGCGCCGCGCCGCGCCGCCGGCCTCGCGCGATCCAGCTTCCATCGCCGGCGAGATGGGCGAGCGCAAGGTGCTGAACAAGTACTACCCGCACGACTTCGACCCTTCCAAGATCCCGCGGCGCCGGCGGCCCAGGAACGACCAGATCAAGGTGCGCATGATGCTGCCCATGGCGCTCCGCTGCGCCGCCTGCGGCGAGCACCTCGGCCGGGGCACCAAGTTCAACGCCCGCAAGGAGGACGCCGCCGGGGAGCGCTACCTGGGCGCCATCCAGGTGTTCCGGTTCTACATCAGGTGCCCCCGCTGCTCCGCCGAGATCGCCTTCAAGACGGACCCCGCGAGCTCGGGCTACGCCGTCGAGTCCGGCGCCACGCGGGGCCTCGACCCCTGCTGGCGCGAGGGTGAGGCGGCCGTGGACGGCGAGGAGGCCGCGGCGTTGGAGGGCGGCGCCATGGCGGCGCTGGAGAGCAGGGCGCGCGAGGGCATGCGCGAGATGCGCGCGGACGCGGCGCTGGAGGAGGCGCGCTCGCTCAACGTCAGGCGCGCCCGGGTGACGCCGGAGCAGGTCCTCGAGTCCCTCCTGCTCGACAGCTCCCGCCGGGTCGCCGACGCCCGCGAGGCGCGGCGAGAGCTGGAGCAGCAGGAAGCCGACGACGAGGCGCTCGTGAAATCCATCCCCTTCCGGAACTCCGCTGGGTACCTGAAGCGGATCGAGGAGGAGGACGAGGAGGAGGAGGATCCCTTGGCGGCGTCTTTGGCCAAGGCCGAAGCGGCGCCGGTCAACCACCAGCCGTACGGGAAGCGGCGGCAAGCTAGGCCCGTGGTCCTTGTTTCGAAGCGGAGATGCACGAGCACGAAGGCGAGTAGTGGCGCTCTTGAGGCCATCTCCTTCACGTACGAGGACGAGAAGAGCTCATGATCATGACTAGGGCAGTAGGGCTCCCTCCAACCGGGAACAAGCAATGCAATCAATCGAAACAGCTTTAATGCGCGTAAGTGTAGCTCGATCTGTATTGTCTTGCATTGCCTCGTTTGAGTCGTTGCTTTGTCGTACATTTCAGCAGTGAGTTTCCATTATTTGTGAGTGAAATACTGGCACGTGTAGCGCAGTGCTGTATGTGTAAGGGCCTATTTGTTAGAACTTTATTTTCTAAGAGAAATGATTTTATGGCTGAAAATTATTCTTTTTAATTTTTTAGTATAAACTCTTCATTCTTCAAGAGAAGTGATTCTGTGACTGAAAGTTATTCTCTTTAATTCTCTAATATAAATTCTCAAAATCAGGATAAAAAATCACTTCACAGAATTAGAAGAAGCTATTTTTTCGGCTCCCCGCCTTTTAGTTTATTTCAGAGAATCACTTTACAAAACAAGCAAATAATAACTTCTCTACCAGATGGAATATTGATCAACAGTGCACGTGTGCAAATATAACAATGATAGTTTATTTATTATTCATTCAATCATATAACAACTCCAATGCAAGTGTCCAAATTAGTCTAAGTGCTGACAATAAGTAATTTCAATTTCAAATCGATCCGCGTTAAAAACAGATACAACGTGACCTCCGGGATACTACCTCGATGGGGGCGACAAAGGAGGAGGTAAAATATGATTGCAAAATGACTAAACTAATTTGCAATAGCAGACTAATTAAAATACTTTGGAGAAGATCTTAGATTATCTATTGAGATATTTTGATAGTGGCACTCGTTTTTTGTTTTTGAGAATTACATGATAGTAGCACTCGTGCATCCTACAAGGATGTCGTGCGGGCAATTCGAATCGAAGAAGGAAAAAGGCCTAAAAAAATCGAAGAAAGAAATAATGGGGAGGCCTGCTTTGGTTTGTGCCCGGTGCGGCCCACCGACCCAAACCGACCCGAAGCCAACCGCCATCAAAGCCCACTCACGCATCCTGATAACACCAAACCAGCCAAGCCCAACTCGGCTCCGAATCACACCGACCCAACCCAACCCCTCCTGTTCCCCGACGGCGGCTCCCCCGGTCGTCGTCTCCCCGCACGGCACGCGCCGCTCTCCGGCGCGGCGGCGGCGCGGCCAGCCTAGGGCACCCAGGGTTCCGGCAAGATGGGTGAGCGTAAGGTGCTGAATAAGTATTACCCGCCGGACTTCGACCCGTCGAAGATCCCGCGGCGGCGGCAGCCCAAGAACCAGCAGATCAAGGTGCGCATGATGCTCCCTCGTTTGAGAGTTGTTGGTTAATTTGTCGTACATTTCAGCAATGATTTTCCATTATTTGTGAGTGAAATACTGGAATGGCGGCATGGCCAGATGCTCGTGTATATACCGTAGGTGTACAAACAGTACAATACCGACCAGTGCATGTGTATTGGCAGCGCTGGGTGTGTAACATTGACCAACAGTGTACGTGTGCAAATATGACAACGAACGGCTGTTTGTTACTTTATTTTCAATCAAATAACAACTCCAATGCAAGTCTCCAAACTAGTCTTTAAGGCTATATGTGTATATAGTATCACACCATAATGCTAAAAGTGATTGGTAAAAACAAATGTGCGTTACTATATTTGAAATAGTAATTTCATTTACCCGCAAAAAAATAGTAATTACATTATCTTAAAAAATGAGAATTTTTTATTTCTGCCACTATAATTTTCATTCATCGCATTGCATCCAATGCATGGATACGTGCTTGTTCATACAAGTATTCCTAACTGGAGCAAACGCACAACGCGTGGCGGGCCTGGAGAACCTGGGCCTGGGCTACTGATCTCAAATCAGCCCGGCAAGCAAGAGCTTAAATATATATATTTTTTTTTGCGAAAGAACAAGAGCTTAAATATTTGAAGATGTGCCAAACCAGATCTCGACACGAGTTTAAAAATCGTACTGTATATAAATTTGATTTGATTAGTCGCTAGTTAAATCTCTAACCTATAAAGTTTGACGATGTTTCCGAATTCTACCGTGTTCTTACGAACAAGAAGAAAACGTCTATGCATCATAATATCACCCTGTTCACGAGTGATGACAAACTTTGATGCCTGGACCCGCACGGAGAGCGACGGAGCAAGGCGATCGGCTGCCTGGCGTACATCTGCGTCGTACTCGCACGTAGGATTCCCACCTGCGGGACATACATCTACAAGGGCACCAAGTTCAATTCCAGAAAGGAGGATGTCGTCGGAGAGGTAGGCAACTCACCCAGACCTAGTTGTTTTTTTTTCCCTTTTGGTTATCCTAGTTGCAGGCTAATAGGAATCGTTGCTTGCTCTTGTTGGTGCTCTCGTTAGGCGCAGACTGTTGGGGCCTCGCACTATTTGTTACAGCTTAGGACCAGGCAGCAATGCTAATATTTGTTACGCTTGGGGTGATAGATCTCTGTGGCTCATAGTTTCATGCTGTATGTGCAAATGTTTTGCCACCCACTATAGCTGCATTTTTTTTTCTGAATGAAGCCATTGCGGTAGCTGTTGATCCACTATGTTTTATTAATACTGTACTGTCTAACGACCTATATGATCTAGTTGTACAAAAACAGAAACGAAATGGTTGCCTAAAAATTAGACGTAATTGTGCAAATTGATGAGAAGAGTAATTTTTACTATATACGTTGGCTGTGGATGTTTTGAGCACAGCAACACGGTATTTAGTACTCTACATGCATGGGTTATGGACTAGAGTTATTAGAGTGATTTGGTGCATATTACTGCTAGATACCTTTGCTTTCTTCAGCTGTACAAGCAATCAGAGCAGATGAATCACAAGTTATCCTAAGTGCCATAAAACACTTCCTGGCTTCACAGAGTTTATTGGTAGCGTTATTTGAAACACCATATTATTCTGACTCCAAACATATATTGCTAGACCTATTTAAAACATTGACTCTAACTACGAACTAACTACGGCAAAAAGAAAAGGGGTAGAATTGAGGGTAGCAGAAGTGCAGTACTATGAAGATGCAGCCTAGTATTAGTGATCCTAGTTGTATAAATGCTCTACGCAATTGCAAGAAAAGTTAGAAATTAGATTCTCTAGTCCTAGAAAATCAATCCTTCTGCTTGTACTTTTCATAGTAACCTGTCATCCACCGTGAAATCTGAAATATCAGAGACTGACATCCATTTCGAGCTCCCATTTATCTCCAAGCTCCATGTCCTGTCTCCAGGATTAAGTTCTACATTAGTTTGAAGAGTTTATGCATGCTGTTCTATATCAGAATTTTTTATGTCATTCCTTATCTTTAAAAGTGCGCTGCCTGCTCTTCTAGGTTGTGCAGTGTTGATAAGTTTATTATTTTATGTGTTATGCCTTCATAGAGTGAGATTCTTGCCACGTTGCATTAACCTGTCTTGCTGCATATGGACAGAGGTCTTCTTTGTGTTTAGCACATGCCTTCATTTAGCTAAGCATAATAGCCTTTACATAGGCATCTTTTTGCTTTTGAATTTATAACCAATTTATGATCATCATTAAATGGCCTGGCATAATGTACAAAAAGGTCCAGATAGACTGAACAAAAAGGGCTTTTTTATTTGGTTTCTGTTGCCTTGAAACTGCAGAATTTCATATCCGTATCAACTAGTGTGTATTTTTCTTGATAATGAACTAGTGTGTATTTGGTTTACTGGTTGTATGCTAACTCATGCTAATGCTATTCCTCTCTTTTGGGTGCAGACATACTTGGGAATACAAATATTTAGGTTTTACTTCAAGTGTACTAAATGCTCTGCTGAGATCACATTCAAAACAGACCCTCAGAATTCTGACTACACAGTGGAATCCGGGGCTAGTCGAAATTTTGAACCTTGGCGTGAACAGGACGAGGTAGGTGATTTTTGGGGCATATTATAAGGACAACTTCTACGTTTCAAGCATTATGATCTTCAATTTGATCACCATGATGCGTATTCTTTTGTTCAGGCAGCAGACAAAGAAAAGAGGAAACGAGATGCTGAGGAGATGGGTGATGCAATGAAAGCATTGGAGAACAGAGCAACGGATTCAAAGCAGGATATGGACATACTTGCTGCTTTAGAGGAGATGCGGTCCATGAAGGTTGGTTCTAGTCCTAGGCCACTAGCTGTTGTTGTAGTAGGGATTATTTCATGGATTTGCTGATTTCTGATGTTTTTTTCTTGCGCTGTCTGCAGTCTAGACATGCTGGCGTCTCTGTTGACCAGATGCTTGAAATTTTGAAACGTTCGGGTCATGAGAAGGTAAGACCTTAGAAACATCTTTATTAATAAATGCTTGAAATAAAACATTCCATCTTTTGGTTGTTATTTAGATTAATTCAGTTATGGCCATAATGTTATTTTCATTCATATTCTCTCTCTTAACATTGATATTTTTTGTGGAATGACAGGAGGAAAAATCAATTGCAGATCTTGATGAAGAAGATGAAGCGCTTATCAAGTCAATCACTTTTCAAGTAATCCTCTATCTCTATATAACTTGGTGCATGGAGGGTGTTACCTTCTGAAACTATGGTTTTTTTAATGTTTCCAATGATAACACCTCTTTATAACTTGTGACCCTATTGTTTAATGTAGAACTCCGGATTTTATGTAAAACGGATAGAAGATTATGACGACGACGACGATGATTTGGTCCCGGGCCAATCAAGTAGAACAATAAAGGTTTGTATTCCTCCCCTTTTTTCGTTTTTGTTGCTACTGTATTTTTTCGTGGTTCTGTTTCACAACTCATCAATTAGAGTAATTTCGTTTTATGAAAATATATTATAATGTACTATTAATTTACACTTAATTGCTTGCAACTTTGAAAAGTGTGGTTTTATCATTCCTTACATGGCTATATATGTTCTGTTATCATCGATGGTGCATTACCCTTCTTGCAGGTTTTCACTTAATTTTTTTAACATATTAGCAGCTAATCATGTTAAATTTAAAACCGAAACATTGTCCTGTGTAAGATTTCTAGAGTATCTGGTTTGCTTTGGGTCTTGGAAACTGTTTGAGCTAAAAAAGGGAATATCCTTTGTAAATACGATGGTAAGAGTAAAGTTTTGTTCTCGAGCCAAACACAATATGCAAAAATTGTATCCAACATTGGCATACAAGTGAATTAATGATGTTGTAGAGTAGCCAACTAGTTATCACTGTAGCATCCTTCATATTCAAATACTATGCCCTTCAATTGTGAAGTGTGCTGGTTACTTCTATGTCTTCCCATAAATGTATATTATATATCATATGAATTCTCTTGAATTTTTTTTGCTAGGTTGGCTAATCTCTTGAACCTTTTGCAGATCAATGGATCTTCTGAATCAGTGACAAAGCCAACAGATGTTTTAAGCAAAACCAATGGATCAGAGGGTGCCAATAAAGAAGGTAAGCGTTAAAGCAGATTTTTCATTAACATCAGTCTACATGAAGCGCATACAACATTCTGTATTGAATTCAGTATTTTTGTTCAGTCATCCTATTGAATGCAGAATTGAAACTGGGTACTTCCATTACTCTGGTATATCTCATTAATTCATTCTACTGACAAATCATGATTAAGATGAGAGCTTTAGGTACAGGGTTCTAAAGCTGTTTTTTTCTCTTCTTTTTGAGAACTGCAACACACGACACTTCATACCGTTTTACATATCTAACCTGTAGTATCATATTATACTCTTAGGCAACTTCTTGTTGGCTGTGGCAGTCATCATTCCAAATTGTCAACATAAAACCTGCTTATTTTTCATTTGCGATGAATTTACCTGCATTATTTTCTCCTTTAGCTGGTTAAAATTAGTCATCTTTTGATTTTTCAAAACAAAGGCCATATTCTTGTTCTCTTGCCACCTTGATATATAGCTTTG
>OAMR01000067.1:3161246-3195488 GCA_900205405.1 Echinochloa crus-galli
AGCTCCAAACGGTCACAAACTCGTCATTCGCGGACCGTCCGCCCAGCACCCGCGGACTGTATTACCCTTCTTGCAGGTTTTCACTTAATTTTTTTAACATATTAGCAGCTAATCATGTTAAATTTAAAACCGAAACATTGTCCTGTGTAAGATTTCTAGAGTATCTGGTTTGCTTTGGGTCTTGGAAACTGTTTGAGCTAAAAAAGGGAATATCCTTTGTAAATACGATGATAAGAGTAAATTTTTGTTCTCGAGCCAAACGCAATATGCAAAAATTGTATCCAACATTGGCATACAAGTGAATTAATGATGTTGTAGAGTAGCCAACTAGTTATCACTGTAGCATCCTTCATATTCAAATACTATGCCCTTCAATTGTGAAGTGTGCTGGTTACTTCTATGTCTTCCCATAAATGTATATTATATATCATATGAATTCTCTTGAATTTTTTTTGCTAGGTTGGCTAATCTCTTGAACCTTTTGCAGATCAATGGATCTTCTGAATCAGTGACAAAGCCAACAGATGTTTTAAGCAAAACCAATGGATCAGAGGGTGCCAATAAAGAAGGTAAGCGTTAAAGCAGATTTTTCATTAACATCAGTCTACATGAAGCGCATACAACATTCCATATTGAATTCAGTATTTTTGTTCAGTCATCCTATTGAATGCAGAATTGAAACTAGGTACTTCCATTACTCTGATATATCTCATTAATTCATTCTACTGACAAATCATGATTAAGATGAGAACTTTAGGTACAGGGTTCTAAAGCTGTTTTTATCTCTTCTTTTTGAGAACCGCAACACACGACACTTCATACGTTCTACATATCTAAACTGTAGTATCATATTTTGCTCTTAGGCAACTTCTTGTTGGCCATGGCAGTCATCATTCCAAATTGTCAACATAAAACCTGCTTATTTTTCATTTTTGCGATGAATTTTCCTGCATTCTTTTCTCCTTTAGCTGGTTAAAATTAGTCATCTTTTGATTTTTCAAAACAAAGGCCATATTCTTGTTCTCTTGCCACCTTGATATATAGCTTTGCAAGATATTTTCATGTGGAACTTACGATGGGCATGCATGACAGGGAGCAAGAGCTGGATGCCCAAATTTATTGTAAGACCAAAGTCTACTAGTGTAGATCCTAAGAGACAGAAGACTGAATCCGCGGCTGTCCAAGAAAATGGCAAAGCACCAGTTGCAGAACAAAAGGGTGAACCTGCAATCCAAACCAATGTTCTCCAGTCCCTCTGCCAGAACTACGATAGCGATGATAGTGAGGACAACCCCTCTCGAAGCCATAATAGTGGGTTGTCCATGCTGTAACATTATTTCATCAGAGGATAACCCAAAACCATTGTGCTATCGTTGTGTAGCTTATGTAAGTCTCTGGTAGTCAATGGCTCAACTGCGAGTATTTAGTATTAGAAATCTGGACTGACCAGAAAGAGCTGTGTTGTTATTGGGTAACCGAAAATGTATTTATAAAGTTGATAGTTGCAAAACGTTCAAAATTAACTCACGGTTTGATAGGTGAATCCCTTCAGTTGTTCCCTGTTGCAGCAGCATGAAAATATGGATGGAAATGGCATGTTTGGATAAAAAATTTGTTAGGTAATAGATGTCTGGTAGTTTTTACCCATATACAGTTTGTGAATCAAACAACAATCTGCAAATTTTCTTATGCAGCTCGTTGAAATAATAGTTGTTTGTTTCAGGCGAGTGATATTTACTTGGCTTGCTTGTGAAAACAGAATCGAACATGTAAAAATGCTTACTGAGTGATTAGTGGTGTTCTCATTATAGCCGTGTGGAGAGCTTTTTTCTTTATTAAAAAGATCGTTAAATCTTTAGTCACTCCAAAAAGCTGATCAACCTTTGTAGGTGTGCATTCATAAATTGGTAAACTTAGTACTGTAGCATCGAAAAAATATCGTTTTACTGAAATACTACTAAAAGGTTATGTGATACGGTCTAACTGACTACGATGTAATAAATAAGCAGAAGCAGGCTAACTCGCCCTCCCGAGGGAGGCTCTGAGATTATGGATAAACTTCTGCTTGATTTGAATGAAACATCGGTTCGGATACAAATAGCCTTTGGCTCAACTAACTCCTGAAATCTAGCTAACAAATAATATCTCACAACTAAATGAAAAGATTACTAATCTATCTAGCCACTAGTAGTCGCCGTTGCCTTTCCCATGCGCTGGAACTTCTTCCCAAAGGAGTCCATAACACTTCCACCCTCCCGACAGAAAAGCTCGAGCTTGAAATCCGGTTACTGCTCTTTAAACTGCTGCAATGGCTCCCATGTAGCATCGACAGCGCCACGCCCTTCCCACTTAACCAGCAAGTCCCATGAGTCCCTGGACGGCCGAGCATGCAGAATGGACCCAGGAACGGGCACGGCGCCGCCGTGAACGACTGGTGGCAGGGGCACTACCGAAGTTGGAGCTGCACCTTGATGTTTCTTGAGGAAGACCACATGGAACACGTCGTGAATGCGGGCCTTGGCTGGAAGGTGAAGACGATACGCCACAGCGCCGACGCGTTCGACCACCTAGAATGGCCCATAGAACTTGGGCGAGAGCTTGGCGGAACCGACAGAGGTGATCGCCGAGGCGGAGCGCTGATGCAGACGTAGCCACGCCCAGTCCCCCACTTCGAATGACACCGCTCGGTGAGTCTTGTCATGGGACGCCTTCATGTAGTCTTGGGCCTGAAGCAGTCGTTCCCTGATATCCGCCAGGAACTCGTCGCGCTGCAGCAGCTGATTATCTAGCGCGATGACACGCGCCACTCCTGGTTGGTAGGAGAGCATGGTCAGCGGATCACGGCCAAACACCACCCGTATCGGCGTTGTCTGGTGTGCAGAGTGGAACGACATGTTGAAGCAGTACTTGGCCCACGGCAACCAACGAAGCCAGCTGCGCGGTCGATCCCCCGCGAGGCAACACAGGTAGACCCCGAGCACCCTGTTGGCCACCTCGGACTGCCCATTCGTCTGAGGCCTGAACGCTGAGCTCAATCGCAACTTCACCCCTGCCAGCGTGAACAACTCCGTCCAAAGCTTGCTGGTGAAGACCGGGTCTCTGTCACTCACGATGGAGCACGGCAAGCCATGGAGCTTGACTATATTGTCGAAGAATGCCCGCGCCACCGTAAGAGCTGTATATGGGTGACCCAATGGAATGAAGTGGGCCATCTTTGAGAACCGGTCGACGACGGTCTGGACGACGGACTTCCCGGCAATGCGAGGGAAACCCTCCACAAAATCCATCGAAATGTCGCTCCAAATGGCCGAGGGCACATCCAGCGGCTGTAAGAGGCCCGCCGGGTGCAAATGCTCCGTCTTGTTGCGCTGACACACAGAACACCCCTTGACATACTCGCGAACGAGCTTGGGCGCGTGCGGGGTGTAGAGCGATGCGCGGAGATGGTGCAACGTCTTCTGCGAGCCTTCGTGGCCCGTACCGTGCGCCGTGGCGAGGATGTGGAGCCACAATGCGGACGACATCGGCACGAAGACACGCCCTCCATGCAGCACGAAGCCATCGACGATGGTCCATGCGGCGCCGGCCGTGCCCTCCGCAATCTCCTTCTTCTTGGCCAACACCTCGGGCAGAGTCTCCGACTCCTTGCGAAAGTCGTCGAACAAGGCAAACTCTGGCAGCGACACGGCGTGTGCTTGGATGTCCCGTTTGCCTTCGTCACGCCGCGACAAGGCGTCTGCGGCGACGTTCTGCTTCCCGGGCTTGTATTCCACTTGAAAACTGTACCCCAGAAGCTTGCTGACCCAGGTGTGTCGACGGATAGTAGAAAGGCGCTGGTCAAGGAGGTGCTTCAAGCTGTAATGATCAATGCAGATGATGAACGCCCGGGCCCAAAGATAGGGGCGCCAATGGCGTACCGCGTGCACCAATCCCATCAGCTTGCGTTCATAAGCGGCGAGCTTGGCGTGTTGTGGCGCGACGGTCTTGCTGAAGAAAGCGATGGGGCCCTCGCCTTGGTGGAGCACCGCGCTGAACCCCGTGCCCGATGCATCACAATCCACCGTGAATGCCATGTCGAAGTTGGGGAGCTGGAGCACCGGTCCGGTTGTCAAGCACGAGCTTCGAAGGCGTCTGTAGCCGCCGGAGACCAATGAAATGCCTCCTTCTTCAGGAGGGCAGTAAGCGGCGCAGCGATGACCGCCGTAGTTGGTGATGAACTTCCGGTAGTAACCGGTGAGCCCCAGGAAGCCTCGGAGCGCCTTGGTGGAACGCGGCTGCGGCCATGCCTGCACCGCAACGATCTTTGCGGGGTCCATGGAGACCACATCGTCGGCAATAATGTGGCCCAAGTACTGCACCTTCTGTTCGCCGAAAACGCACTTGGACTGCTTCAGAATGAGGCCATGTTCCCGGAGGACCGAGAGCATGGCGCGGAGGTGTTGCACATGCTCAGCCCACGAGCGACTGTAGATTAAGATGTCGTCGAAGAAGACGAGGACGAAGCGGCGAAGAAAGGGCTTGAGCACGTCGTCCATGAGGGCCTGAAATGTGGACGTCGGTCAAGCCGAACGACATTACCAGAAACTCAAAATGACCCTGGTGTGTGCGGAACGCCGTTTTGTGCACGTCGCCTGGGAACATCCTGACTTGGTGGTAGCCGCCGCGGAGGTCCAGCTTGGAGAAGAACTTGGCGCCCTTGAGCTCGTCGAGAAGTTCGTCCACCACCGGGATCGGAAACATGTCGCGCACGGTGATCGCATTGAGGGCGCGGTAATCCACACAGAACCACCACGACCCATCCTGCTTGCGCACGAGCAACACTGGGGACGAGAACGCCGACGTGCTTGCACGAATGATCCCTTGATCCAGCATGGCCTTGCACTACGCCTCAATGTCATCTTTGAGCAACTGGGGGTAGCGGTACGGGTGAACTGTGATCGGTCGCGCGTCGGGCAGCAGATGGATGCGGTGGTCGAAGGCCCGTGGCGGTGACAGACCCGTCGGTGGCACGAACAGGTCGGCGAACTCGTGGAGCAGCAGCTTGTAGGGTCGAGATGGCGGACTAGACGGGGGGTGAATAGTCCTTTCTAAAATTTAACTCACCGGCTAACCGAAACAAATGCGGAATCAAAACTATCGGTCTAGCCAAGACTTCACCCCTCTATCTATGTTCACTAGCACCTTATAAAAGATTCTAAACAAGCAAATAAGGTGCTAAGCTAGCACGAGCTCACCTAATCAATTCTAGAAGCAAGGTCACACAAACCTATGCCACTAGTACTTCACACACCGGGGAGCTCCTACACAACTAGTAAGCAAAAGCACAAAGCTCCTAAGCTCACTAGCAATGCTCAACGAATAAGACACACAAGATATATAATGATGTAAATATAATGCTTGTGATTGAGAAATGCAAACCACCGAGAAGAGTAGACAATGTTGACACGGTGATTTTTATCCCGAGGTTCACTTGTTTGCCACCAAGCTAGTCCTCGTTGTGTCGACCAACCCCTCGATGGTTCTTGGACAAAGCTCTCAAGCCGCCGGCCACTCCGGGCACTCCAAGACACCACTCGCAAGTGAGGTAACTCAATGACACGCTCCACTAGAGTTGCTCTTCGCGATCTCTGCGGGGTGAGCACAATCCCCCTCACAAATCCTTCTCCAGAGCACCGCACAATCTCCTTACGTGCTTCAACGAAGCCTCAATCCACCAAGCCGTCTAGGAGGTGGCAACCTCCAAGAGTAACAAGCAAACCGACTTGCAACACGAACACCTAGTGCCACTCGATGCAATCTCTCAAAGCAATGCACTAGACTCGCACTAACTCGCAATGGATTCGCAATCTCGCAACAAGAAGTGAGTTAGTGGACTCCCAAGGCAAGCACAACCATGGGAAACACATTCCCAAGGTGCTCAACCCTTCCCAAGGCCTGGGCACCCTTCTATTTATAGAGGGGAGGGGAAAACTAGCCGTTACATCCTTTTTTGAGCTCTAACGGCTACCTTGGACCGTCCGCAGTTCATTCTCGGACCGTCCGCCATTCAAAAAACTAGCCGTTGAGCTCCAAACGGCCAAAAACTCGTCATTCGCGGACCGTCCGCCCAGCACCCGCGGACTGTCCGACCCCCTGGATCATCGGAAAACATCTCTGTGTAAAACCGGGCGAATTTACGGACTGTTCCCGCGGACCGTCCGCCATTTTATTTTCAGCACAGCCAACACTCGGTAAAACGCCCATAACTTTTGGCTCCGATGTCCAAATTAGGTGATCTTGGACTCTATGGAAAGCTTATTCAGAGGGCTATCCAAGCCAACTGAATTCTTGACCCAAAACACTTTGGATCAAAGAAGAATTTAAACCAAGATCACACTAAGCCATAACCACATCCAAACTTCAACCCTTTTGCAAATGTGCCAACCCCATAAGTGAACCACCTTATGTGTGAGTGAGTTAGCATTTTCACAAACATTTATCAAAGGGTTTTCACTCTCTTTACCACGCCACTCGATCTTAGAAACATCACAATGTTAGATCTCTCAAGTGGCACTAGATGACCGATATGCAAACAAGTTTGCCCCTCTTGATAGTACGACCATCTATCCTAAACCCGGTGATAAAGGTCAGATAGTGTAAAATAGACGGGACAGTGAAGCTTAGTCAATAAAATGCCAAATACATCATGGCAAGAGATATTAAACAAACTTTGCAAACTTGCTGATACAAAGAAGGTATTAACATCAACAAATGCATTATGACAGGTGACAGCATAGTTGAATAATAGGTTGCATCATTCGCTAGTACTTCATATTTAAGATGCCAATGTGAATCTCTATGCAAATAATCATCACAGGCCATGGTAGTGCTACACTGCTAGCAGCATTCATATTAGTGACAACTGACAGTACATCCAAGTCTTGTCTTAATCTTCTCCTCTTAGTCACATGACTCCATGTCATGTCTCATTTGCAATGAGCTCCTTCATCACATTTACTTGTGGACTAATTACCTGTGTATTTCACTTAAACACATATTAGTCCACCTAAGTTGTCACTCAATTACCAAAACCAAACAAGGACCTTCAAAGCTGCAGCACGTCGGAGGCCTCGGTGATGTGCAAACGAGGAGACTGCTTGGCGTTGATGCCGAACCACTTGACACGCCGATCCACATGCCTGAAGGCCATTGTCAGCTTGGCGAAATCCCAAAGAATTGGCCCTAGCGTCTTGAGCCAATCTCACCCGAGGACCAGATCATAGCCCCCGAGTGGCAACACATACAGATCGATGCAGAAATCCTCTTGGCCGATGCGGACCGGCACCGCTTGGCACACACCTGAGGACGCGACAGATCCCCATTGGCGACACCCACCGTGAGGCCAGGGCGCGGAGTGGGCGTAAGCCCATGTGGCGCGTGGCATCTTCGTGGATGAAGGAATGTGTGGAACTCGAGTCGATCAACGCGGCCAGGGAGACGGAATTGACGACCGTGGCCAGCTGAATGGTGGAGGTCGTCGCGACGCCGGTGATCGCGTTCAAGGAGATCGTGATGTCGTCCTTGCCCGAACTGTCGCCGGTATCCTCGGCGTCCAGTTCCAGGAAGTAGATCCCCTTCATGGTGCACTGCTTGATGTGGTCCCGGGAGAACTTCTTGGGGCAGTTGTAGTAGAGGCCCTCGAGACGTCGCTGTGCCATCTCCTCCGGGGTCAGGCGCGTGAAACGCGCGCCCGTTGGGGCAGCCACTTTGACCGGAGCGCCGGGCGTTGTTGATGTCGAGCCCGCGGCAGCCGGCAATTTGGGCATGACTGGCGACGTCGTGGCGGGTCGGGACAATGGTCGGGCGGCACGAGACGCTGAGCGAGTCGTGTCCTCCACAACCTGGTTGCGGCGCTCATATGCGCGCGCAAGAGCCATGGCGTCTTTGAGGGAATCAGGCTTTTGCATCTCCACGTCGATGCTCATGGGTTGCTGCAGACCGGTAGTGAAAATATCAATCTGCTAGCGCTCCGTGACCTCGGCGCAGCGAGCCAACAGCTTGAGGAATTCTTCCTGGTAGGCATCGACCGAGCCTGTGCGGCGCAGCTGTGTGAGCACGCCCAACGCGTTGCTGCGGACTGGGGGGCCGAAGCGCTTGTTGACAGCGTCGACAAACTCCGGCCACGGCGGTGCACTGCCGCGGTTGGCCTTCAGGCGATAGTACCATTGGCTTGCGGCGCCCTTCATGTGGTAGGTCGCCGTCCAGACCTTCATGTTGTCGGGAGTGTCGTGGACGAGGAAGAACTGCTCCCCCTTGTGCAGCCAATCCAGAGGGTCCTCAGAGCCGTCGTACTTCGAAAAACGAAGCTTGGGGGTCTGAGGTGCCGGAGGTGGCGTTCCTCCACCGCCCGCGGCGGATGACGACGTGGACGAGTCAATCGCCCTTTGTTCGCCAGCACCTGGGTCTGCACATTGTTGATGTTGGTGTTGAGGCGGGTTTGCTCTGTGCGGATGGCGGCGAGCTCCCCGTCGGTCTTCTTGGAAAGGTCCGTCATCTTGTCGAACAGCTTGTTCATGACCTCCTCCAGGGCCTTCTCCAGGGTGGTGTCGAGCATGGACTGGGTGATCGGTGTGTCATCCATGGTTGCGGTGGAGCGGTGGTGGTAAGCGGCGCGCAGGGAAGGGATGAGGCCGGTGGGCGGCGGCGGCAGAGTTGATCTGATCGCACAGGCGTAGGAAGACCAATCTGATACCAGAGTTGCTAACTGACTACGATGTAAATAAGCAAATAAGCAGAAGCAGGCTAACTCGCCCTCCCGAGGGAGGCTCTGAGATTAGGGATAAACTTCTGCTTGACTTGAATGAAACATCAGTTCGGATACAAATAGCATTTGGCTCAACTAACTCCTGAAATCTGGCTAACAAATAATATCTCACAACTGAATGAAAAGATTACTAATCTATCTAGCCACTAGTAGTCGCCGTTGCCTTCCCCCTGCGCTGGAACTTCTTCCCAAAGAAGGAGTCCATAACATTATGTTACGTTGAATAGTATTTTGGCCCTTGAACCGCTGCCGCTCACGCGCTTCGGGCACTACCAATTTGTTTCTGCACGGGCGCTGCCAATTGTTTATGCGCGCATTGTGGATTTGTGGTTCAACTTGGAGGCGTTATCAAAATTCAAAAGCCTGCACAACTGGAATTTCAAATCGGTGGCAAATGAGAGAACAAAGTAGCATATCCGGGTTATGGTGCTACCATACTACCAAAGACGTTAGCACCTAACCTGTTGCATGAAAAAATTCATCAAAAAATAGGATAAAGCATGTAAGCATTTATTATCATTCAAAATTTGATGTTGAATCACAACTTATATGAGAAGAAATAAAATAGAGAAATCGACACTTGATAGTTGCGGATTTCCTTTAACAAGTCTTCGTTCAATCTCAAAATTTACATGATGATAAATTATTACATGCTTTTATCCAGTTCTATTTTTGGTTGAATTTTCCAGGAACAAGTTTAAGATGCTACAGTTTTTGGTAGCACGGAGCACCATAACCCATAGTAGCACAAGATAATTATAAGTAAAATAGACACCACGTTGGATCCGACAAGAAAAATAGTAAGAAACTGGGTATCATGCAAGACCTAATACGAGAACGTAGGCATTAGACATTACAGGTTTATGTTGGGAGATGATAGTCTCTTCATGATAGATAAAAAGAAAATGTGATTAATGGAGAGGGGAGATGATGAATTTATTAAGAACGTGCACTAAAAAAATATGGGTTGGAGAATATAGTTTTTAGAGTAGTTCTTGCTTGTTAACATGACCACATTTTAGGTTGGGACTGCCATGCACACTGCATCAATATCAAGGTGGAGTGGTGTAGGCAGTCAGTTAGTACCTTGTAAAGTGCGGTCTCAAGTTCTATTTTTGACCGAAGTAATTAGGGGAAGTCCCTACTTATTTTTTTATATTTTTTATTTTAAACTTAGTTAATTTCCTCCCATAGAGAATCGAACCTGGGCCTGATGGGTCACTATACTAAAGACCCATTCACGCCTCAAGTTCTATGTCGTATGGCGATTACAAGACCATAAAAGATATAACCACCAATATATTGTCGAATGAAAAGAAAAACAAGCTAGAATGCTACTCCTTTCATTCTAGAATATTTTTCATCCATTCTAAAACAAGTACTCACATAGAGTGTCTTAGTTTTTAAGATGCACATCTAATTAAATTAACTCTCATATTAATAAAAGTTATATAAAAAACGCATGGTGCCAATCAATTAGTTAATTGATGCTAGTTTTATAGTTCTAGTTAACATGTATTTATTAAGAATATATGCGTAGTGAGGAGCAACAAGGTCATTTCTCACCACTAATAATATCTGAGTATATTTATTTAGAATGGAGGAAGTAAGATGTTAGTATTGTGTTATGTAAATTGTATATAACATATATCAGTACTTGTCTATACTAAAAAGATCTAAAAAGATCGAGTTCTTTTGAATTTTTTCTACCAACAAAAACCATCCGTTCCCCTCATGTCGGACCCACTTGGCCCCACATGATATCTGTTTCACGTCGGACCCTTGCATTAGGGCTTCTAGCTGCGTGCACCGATTCCGTTAAGGTTTCTGTCCTAATCTCGTATTAAGGTTTATGTCCTAATCTCGTATTAAGGTTTCTGTCGTAGCCGCAGATTAGGTTTCCTTCACCAGTCTATCACGTATAGGACTCTAGGAGGATGGAGTCGTATCAAATATCACTATTGGAGGGTGTTTGTTTCCTTTGGACTAAAGTTTAGTTCCGTCACATTGAAGATACAATGTTAATTAGGAGTATTAAATATAAATAATCAAAAATCCATTACATAAATGATGACTAATTTGCGAGACGAATCTATTAAACCTAATTACACTATGATCAGACAATGTAATGTTACAGTAAACATATGATAATTATGTATTAATTATAGCTTAATTAGTCTTTAGGTTTGTCTCACGAAGTAGACATGACTTATGCAATTAGTTTTATAATTAGTTTATTTTTAATACGTCTAATTGTCATTTATTTAAGAAATTAAACTTTAGCCACCAGATCAAAACACCCCCTAACACTAAGGTGTTTCAATTTAGACATATCGCAAACACTGGGCTGCTGAAGAGAATTTTTTAGTTTCATGAGAGCATGAAACTTGAATTTATTTTGGATATGTATATTTTATATTATATGTATGATTTACTTTTTACATATGTGTGCGCACGTGTGCTACGCTAGTAACATTAAATTACTAAATCAAAATATATTTATTTGATAATATATATTTATAAAAGTAATTTAATGTAAAAAGTTAACTTAGGATGAAGTAAAATGTCTAACATTTTGGATCAGAGAGTATTTAACAACAACGGTAGTTTTCTCTATAGTGTTTCGTAAAATAGAGATCTCTGTACGATGTTTTCTGAAAACAATGATTTTTCATTGCTGTGTGGACTGAAGTTTGCTTCATAAATAAGTACGGAGTATTTGGTTTCCAGGTCCCACTTCCCAGCAGGCCAGGCCTACTTTCTCCCATTATCTCTCGGTGCCCCCTCGCGCTCGCTGTCTCGCCCCTCTTGGTCTGGCCCTCTCTCTCTCGTGATCGTCTCGCGTCGAACGGCTGGGCGAGCGGCGCCGCTCTTCGTCAGGACTTCGCCGGCGACGAGCAGGTACGCCCCTTCCCTCGTGAAACATAGCACCGCAAGCCCTAATGTAAGCTATTTATATCCGGATCTGACCCAGATACATGCATATGCCACAACTTCGATTTTTCGCAAAAATTATCGGGTACACATATACACACCAGTGTCCTGTACTGGATCCGGCCCCTTGAGGATGCCGTTTAAGATCCGCCCCCCATGAGGATGTCGTAGCTTTTTTGGACGGATCTCTTGTTCTGTTCTTTCTCTGCTACTCTGAGATCCAACAATTCTGTCTCCTACAAGTGCATTTTGTTGCGGATCTGCTTACTGCGTGGTTCTCCGCTGCTGCTCTTGATCCTTGAGCTGGTGATCTTTACTCACCTGCTTTACTTTTGTGTGAAGGGTGGGATTGGGGAGGACGATATACCATGGCGGATTTCTCCAAGGTGCGAGGCAGATTCTTCTTCTTCTTTCTGTTATTACTACTTTGTACCACCCTTAGCATTTCCTTTTGTTTGCGTTTAGTATTTGACCGTGAATTATTTCCTTAGTCATGCAAAACATGCATGACCTGGATTCTTCAGTTCTTCCACTTTCACAAAATTATTGACATGCTTTGTTCCTTTTCTAATGACCAGCTTCCTTTATTGTGAAACTTATGCTGCCAATTGTCTTGGATGGCTTAGACCTATCAGGGAGCTTATGCAATGATTTGTCTGTTACACAGGAGTCTTGCCCATCAGTGAAGAATATTTTGCTTCTGGATTCTGAAGGGAAGCGTGTTGCTGTGAAGTATTTCTCAGATGATTGGTCAACTAATGCATCAAAATTGGCCTATGAAAAATCTGTCTTTACAAAAACTCTGAAGACAAATGCACGAACAGAAGGTATTTTTCGTTCTTAGTTCTGTGAAGAAATGCAGAATCCAAACTCACTATCATAGCAGTGAGATTTAAAATTTTGAGCTATGTTTTTGCTGTTACCAATTTCAACAACATGGTGTAGATTTTGACTCCAAATTTTTCTGATGTCAGTATATATTCAACTATTCATCTTCCTCAATTTGATTGTAATCATGCATGTACCTGGCCAGTCCTAAGTTATACCCACTTAATTTCATTTAGTCTGTTTCACACTATGTTTTAGTCCTTGATTGTTAAATTAGCTACAGGTGTATCTTCAAAAACTTCCAAGTTTTCTTGTTTGAATCCTGTTATTTGATTTTGTTAAAAATTGTTCAATATTTTACTGTTGGGCTATCCAAGTAACATTTTAGGGTTACTGAATCTGAGAAATAACTAAGCAATGTATGCTGCTATTATATTGTTGGTAACCATTTTATCAGGTGCATTGGGGCAGTCTTATTACCCATGCACCGTCCAATGTATTGAATCAAACTTCATACACTAGGTTCATGGCTAAATTGAATTTGCATTCTCCTTGGATATACTTGGGAACCAGAGGTGTCTGGTGTCCCAAAGTAAATTATCCCCTGATGCATATTTTTGGTTCTTTTGCAGCTGAGATAACATTGTTCGATGGTTATATTGTCGTTTACAAGTTTGTACATGACCTTCACTTTTTTGTCACCGCTGGAGATGATGAGAATGAACTTATCTTAGCAAGTGTGCTAAATGGTTTTTCTGAATCTGTTGGTCTTCTACTCAGGTAGCCTATCTTCTGTTATTACTGTATAAGCAGCTGTTTTTGTATGCGGTTGTTTTGAAGTGCCACACACTGTGCTTTAGGGGTGATGTTGAGAAGCGGACTGCACTTGAGAACTTGGACTTGATACTTCTCTGCATTGATGAAATTATAGATGGCGGGTAATAATCTTGTAACTTAAGCTGATTTTTGGTTATCGTAGTTTCACATTGTGCTATTTCAAATATGATGATGTATTATGTTAGATGGTTCTATGATTTTGCCATGCCGATTAGCTCTTCTTTACCTTTTGACCTTCTGTGTGACTACATTGAGAAAACAGATTCTGGCATAGTGTTGTTGCTGCCTATTTTATGGCACCTGTTATTATTAATTGTTTTACTAACATGGAAAAAAAATGGTTTTAAGCTATTCGAACTGCTTATTCAAATATATCCATCTATGTTCGTCTATGACATCTGCTGAGTCTTTGACTTACATATCCCTGTGGCAAGTGGTTGAATGGTATGCATGCACCACAAATTTCGCAGGTCTCAGTTAAGATCATCAAGGTGACCTCATAAGACTAACGTTGACAAATGTATACCCCCATTGTACTTAGAGGGATGAAAAAAAGGTGCTACCGTTTGATTTCCGCAAAGTTCGCTACTGATGGAAGGAAAATAGTTGATGAAAACATTTGCTATAATCGTTATGCCAAACATAATACAATAGCTAATCAGTGGAGTGTAGAAAGATAGCATGATTACTTTAGTTCCTGTCCCACAGATTGCTCCATGGAGCAGAAGTTGCAGTCAGTAGTTACCCAGCCACAAACCATTGTTTATTGAGCATTTACTGAAACAATTTGGGCTTTATGTACTTTTGCAGCATTATCCTGGAAACAGATGCAAACACCATTGCTGGGAAGGTTGCAACCAACGCTGTTGATGGTTCTGTCCCCTTTTCTGAGCAGGTAATTACTTGATCCATCCCGTCACATTTCTTTTCACATGTTGCATATTCTCATGATACCTGTGATCTGTTCTGTGCAGACGATAACTCAGGCCCTAGCCACAGCCAGGGAGCACTTTGCAAGATCTCTGCTGAAATGAACAACCATAATTCTTCAAAAAGGAGTGTTTGTCTCAACTCTTAAGTCTCAACCCATGGAGAAGTTTCAAAATTGTCTCAAATGATTTTCCTTGAGTAAGGATCCTCTGCCATTGACAAGGAATGAATCGTCACTTTTTAGTCGATTCTCAGTATTCTTGCACGCGGTTTTTGCTGGCAAAAACTATGCCTAGATGATTAGACCTAATTTTTCAGGGCCCCTTTTTAATTTTTCACTCTTTATTGCAAACAAATTTTGACTTTACCCTCTTTTTGATAGATTGTGTGCAGGTTTCTACAAATAACGTGTTCTAAATAAATTTCAAACAGTTTGGTAGTTTTTGAAAACCATTTTTGATTGCCGGTGGTCGTTACGGCCTGATTTTTGACCTTTAACCGAGCATAAAACGAACATAATGGAACAATACACCATACTTATAGGGCTTATTTCTAACCATTTATATCGGTTTTGGTGTTCATTTGATTACATGAGATGAATTACCAAATTAAAGTTGGGTCAAAACCACCCAGAATGTTGGGTTTGGCCGAATCCCATGGTTCGACCGAACTCTACCCTCGTACCCGGAGCGTACCACGACATGAAAATGTACAAAATACCAGAACTCCGGGCTTGGGTGGACCATCATGATCATTTCCAACACAAAAGCGGGTGGGCTGGAAGGAGGAAATGACCCAGGCCCAGTTCGGCGAAGGCCTCTAATTCACCCAAACTCAACACCAACCTACAACCGACCTGGGAAGCAATCTGGAATGAAGGAAGCAAAGACGGTGAAACGGACGGTTTGACCGAACTGGGGCTATTCGGCCAAACCATGTCTGTTCGCTCGAACCCCCTGGTTCGGCCGAACTGGCTGGCTCCGCCCTATGGTGTCGTGCCCGCTACTCTGCCTTCCATCGTCCTTGTCCACTATAAATAGAAGACCTCTTACACCTGCAAACACACACAAGAGAAGAAGAGCTCCCTAGCGAAGCGCTGCCACTGTACTTAGAAAATAGAGAGGAGAGAGGTGAGAGTGCCGGAGAGAAGACGGAGTGTCGGCCCCTCTTCCACTTATACCTCTACGGATGCGGCTCCACTTCGAGTAACATCTGGGTCGTGTCTTGTTACTCTTGTATCTTTTTGATTAATTGAGCATCAGTTCTTAATTTTATATGCTTGCCGGTTCCTCATTCAATACTTAGTGGGTTGGTATAATTGTATACTTGCTGCTTTGCTTGGTGCTTATGTTTTTATAGGAGATAAGTATTAGCTGATTAATGTAGACGTGGTGCCCAGACTTGAGGTTAACTTTTGCTCCTGATTCAACGTACGTGTGGTAGCTGCTAGGTGGTGACAGTCCTATTGGCCTTTGGAATCCACCATGTTAGTCTTGGCATCATAGGATCTTTTTTTGTGGTTATTGGCAACGCCACTTCTCATCCCTTTATGTGTGTTGCTGGTTCCGTGTCCCGACGCAAGCATTTATCTGTTTTACCTGGTTTTCTCAGTTAGTCAGGAAGACACTACTATCAAACTCGTGCCCTCTCTACCCTCCTATTGCTTTTTTTTCCTTCTCTTCATCATCGTCCTTTCCACCATACTTTCCTCAAACAACTTAGTTTAGAATTAGTTCACTTCTCATTCCTTGTGGAAATCGATACTCTGAAATACTCCCGGGTGAAAGTTACATCGGTATTCATCCGCTTGCGGATTTATCTGTAGGTCGTAAAGAGTGCCAACAGTGATTCACCAAGTAAGGCATATGTTATTGATAGGTATCGATAATCGCTGTCAAATGGATGGAAAACCGTTGGCAATCTAGTTTTTTTTAACTCGTTTGTACTCAGCGTTGACATAGTGCATGGATCTGACATGGGGCATCGATTCAAGGAACATCGAGGAGGTGTTGAATAACATTAAGAAAGGCGATGGTGGTGTTGTAACGCTAATGGAGGCGGTCACCAGTGAGTCGCATGGGCCATTGTGGTCTTGCTCAGTACCAATGACTCCACCTAGTCCAGCGAATGTGGACTCAATGGAAGGTAGGGTATGAGTGGGGGAGCATATGCCAAAAGAGAGAACCTAGGTTCTCGCTTACGCAGGAAGGAAAGTAGGTGCGTGAAAGAGGTCATTATGATCTATAAGGAGCAGAATTAGGGGCGGTGAAGAACGAGTGAGGAGAAATAAGGAGAGACATGGGAATTGGAGAAAGATGAGAACGTGAAGGGGTGTGCAGTAATGTCTAGGGGATCACTGTTGGTATTTTAATTTAGCATCGAGTCCCTATATAGAGATACCTCGTGGCAGAGAGTAGCAAGGGGCATCACCAGATCGAAAACCTGATAGTGAAGGTAAGGACACAGACACAAAGATTTAGATAGGTTTGGACCACCAATATAGCATAATACACTATATCCTGTATGTGGATTGCATTTGCGCCCTGCACTGGGTGTGTTGAGAGTTGATTTGTTGGTCTAGGAACAAGGTTACATGACAACGATAAGTTCCCTACAATCCTCATATGTGATTCAATTTTCTTCATTCTTTATGTACTCAGGCTGGCCCATCCCCTAGTCGTCGAAGTGGCTTGGTAATTCTCGAGGGTACAAAAGGATCCTGATCTCAGAAGCACCTTCTAATTAATCACTCAAGCTCTGTTAAGAGAAAAGAGAGAAGTTATGCACAAATAAGGATGATGTGTCCGTATTTGCTACCCGCAAAAAAAAAATGCTAGTATTTGCTCCTGGCGTTTGCACGTGCCATAGACGCCTAGTGCATCCCCCGGTTACATTGTGTTGGCTTTGGATACGAAAATTCAGAATTGCTGTACATATATAATGTCTCTACAATGCACCAATACAATAATGGGCAAGTATGAATGACTTGTGATTTGAGCTGATAGGCAGCGTCGCTTCACTGACCCATATCTACATGCTAAACAACGTGCGTATGTCCTTTTTCCGTCGTACACGTTCGTCAAAGCAGCCAACACGGCAGAGTGTATGGGAACGTTAGACCAAAGGCTTGGGCCTAGTAGCTTTTATAACAAATTGCTGGAGTTTGAAATGCGGTCTTAAAAAAGCACGCAGACGTATCGGACCAGCAGATTGTCTTTGTATATTGGAACGCTCAATTTTAATAATCTCAATTAGTCTGTTGATCCCGATAGAAACGTATTCTGTCCATACTCAACCCTGCTACATGCTAATCTAAAGAATTCAATTTCGTCTTATTATACTGCAATGAACAAATGCATATGTTTTGTATGATCCTACGCGCTCGACAATTATATTCATAAGTAACACACGTGGAAGATTAGTGCCTCAAAGGTCTGCATAGAAACACTACTAGAGAAACCATCATCACAAACGGCACCATCACAAACGGTTTTAAAAAACCGTTTGTAATACCCTCATCACAAACGGTTTTTGAAGAACCGTTTGTGATGGGGGCCATCACAAACGGTTCGTGTTCCGAACCGTTTGTGATGGCCTCACATCACAAACGGTTCGTAACACGAACCCTTTGTGATGTGTATGGTACATTCAAACCATATTTTGAAATAGTAAATGACTTCAAATCAAAAAGTGTTGAACTACAAAGTTGTATGGCTTCTCAAGATGCACAACTTTCAATTTGGTCATTTCTTCATTTGACAAATTCATATGAATATTGTTCATAAAATGCATCTCTCTCATAGAGTTATAGTTTCCAAAACTATAAGAGAGACCTATAAGATTTGTGAACAATGTTACCCTCACTACATCGTATGGAAAAACGGTCAACATGAAAGTTGTAGATCTCGACAAGTCATGAAACTTTCTAGTTGACAACTTTGTCATTTGAAGTCATATAGTTGCTAGATCTAAGTTTGAATATTCTCAAATTTGAAATTCAAATTTCGTAAACGGCCTCGGATGAAAAAACGGTCAACATGAAAGTTGTAGGATTCGAAAAGTTAGGAAACTTTGTAGTTCAACAGATTTTGATTTGAAGTCGTTTAGGGCCTCAAACAAGCAATTTAAACTCGGTCTGGTATAATATGATAGGAATCGGAACGCTATCTAGTCACAGGTGATGGACAGGTGGAGTGGTAGAGGAGGCTACGCGCGAGAAAGAGGTCGTGAGTTCGAACCCGGCCGGCCGCGGAGCGCGCGAACTATGCGTGAAAAAATGGCGTGACTTGCTATTATTTTTTTCGGACACAGGAAAATAAATTTTCGTTTTTTTTCCTAAATGAAAATAATTTTTTTTCTATTATTTTCGTATTTTTTGAGGTTTATTTCGGACACAGGAAATCACAAACGGTTGGAAAAAGTGAAAAACGAACCGTTTGTGATGGGGGCATGCCCGGGGCATCACAAACGGAACATCACAAACGGTTCTCGTGATCCTTGTATCTGGAGTAGTGAAAGGGAAAAGGCTGAATATCCTATCCGGTTTCCATCCACTTGACATGAAATTTTTGGCTCGTTCCAACTATAGGGAGAATCACTGTTGTTGTATATGCTCCATCTTCGGTAAGATTGCGCTTATCTAGCGAGTTAGGTTAGGGCGGGTCTTGTGCCAAGACAGAAAGCATTACAAGCAATGCTATATACTATTTGTCGATAATTTTTGTAAGTGACAAATAGTTCGGCTCGGAGGTAGGCACTCTCGTCTTTCAACCCCACCGTCACTTTGAGTTTTAGTGATTTTTATTATTTTCTCGAGTGGCGGATAATTTTCTAGTATAGTTCTAATCTTCCCGGCTCTTTTATCGAATTACCCACAAACTCACAACCTTCAATACAAGGCTATTAACTCAATATGATCACAGCTCACATGAGGTAAATCATGCACATATTTTTACTCGAGGGTACGTAACAGTGGGGAAAAGGAACAGTCCCTCCTATGATTATATGTGATAAACAAAAGAACACACCAAGGTTTGGAATACCATCCAAATATTAAAATTTTCTCATGAACCTATCAATTGCATTGTTATGCTTGTGCACTGTACTGGCTCGTTTCAAGGCTACACGATGATTGAATATATTCTGTGAAACAAGTAGAACATGTTGTGATATGATCCAAATTCACCGATGGAGCGAAGCGGAGGCCCATTACCAGAGGTTTGGGCCGGAGCAAAGGGGTACTGTGTTTTTCTCTAATGAGCGCACAGTTTAGTCCCACATCGGCAACGCAACCAAGCATGGTCACGTGAGCTGCCTATATAATAGAGCTTTGCCCTTGATGAATAATCATCCTCTTGTAAGGCGCCAATAGGCATTGTAAACACACACCTGATATAGTAAAGTGTTGCTGGCTGGCGCCCGTGGTTTTTTCCCTTCTACATTAGAAGGGTTTTCCACGTTAAATCTCGTGTCTCCTGCGGTTTGATTCCTTTACTTCTTTGTCATTTATTCGTCATCATTTATAACAAGTGGTATCAGAGCTGGTTTCAGATCCGGTTTCCTTGATGTCGACGACGATGAAATTTGATCTACCGCTGTTGGATTACAAGACGAGGTTCGCGCTGTGGCAAGTCAAGACGCGAGCTGTTCTGGCGCAAACTCATGATCTTGATGAGGCGCTGGATAAGTTTGGTGGCAAGTCGTCCAATGAATGGTCCGATGAGGAGAAGCGCAAGGATCGTAAGGCTCCGTCTTTAATTCAGCTTTATCTGTCTAATGATCTTCTGCAAGAATGTTTGCAAGAACAGACTGCTGCAGCACTCTGGTTGAAACTGGAATCGATCTGCATGTCGAAGGATCTAAGCAGTAAGATGCACATAAAGTTGAAGCTGTTCACGCTAAAGATGAAGGAGGGTGATTCAGTGTGAGCCATATATCTGTGTTCAAGGAGATCGTTTCTGACCTAGCGTCGATGGAGGTTAAGTATGATGATGAGGACTTAGGTCTCCTATTGTTATGTTCTCTGCCAAACTCTTTTGCAAATTTCCGTGACACCTTGTTGATTAGCCGTGATGAACTAACCATTTCGGAAGTTTATGAGGCACTCCAATCAAGGGAAAAGATGAAAGGCATGGTGCAGCCTGACGGATCGTTGTTGTCCAAGGGCGATGCTTTGCAAGTGAGAGGCAGACCGGAGCACAGATCTTCCAATGAAAGTAATGATCGTTACACGAGCCAAGAAAGTAGAGGTCGTTCTAAGTCCAGACCACCCAAGAAGTTCTGTAAGTATTGCAAGAAGAAATCACATTTTATTGAGGAGTGTTGGAAGCTTAAGAACAAAGAGAACAGAAAAAATAATTCGGATGGTAATGCCTCTGTTGTTTCTGGTGCTGGGAATACTTCTGATTCAGGAGATTGTCTGATTGTTCTTGCTGGTTGTGTTTCTGGTCATGATGAATGGATACTTGATTCTGCATGTTCGTTTCATATCTGCACTAACAGAAATTGGTTTAGTTCGTTTAAGCCTGTGCAGAAAGGAGATGTTGTGCGTATGGGAGACGATAATCCGTGTGACATTGTGGGGATCGACTCAATTCAGATCAAGACTCATGATGGCATGACACGCACGCTACAGAATGTGAGATACATACCAGGGATGACCAGAAATCTGATTTCGCTCAGCACACTTGATGCAGAAGGATTCAAGTACTCAGTGTAATATGAATATTATAATAAATCTCTTATACTTTAGAACACTGTGTATCGATATTACACTCTTTTGTCTATCATATGTGTGTAAACATGATCCTGGCGCACATATGAAATGCACTTGGTTTTCCTTTGAAAATCGGGTGTGACAATGTGTCTGGTTATTCAAGTGACATTTCAATTTGGAACACGTTGGTAAACCTATATGCAAGATGTGGAAGAAGTTCTGGATGGTTGTACTTTGAGTAGCAAGAAGTTCTGTGAGCATTGTATCTTCGGGAAGCATAAAAGGGTAAAGTTCAACACTGCTGTTCATACCACCAAAGGTACTCTTGATTATGTACATGCTGACTTATGGGGTCCTTCTCGTAAGCCTTCTTATGGTGGTGCTCGTTACATGCTTACTATTATTGATGACTACTCTAGAAAAGTATGGCCTTATTTTCTGAAAAATAAAGATGATACTTTTGCTGCTTTTAAAGATTGGAAAGTGATGATAGAAAGGCAAACTGATAGGAAGGTGAAGGTGCTTCGTACTGATAATGGTGCTGCACAATACATTCCATCGAGCAAAGTATGTATTTCTTTTTATGGCCATCACTATGTCAAAAGAACCTGGACCTATAATAATTCATTCTTTTGGTGTGGCTGAGCGCATGAACAGGACCATCATCTCGAAGGCTCGTTGCATGTTGTCCAATGCACAGATGAGCAAGCGTTTTTGGGCTGAAGCAGCTAACACCGCATGCTACTTGATAAACAGGTCGCCTTCTATTCCACTTAATAAGAAAACACCTATTGAGGTATGGTCTGGCACACCCGCTGATTATTCACAGTTGAAAGTTTTTGGCTGCACTGCTTATGCTCATGTTGATAATGGAAAATTGGAGCCTAGAGCTATTAAATGTCTTTTTCTTGGTTATGGTTCGGGAGTTAAAGGATATAAGTTGTGGAATCCCGAAACTGAAAAGACTTTCATGAGCAGGAGTGTTGTTTTCAATGAATCTGTGATGTTTAATGACAATTTGTACTCAGATGTTTTAGAGAGTGATGAGGATGTACAACAGCATACCAGCATGCAGGTAGAGCTTTTACATGATCATTCAGGTGAACAGGTGGAGCCTATTACTGATCAGGAACCTGATGCAGATAACTTTGAGGCTCATGATAGTGTTCAGCAAAACTCCCCTCCTCATTTGCAGCAAAAGGAGGATTTACCTATTGCTCAGCGCAAGTCAAAGAGAAATTGTGGACCTCCTAAACGTCTCATTGATGAGTGTAATCTAACCCATTATGCTTTGAGTTGTGCTGAACAGGTGGAGAATTCACATGAGCCGGCCACATATGTTGAGGCCATTGATTGTGCTGATAAAGAGAAGTGGATTTCTGCTATGCATGAGGAGATGCAGTCACTTGAGAAGAATCACACATGGGATATTATACCATTGCCAAAGAAGAAGAAGACAGTCCGCTGCAAGTGGATCTTTAACAGAAAGGAGGGTTTATCTCCAAGCGAGCCTCCAAGGTATAAGGCAAGGTTAGTAGCGAAAGGCTACAGTCAAATTCCTGGTGTTGATTATAATGATGTTTTCTCTCCTGTGGTAAAGCATAGTTCCATTCGAACATTCTTTAGTATTGTTGCTGCACATGACCTTGAGCTTGAGTAGTTAGATGTGAAGACTGCATTTCTGCATGGTGAACTTGAGTAGGATATATACATGGACCAGCCAGAAGGGTTCATAGTGCTAGGCAAGGAGAATTTTGTGTGCAAGTTGAAGAGATCCTTGTATGGTTTGAAACAGTCCCCTCGTCAGTGGAATAAAAGGTTTGATTCATTTATGCTGTCGCACGGCTTTAAGAGGTCTAAATTTGATAGCTGTGTCTACATCATGCATGTTAATGGATCACCTATTTATTTGCTCATTTATGTTGATGATATGTTGATTGCTGCCAAGAGTAAAGTCGAAATTGCTAAGTTGAAGAAATTATTGAGTAGCGAATTTGACATGAAAGATCTTGGTGCTGCTAAGAAAATTTTGGGCATGGAAATTACTAGAGATAGAAAATCTGGTGTGCTATTTCTTAGTCAGCAGAATTATATTCAGAAAATTCTTCAGCGTTTCAACATGGATGATGCTAAGCCTGTCAGTACTCCTATTGCAGCTCATTTCAAATTGTCGGCTGCTCAGTGTGCTAGTACAGATCAGGATATCGAGTACATGTACAGAGTTCCTTATTCTAGTGCTGTTGGTTCTTTGATGTATGCCATGGTCTGTTCTCGTCCGGATTTATCTTATGATATGAGTCTGGTTAGTAGATATATGACTAATCCTGGTAAAGAACATTGGAAGGCAGTTCAGTGGATTTTCAGGTACCTTAGAGGCACTGCAGATTCTTCTCTGAAGTTTGGCAGAACTGAGAAGGGACTTATTGGCTATGTTGATTCAGATTTTGCTGCTGATGTTGATAGGCGAAGGTCGCTCACAGGTTATGTGTTCACTGTTGGCAGTTGTGCTGTGAGCTGGAAGGCTACTTTGCAGTCTGTTGTGGATTTGTCTACTACTGACACAGAATATATGGCTATTGCTGAGGCGTGCAAGGAATTAATTTGGCTTAGCGGATTGTACTCTGAGCTGGTTGGGGCTGTTTCTTGCATTGATTTATATTGTGACAGTCAAAGTGCTATTTACCTTACCAAAGATCAGATGTTCCATGAGAGGACAAAGCATATTGACATCAAGTATCATTATGTACGAGATGTGGTTGAGGAAGGTAAGCTGAAGGTATGCAAGATCAACACTCATGATAATCCAGCTGATATGATGACTAAACATGTTCCTGTTGCTAAGTTTGAGCTATGCTCAAGCTTAGTTGGTTTAGTTAATTAGCCCAAGAGGCTATTTGGCGCCAGTCGTATTTTTCTTCGTGATGATTCAGGATGAAGTGAAGAAGAGCGAAGCGGAGGCCCATTACCAGAGGTTTGGGCCGGAGCAAAGGGGTATTGTGTTTTTCTCTAATGAGCGCACAGTTTAGTCCCACATCGGCAACGCAACCAAGCATGGTCACGTGAGCTGCCTATATAATAGAGCTTTGCCCTTGATGAATAATCATCCTCTTGTAAGCCGCCAATAGGCGTTGTAAACACACACCTGATATAGTAAAGTGTTGTTGGCTGGCGCCCGTGGTTTTTTCCCTTCTACATTGGAAGGGTTTTCCACGTTAAATCTCGTGTCTCCTGCAGTTTGATTACTTTACTTCTTTATCATTTATTCGTCATCATTTATAACAGAACACCATCATGTCAGACAACCTGTGTCCCTTGACATACTGAGTTAGTAGCAATTGCTATAGCCCATGTACAAGTGTAAATGCAAATAATCCTCGCGGCACATAACCATAGATGTTTTCACTATAATATATAGGAGCCTTTTATTACTAAATTTGATTAAGGATGCTGACGCAGACGCTATTCTGACCAAGACTCGTTAATTTGCACAGGTGGTCACTATCACCATGGCCTATCACACAAGTCACGTCTGTCTACTGATCCGGGAAAAGTCTCATTTAGCTTTGATCCTCCACCAACATACATATATATAAACCCCTGCATTGCATCTGTTGTTCATCATCAAGTGATAAGTTCATAGGTAGCCTATCCTCGGCAGAACCAAAAAAAGAAGATCATAGCCTATCCATCTAGCAAGAATCCACAACACATACTCCAGAAACAATGGCCCCTTGGATAAGGACAGCTAGTGCCAAGGCCCTGCCGAGCAGTGTCTCCAGTGTTCTTCGTGATGCCAAGAGGATCCCCAAAGGTTACCTCCCCATAGTGCTTATTCGCGACGACGAAGGCGGCGCCGAGACGAGGGTGTTGGTGCGCGTCAAAGATCTCAAGGAGCCATGCTTGGCTGAGCTGCTGGAGATGGCCGAGCAGCAGTTTGGGTATGGCCAGCAGGGGGTGCTGAGGGTCCCCTGTGACGCCCAGCGCTTCGAGCATGTGGTTAACATGGCACACAAATCAAAAGCAGCAGCTAGATAGATGGTGTGCTTTGTTATCTGTATGCGCGCGGTTGCTGTCAAACATAGATTTGCAATCCAATGGCCCTTTATTGGCTTCTAATTTGACTTAGGGAGTCTATGTTAATTAGTGATGTAAATCTGCCACAAATGTATGTTTAAGGGGTGAAATGGACGTATATATAGTATGAGGCACGCAAGTGTTATCCTCTAATGTTCTTGCCGTTGGCCATTCTCTGCTGTGCATATAAGATGAGCAAGTAATTAAAGATTGACATTAACAGTTATTATTAGCTTCTTAGCCTAGCCAGGAATTTTATACCTTTTGCTTGTTTTTTTTAGACGATGGAAAATTTATTTCCGGCTTCAGTCATTCTCATCAGTGCATAATTCTTACAAATGGATGTCACCACAACAAAGAAAAGCACACGTCCCAAAGGACATGTAGCCAAGACATCCTATAATCACTACTAAAAAGACTAACGAACAACTCATATAGTCATCCTGCAGCATTTCGATCTGTTATGCGATGTCGATTGCAGAAAAAAACAACTTCACCACATGGGAGGAACGCAGAACCGGAGCTTGAACCAAATCCAACAAAGAGGAAATAATAACTTCAACTACCGAATAAACTCTGACCACCAAGTCGATAATATACCATCATAACGGTCTCACCTCCTATCAGAAAAAGTAATTCTGTAAGACACCGTCTGTCGTTGGAGACGTCGGATATTGGAGTGGCAACCATGCCTTGAAGTGCAGCTGGCCTACTGCAGCCGGCACCATACGGAATTGTAGGTGCAATGACACCTCCAGCGAGAAGTGGTGCCCACAGGCGTCACTGTCGTCGAGAACTGACGACAAGCAATAGAGCATACCGCGGCCGTTCCGAATCCACTACCCATTGACCAAAGAGACTTACAGAGTTACGCCAGGCGCTTGCCGACGAGGCAACCAATAAGGAGCTGCCGGCCACCGAGCAGATCCGATCATGTGCGGCTGCCTGCGACGACCCACCGCTGATCCCAAGCCTGGGAAGGTTTAACGCGACAACCGAATACAACCGAGACAAGTCATTCCAACTGGAATCATCACCCAAGGGCCGGCTGGGCGCCGCCATGCCCCGTCACGAAGAAGAGTTCCAGTACAGGCCATGCGCACACATCCCCTCACAGATCAGGCATCCCCACATGAGGACGCGCCACGCGTGAGAAGGATTTGAAGGTGGCAAATCTGGCCGAGGAGCAGCGGATCTGAACCCGAAGGATCAAAACCAGTGGACGGCCACCGCAGCCACAAATCTCACCGGCGCGAGGGCGGCTGAAGAGCCCCGCCGCCACCTTCCTTGTGGCCAAACGGGCTTTCGTTGGCTACTCTGGTGGCGGCGAGGGAGAGGAACGGAGTCAACCGCTTGCTTGTATGTTTTTTGTAACTAGTCTTGGAGAGACTCCACTTTGAAACTTTTGACAAAAAACGGTCGAAAATGTTTCCATATATAGCAAACTAAGCCTGGCATGTCATGTTTGTCCAAAATAATAAACTAGCTTCATAACTCAAATTTCTCATGTACACAGTTGTGGAGAATATTGTATAAGATAAGTTTGAAAAGAGGCTAGATTGTTGGAAAAGGTAAAGTGATGTCTGGCGGCCATATAATAAATTCTGTGCTAAGTAACGTTGAAAAGAGGTTAAGTTGTTGGAAAGGTAAGCTATTATCCTCTAATGTTTTTCTTGCCTTTGTCCATTCTCTGTTGTGCATATGAAATGAGCAAGTGAAGGTTGACATTAATAATTATTAGCTTCTTGGCCAGGAATTTCATATTGTTTTTTTGTATGATATTGTAACTAGTTTGGGAGATACTCCGTTTTGAAGCTGTTAATAGAATGTTTGTCGAAAATGTTTCCATATATAGTAAAAAAACTAAGCGTGGCATGTTATGTTTTTCAAAAAAAAAATAGCTTTAAATTTAAATTTCTCCCGGATTCAGCTGTGCCAAATATTGTATAATGGATTGGAATCTTAGGTGGTCTGTTATAAGAATTTCTTCAATGATTTTATCATGTTGGATCGTATGTCTTCGGTGATCCCTAAGTACATTGATGTCGTCTAATAGACGGTGACACGTAATCTTGAGACGACTTATCAAACAACTGGTATAATAGGTTGTTGTTTTGGTTATCTTGTAGCAATACAGTATCCCTTAATTTGTGGAGAAAAATATTTTTGGTTGCATGGCAACAAAACTCATATAATGGTGAGAAAGTTGCCTTACAATCCTAAAATTTAGCTAATAAGGTGGTTGTTTCGCAAAAAAATGACCTCATTCTCTCACCTCGCTGTCTCCTCCACATCAGTAAAAATCCAACGTAGCGCTGCATGAGATGGCCTATCAGACTGCTAACGTATAGCAATTTACCTACCCTTAGACTATCTCCAACAAGGGACCTAAAAGGAGACCCAAACCCAAAATAGGTCTCTGATGATACTATTTCAGCCTCCAACAGAGTACCCATACCTAAACCTAAAATGGGTTTTCAGGAGAGAGGGAACCTAAATCTGGGTATCCTCTCTCTTCGTGACCCATTCGCTGAAAGGATTCTCTTTTAGGTCTTCTGTTGGAGAAATGAGTTTATAGGTTATGGACCTTTTTACTGTAGGCAACCTAAAGTGGTATATGGGTCTCTGATTTGGGTATCCATTGTTGGAGATAGTCTTAGAGCATCTCCAAGAGACTATGTATTGTGTTAGCTAAATATGGAGATTATAGCCCCTTGTAAAAATAGAAAGACATCTAATTCAATGGGATAATCCAACGGATTCTGTAAAGATGGCTAGTGTGGTAGGCTAGCTAAAAATAGCTAGCGAATGAGGTGGGATGGAGAGCACTAAATTTGGAGAATCATTTACAGAGTCTGTTGGAAACGTTTTTTTTCTCTAACAATAGCTAAATTTAACTTTAGAAAATGATTTGGCCGACCGTCGGGACAACCTCGTCATTCCTGACCAGTGGCGTCGAACTTGATTCCTGTCGGTTTTTGGGCTTTTCCTGTCGGTTTCTGGCCGTCAGGAATGTTCCCTCCTGTGTAGGTAGTGTTACTGCATTAAACCCAACTGTTTTTTTTCGAAGGTGCAGCGAGCTAGATTAATGAAAAATAGTTGGCAGTCCACTACTCCACACATCGTCATGAGGTTCCATCTCTTTTTCCGTTTTCGGTGCATCTATATGATTTTTTTCCTTAGAATTCTGTTAGAAGTTCTTATTTAAATTATACATTCTGAATCAATTTTTGTTCATTGAAAATTACAAAACAATAAATACAAATTTCAATCGTTATGGTGTTAGAAGATAGGAACACGGATTGGTGTGCGTGCATTGTGAGAGTTTACATTTGTACTTGTCTTTGGCAAAAAAAAAGGTAGGAACACAAAATTGATTCCCTACGGCCATCAACTCATATTATTAATGGCCCCACTGATTGTCCCCCATATTTTCTCATAAGTTGAAGGAATGAACAAAAAATAAATTGAAACCCTGACAAACGGGGGGAGTCTAGTTTGTAATGGATTCGAGCGGTCGATTCCCCGAACAGTCCGCACTTTCTCTTTTGGAAAAGTTTTCTTTCCCACCCCATTCTTGTTTAGGCATCGCTGCGATCCATGGTTTTCTTTAAAGGGCCAAATCACCCCCATTCTCTTTTCGCAGGAGTTTAACTTGGCCTTTTACTTTCACTTTTTAACCATTTGTCTTTTTTTCACGTTTCTAATCATTTGGGACCATGGGAAATTAGAGTAAAAATGGGTGGGGGAGTGCAGTGAAAGCTAGTTTCGAGACATTAGCTACAAATAAAAAGATATTACAAAATGCTTGAAAGCACAACCACACCATATAGAAAAGAGATAAAATTAAGCACTTTGTTCCTCTTTTTTTTTGGAACAGCACTTTGTTCCTCTCTAGCATGAATAGAAAATAGATCATGACTGCTAGAAAATGAATCGCACGACACTATTTCTAGTCTTGTCTTTTTGTACTAGTGTCCTGTGAACAAGAAAAAACAAACATAAAAGAGATCAGTTATTTGTATATCAGTATATGTATGCTACTGGAGTACTGGTGGACCACATATTGCTGTGGCCTGTGGGGTGTTCACTTCAATTATGTTTGCTAGAATAAATGATACGAGAAGCTGCAAAGAGGCAAATACAGTATAAAAAAAAGGATCGGACATGCAGCTGTTATTACCAAAAGCATCAAGAAAACCAAAAGCATGCATTAGCATTTTATGAAGTAATTGGGCGTGGGCAAACATTAAGCATGGGGAATGTTACCTGGATAAAACTTACATATGAACTTTAAATCTCATAAAGATACTGAGCCATTCTGTATTTGACCCCATTTCATCCAAAGATCAATGCATACATATAGAGCAACATAAATTACCACGCACCATGTCTGTGTGCGCCACAATTAGTAAATTTGGTCCTTGTAAGAAAATTTTTATTTATCCAAAAATATTCAATAACAAAGCAATGTGAAGAGATGAACACAATTGCCTAATGCCTCTACTCTACTGTCAAGTTTCATAATACACACCGGGCTAAAACAGCGAGTGAAAATATGGCAACTTGCAGTGATACACATCCTTCAACAATATGCGGACTTGTATTAGATTTTTAATGAGACCCGCATCTAGGTGACAATTTCTTGGCTTCACTAAATTTTAAGGGCACTAAATTTGTTTTTCATTATGCAGGGAACACCCCCAATCTACAACATCAGCAATAATAATCATCCTTCTTACTCTTACTAAGCCTATGCATAATCATTGAAAACGACAAGAGATTCAATTGATATATCTTTGAACTCATCCTCTCCGACTGGTAGAGAACTTTGGACACAGCTTTTTTCTACATATTTTTCCTATATAACATTTCCAGACGAGTTTTCTGTAAAAAAGAAGTTTCAGCGGAGAACATTTACTAGATAATGTGCCAAAGAAGTTTTCTATAGAAATTTAAAAGATATATTTTTAATTAATTTAATACAGAAAACTTGAGCACATAACTTTCCTATAAAACAAGCAAAAGTAATTGCAAGTATGAAATGCGGAATATAAATAGATGGGACACAAGAGAACCGGATTTTTTCGTTAATTGCCGTATATGGTAATGTATAGCCTTTCCCATTAACATTCTTTTTCATTAATTAAAATGCCTCCGTCAGGTTTTAACTTCACCTAAAACAAGGAATTTTAACTTAGCTCATTTGGAACACTAGCAAAGGCACATGTGCGCACACACATGTATAAAATAAATCAAATATAACATATAAAATATAGTTGCAACACCTGCACGGCATGCGCATGCTAAACTCTCTTTTATACATTTGTCTCAACTCATGTACCACACACGTTTATTGATAACATGTAGATACTAAAACAGTGTCACTATAGTGGACCATGGTAAACAGACCAGCCGATACTTTATATTTGCTCTCTCATATATACAGAGCTTTATATATTCTCAAAACTCAATAGTTGCCATTTATTTATATGAAGAAAAACTCTCGATTGTCTATTAGCAATACGGGATAATTGTGTATAGACGTGGGTATAAATGTGGGTATATCTTGGTGGGTCCTATTTTGGGTGAAAAAAGTTGAGCGGGAAAACAACTAAAAGAGCCTGGAACATGCAAAAAATTTGATACTTTCTAGTTTTTTCCTCCCACCAAAGCCCGACAGGTGGGTCCTCTGTGAGAGGGTGGGGGTGAGTTTTTTTGGTGGGAGGTGTTTTCAATTCTATAGGATCCTTTTAGTATAGATAGAGATAGAGATAAACCAAATAGTTATTATATGTTATCATCACAGTACACCTTTTTATGTATTATGTCCCTAAATAAAGAGTCCTAATTCTTCATCTTGGCCATTATAGCCCTTCCAATATTGAAAACATGAACTGTGTGTACCTTGTGTCCTCATCACAAATTAGTAATACAACATCAAACTATAGTATTGAATACTAACACAGGTAATATAAGCTTGCTCCTATAAATAGAGATGATGGTTTGTGCGAACAAAAGAAGTCAATCCAACTCTAGCACATTCATCCAAGCCACTTCAAGTTCCTTCCATTTCTAGGCTCCCATGGCTGCCACTAGTGTGATCGTACCGCGGCATCACAGACTATTATTGATTTCGTAGTGATTTGCACTAGATTTAGGAGAGGGAAAAGGGCATGGTTTGGGGATCTTTTATTGGTTTTGTGATAACAGGAAATTATGAAGGAATGATTATATTGGATAGATATGATTATTTTTTGCTTCCAATATAATGATTATTTTTGAAAAAAAAGTAACGATTCTTAACAGGAGGATGGAGTGATGGCAAATGTTAAGAGACCTAGTTAGTGATTGCTTGCAAATTTGCAATTTGTGTTTCAAATGAGTGGCAAATATAAAATTTGTAATGTTTTGAAATGGACTCCTCACCAAAATCCATATATGCATGGGCCGGTTAACCTGATTCTGATTGTACACATAAAAAATGTAAATTTAGTTATTTCACAAAAAATGAAAATAAAGTTGTTAAAAAATCAGAACACATATTGGGTATTATTATTATTATTATTATTATTATTATTATTATTATTATTATTGTTATTATTATTATTATTATTATTATTATTATTATTATTATTATTATTATTATTATTATTATTATTATTATTATTATTATTATTATTATTATTATTATTATTATTATTATTATTATTATTATTATTATTATTATTATTATTATTATTATTTTGATTCGTCATTTCTATAAAGTTGATTGGCCAGTTAGCATCGAGGTTACTACCTCACAACCGCCAGGATTCCAAGTCTACTGACAAAATCGTGAAGGAAGCAACGAAAGGATGAAGAAAACCACCTCTGCGTGAGCCAAAGACCAAAGTCGGTACTGTCATCTGAACTTTGTGAAGATGCATGGGCAGCGTGGGCCATGGCTGTTGTTAGCTTCATTCCTGACAGCTGTGGCTATAAATACGACATCGTGGTGTATAAATTTGAACGCGAAGAAGCCAGCGACAATAACAGTTGCCTTCTCTTCATTGCACTGCAATGTTCACGTGACTGCTCAATGCCATCAAAACACCAACCAAATTAGCTCAAATGAGATATTGGTGGAAACTAACAGGTTCAACATGCTAAGAGGTGGGCTGCGGCTCCGGTTTCGAGTTTCAGGCCGTCCTTGCGCTCACAGTTGGTCAGTGCTGGGCCAAACTCCCCAAGCCTTGCACCCTTGCCGGGAAAGCATCTCACTTGTGAGCGTTGTGCTGTATCCGGACCGGACGATAAGGTGGACAAATTTGTTTCTTCGAACCCAAGAGTCCAGGTCGACAGCTATGCTGCACAGTACGGGGATACGGATATGGAGATACGGCGATACGGTATTTTCAAAAAACAGCAATACGGGGATACGACAAACAAAAAATTTCATAGTCATAGAATAGATAAATATAATAAATAGTTGATAGTGAATAGTAAAACTAGTAGCATATGATAAATTAAATGAGCTCATTCTTCTCCTTCTAAAATCTCTCTCTCGAATTCTGGCTCATCGAGTGTGAGTTCAGCGAGTTGTAGCAAGCCAGCACCAACGAAGTTCTCAGTGCCATCTCCACCAACATCCCATATTCGACTTGGTCCACTTTCATAATCACCGGTTTTTCTTGAAAGAAGACGCAAGTTAATTTAAATAAAATAGACACACACTAATATCTAACTAGTAACTAATCTAATCCGGAAGCGAGAAAATGCACACCAGAAAAAGCATCACATCAATTATAAACAAGATTAATTAGCTTTGATCCTTCCGGCCGATTCCACAATCCACATCACCACCATAATTAACCGATCAGAAACTGCAGTAACGAGCGACATCCGAACCCAACCTAACAGGCTAACACTAGTGCATGTCATGCTGAACTGCTGATGAAGTGATGAACTGATGATCATATCAGAAATTAAGCAGATGCCATGCCGGCTGCCGCTGTCCTGCCTGGCTGCCTGCGGACGGCCGCCCGCACGACGCACGTACGTCCATCCAGTGCAGCCATGCAGTGCAGGAACCGGTGCGGCGAGTCCACAACAACAAGATGAAGCACTTACCGGGCGGACGGGGTCAAGCCGGAGGCGGCCGGAGGCTTGCGGAGGCCGACGTCCGAGGCCGACGAACTGAGGTCGAGGAAGCGTCGGCGTCGCGCCGACGCCGCCGCCGCTGGATTAGATGCGAATGTGAAAAGATAGATGACCGATACGGCAGTTTATAGTATTCCAGGCGTATCGTCTCATCGTATTCCGGGGTTTTTTATTTTTTTTCAACTGGAAAAATGAGATACGCGGGGACACGCGTATCCCCGCCGTATCGTACGTGTCCCCGTATCCCGACGTCGTGTACGTGGATACGGCACCTTCCAGCCGTATCGGTGCAACGTAGGTCGACAGCAAAGGTGCTGACCTCAGCTAGGTCGAGCTGCCAATCCTAGAGGCATTCCAGTTGTGTTCATCAATTCCCAGAAGACATTCATGTCGGCTCCGTCATCGCTATCTCCGGTAGATTTGGAATGCATCGTAGTCTTCACTTCACTGTAATTCCTGTTAGAGGACTTCCCGTCTGTCCAAGCTGAGCTAACCAATTTCGTAGGCTTGATCCCCAAATCACCTGTCTGCGGCGGTGACCACTACTAGAAGGCTCTCACATGCAGTAGGGACGGCAGTCAGCTTAGCCTTAGTGCCTTACGGCTGTTAGCAGAAACAGGGTATCGACCTGTTTGGTAGAGCTTCATCCGATTCTGATTCTTTATTCAATGTGATTCTTTGATAGAAATGATTTTGTAGCTAAAAATGATTATCTTTGATTATCTACATTAAACTTTCAAAATTAGGATGGAGAATCACTTCACAGAATCAGGAGAAACTACATTTTTCAGCTCTCAGTCTCTTAGTTCATTTCAGATAATCACTTCACAGAATCAGCACAGAATCGCTTCTCTCTGATAATCTGTTTGACAGAACTCCTCCTGAATTCAATAGTAGAGAATCAGTTCCGGGAGCTATGTCAAACGAGGCCTAAGTCGGAAATCCAAACCCAAAATATAATAAACCAACAAATATAATA
>OAMR01000067.1:3200380-3217143 GCA_900205405.1 Echinochloa crus-galli
GATACGGTATTTTCAAAAAACAGCAATACGGGGATACGACAAACAAAAAATTTCATAGTCATAGAATAGATAAATATAATAAATAGTTGATAGTGAATAGTAAAACTAGTAGCATATGATAAATTAAATGTCTCATTCTTCTCCTTCTAAAATCTCTCTCTCGAATTCTGGCTCATCGAGTGTGAGTTCAGCGAGTTGTAGCAAGCCAGCACCAACGAAGTTCTCAGTGCCATCTCCACCAACATCCCATATTCGACTTGGTCCACTTTCATAATCACCGGTTTTTCTTGAAAGAAGACGCAAGTTAATTTAAATAAAATAGACACACACTAATATCTAACTAGTAACTAATCTAATCCGGAAGCGAGAAAATGCACACCAGAAAAAGCATCACATCAATTATAAACAAGATTAATTAGCTTTGATCCTTCCGGCCGATTCCACAATCCACATCACCACCATAATTAACCGATCAGAAACTGCAGTAACGAGCGACATCCGAACCCAACCTAACAGGCTAACACTAGTGCATGTCATGCTGAACTGCTGATGAAGTGATGAACTGATGATCATATCAGAAATTAAGCAGATGCCATGCCGGCTGCCGCTGTCCTGCCTGGCTGCCTGCGGACGGCCGCCCGCACGACGCACGTACGTCCATCCAGTGCAGCCATGCAGTGCAGGAACCGGTGCGGCGAGTCCACAACAACAAGATGAAGCACTTACCGGGCGGACGGGGTCAAGCCGGAGGCGGCCGGAGGCTTGCGGAGGCCGACGTCCGAGGCCGACGAACTGAGGTCGAGGAAGCGTCGGCGTCGCGCCGACGCCGCCGCCGCTGGATTAGATGCGAATGTGAAAAGATAGATGACCGATACGGCAGTTTATAGTATTCCAGGCGTATCGTCTCATCGTATTCCGGGGTTTTTTATTTTTTTTCAACTGGAAAAATGAGATACGCGGGGACACGCGTATCCCCGCCGTATCGTACGTGTCCCCGTATCCCGACGTCGTGTACGTGGATACGGCACCTTCCAGCCGTATCGGTGCAACGTAGGTCGACAGCAAAGGTGCTGACCTCAGCTAGGTCGAGCTGCCAATCCTAGAGGCATTCCAGTTGTGTTCATCAATTCCCAGAAGACATTCATGTCGGCTCCGTCATCGCTATCTCCGGTAGATTTGGAATGCATCGTAGTCTTCACTTCACTGTAATTCCTGTTAGAGGACTTCCCGTCTGTCCAAGCTGAGCTAACCAATTTCGTAGGCTTGATCCCCAAATCACCTGTCTGCGGCGGTGACCACTACTAGAAGGCTCTCACATGCAGTAGGGACGGCAGTCAGCTTAGCCTTAGTGCCTTACGGCTGTTAGCAGAAACAGGGTATCGACCTGTTTGGTAGAGCTTCATCCGATTCTGATTCTTTATTCAATGTGATTCTTTGATAGAAATGATTTTGTAGCTAAAAATGATTATCTTTGATTATCTACATTAAACTTTCAAAATTAGGATGGAGAATCACTTCACAGAATCAGGAGAAACTACATTTTTCAGCTCTCAGTCTCTTAGTTCATTTCAGATAATCACTTCACAGAATCAGCACAGAATCGCTTCTCTCTGATAATCTGTTTGACAGAACTCCTCCTGAATTCAATAGTAGAGAATCAGTTCCGGGAGCTATGTCAAACGAGGCCTAAGTCGGAAATCCAAACCCAAAATATAATAAACCAACAAATATAATAAACCAACGATGGTGGCTGCATTTACCAGCAACAGAGTCAAGCCCATTTGGTGATGTTCTAGGACAACAATTATTTTTATATAAAAACAAATGTTTGTTCGTGTTAATTATTTTATATAATAATAAAATTATATAGAGTGACATTAATGATCATTTTGGATGGATCCGCCTCTGCCGTTTCACTGACATTGTGAATACTTTTTCCTACTTAATGCATTTAATCCATACAATTTTTTTATCGTTTATATATATAGGGTGGGAATGGGTTTATATATAGGGTGGGAATGGATCGTTACCCTTATTCTCCTTCACAATCCAACTTGGCCCTAATCAATTTAATCTCAGAAACCAGTAGTATTGTGGTTCGATTCTAATTGAGTCTAATTCTTGAAAATTTTAGTACAAATTTGAGGACCCTTTACCAAATGTTACAATTTTCAAACTTTGTATAGTTGAAAAATATTTAGACCGTCGAACGTCGATGGGCAAATAGTTTCCAAACCAGGCCAATTGGACCGTCAACTGGCCCAAGCGAAACACACTGCATTCCTCCGCCTCCAGCTCCGGCCCAACCCGCTGTCTCACCCTCTTGTCGCCGTCGAGATGCTTTGGGGCCCCGCCGCCGCCCTCCTCCGCCGTCTCGCCCCGCGCGTCTCGGGCGGTGGCTGCGGCGGCGCCACTCACCGGCGCCTACCTCCTACCATCGCCCCCTCACTCCTCGCCCGCTTCTCGTCTGCTCCGACCACCTCCTCTTCCTCGCCGCCGCCTTCGTCCTCCGCCGCCGGCCGCGACGAGGATGCGGAGGACGAACGGCTCCCCGAGATCTCCAATGGCGATGCCGGTCCCCGGCTCAGCATCTCTGTCGACCGCTCCGGCCTCTACAACCCCCCAGGTCCGCTCCCGCGCCTCTGTCTGTCTCACAACCAGTCCACGCGCACAAAGTGTCCGGGTTTGGGTTTCTGATGGTAGCGGCTCTGTTTATGCGGCAGAGCACTCGCACGAGCCGTCGTCGGACTCCGAACTCGTCAAGCACCTCAAGAGCATCATAAAGGTGCCTGCTTTTGTCTCTCAGTTTGTCCCTGTTGCAGTGTGGAAATGTGAATTGGCCACTTTGATCTGATTGTGGTGGTGTTAGTTTCGGAGTGGGCCAATCAGTGTAGCCGAATACATGGAGGAAGTGCTGACGAACCCACAATCTGGATTCTATATCAACCGTGATGTGTTCGGGGAAGGGGGAGATTTCATCACCTCGCCGGAGGTGAGCCAGATGTTTGGAGAGGTAAGTAGTGCTCACTAATTGATTGTTTTGTCAGCACCAACTTGAAAAACATCGCAGTGTGCTTTACTTAGCTACTTTATCACGATGCAGTAATGAACTATGTGTTTCAAGTAATATCAACATGACCATAAAATATATTCTATCTTTGAAGTTAACAAGGCACTGATGAGACCCATGAACTGATTATGCTGCTATTGCATTTTTTTGTGCACATAGTATTACTTGAACTGTCAACATTGATAGTCTAAAGTGCATTATTAATTATTATTCTACAGTAGATGTTCTAAAACCACTTGATTACTTGTTGTGCTAAAAATGTTAGAGAAGAGCTCATAATGGTGTTTATTGCCTCAGATGATTGGTGTATGGGCAATGTGCCTCTGGGAGCAAATGGGACAGCCAGAGAAGGTGAATCTGATCGAACTTGGTCCAGGACGAGGAACCCTCTTGGCTGATTTACTTCGTGTATGTTTTCTAGCTTTCTTCTGTCATCAACTTGAATTTATGGTGTCTTGTTCTTAGTGTATGTCTCCATTTCGGCAGGGCTCAGCAAAGTTTGTTAATTTCACCAAGGCACTCAACATTAACTTGGTCGAGTGCAGCCCTACATTGCAAAAAATTCAGTATAACACTCTAAAATGTGAAGATGAACCTGTTGATGATGGCAAAAGAACAGTTAGCAAGCTTTGTGGAAGCCCTGTTTGTTGGCATGCCTCCCTCGAACAGGTTCCTTCAGGATGTATGAGGCTCTTTTCATTTCGAACTAACACTACCGTTTACAACTTTTTTTTGTTTTTGAATCAACGATCTCTATACTAGATTTTTTTTTTGTCATAAGCACACACTTGATAATCAACTATTATGTGATATCTTTGGGGTCATTTAGCCACATGAGATTAGGGAAATACATACTGTTTAATTATGTTATTGGGGTACAGAATGGTGCCGGCATATATGGCATGGAGCAACAATATGGGTTTATGAATCTGCGGTTTACTTTTCTAGGACCATTAGATAGGAGCTAGTGGCATCAACTTACTGTGAAATTCTTTTAATTTTGATACTCGAACCCAAGTGTTGGTGCACCTTGGGACTGATCTCGAAGCATCTTCTTGCCATTGCTGATCTGCTAGTTTAGTTACTTGATGCATGTAATGTGCATAATGTTTAACCTGCTGCTGTTCTAAACTCTTTGTTTTAAGTGTAACAGTTTTTCCATAATTGTGGAACTGCTTATATATATTTATTATGTCTTTGTTCAAGTTCATTTCTTTTGAACTTCTTGACCAGGGCTCTTATGTTTCTCTTATCTGTAACTGTCATATTTGCAGCACCGACCATAATTATTGCACATGAATTCTATGATGCCTTACCAATCCATCAATTTCAGGTTTGTTCCCATAGTTAATTACAAGTGAATTCTTATTGTGCATATCCACTCGCTGTCCAAGTATTTTCTAGTCATTGGACTGATAAGTGAATTCTTATGGTGCCTATCCACTCGCTGTCCAAGTATTTTCTAGTCATTGGACTGAATTTTTCTTTTTTTTTGGCAGAAAGCATCACGTGGCTGGTGCGAAAAGATGGTGGATCTTGCAGAAGACTCCTCGTGAGTTTTACCAGTTGTGTTTATGTGTTCTTAACCTTAAGGAAATGTGCAATGCTCAATTGCTTACTTTGCAGCAGGTTTCGCTTTGTTCTGTCTCCCCAGCCTACAGCCTCTTTAATTTACCTCTCCAAGCGTTGTGGATGGGCTAGCTCTGAGGAGCTTGAGAAGGTTGAGCATATTGAAGTCTGCCCCAAGGCAATGGAGCTTACTGAACATATTGCTGACAGAATCAGTTCAGATGGCGGAGGTGCTCTTATTATTGACTATGGCAAAAACGGAATAGTATCTGATAGTCTCCAGGTTTGTATAATAATCATTTCATTGTACCTGATGCAAACTCAATGCGGGTGTTGGCTGATTAGTACAGCTGTAGCATAAATTCTTGAAGCCTAATAACTAGTCTTTGTTGATTTTGTAATACTCTCTGCAGTCACAAAAGGTGATGTTTTGGTATATGTGCAGTCAAACTTGCTGAAGCTTTGTTATTGTTGTCTCTGAATATTTAGATTGGATACATGGAAAATGATGTTTGCAGATTTTTGTTGAAATATACTTACACAATGTTAATGTTATTAGGTTGTGTAATGTAACTATAATACATTAGTAATTAGTGATCAAAGATGTGTTTTGGGGAGGCTGTAGATTCCCAAATCACTGCTTGTTTGAGACTGGAAGGAGTAATACTTAAAATTCAGGTCCTGAACTTATGCATTATTTTGTGCACAAATAGTTTCTCTGATTGATCTTTTCTTTTGCCGTATCTTGAGTGATAGCAATAGTGTAATGTCCTGGATGAATTGTTTTGGCACTAGTGCACTAACTATGATAAATGCAGGCAATCCGTAAACACAAGTTTGTCCACATATTAGATGACCCTGGCTCGGCCGATCTTAGTGCCTATGTCGACTTTGCTTCAATCAGGCACTCTGCACTGGAAGCTTCAGGTGTGTTTTATGGTTATTAACTTTTCTATGCTTGCATTATTCATGTTAAGGCTTAAATTTCTTACATGGGATTTTTTTCGCAATTTCTGCAGTTGATGTCTCGGTCCATGGTCCAATGACTCAATCCCAGTTCTTAGGTTCTCTTGGCATCAACTTCAGGGTGGAATCACTCCTGCAAAATTGCACTGAGGAGCAGGCCGAATCATTGCGAACAGGCTACTGGCGTCTAGTTGGAGATGGGGAAGCCCCATTCTGGGAAGGCCCCGAGGACCAGACGCCTATCGGAATGGGTACTAGGTACCTGGCCATGGCCATTGTCAACAAGAAGCAGGGCACGCCCGTTCCATTCGAGTGAAAAATAGGCATAGATTTCCTTGTTTAATTAGGGTATCCACTAGTGACAAATAATTGAGCTGTGTTGTAACTCCAATTGCATTGTCGATGGATTTTGATCAGTCCAGACAAGGACAAGTTACTTCAACTTTCTTCCAACACAAAACATCACGTCATCATGATGTATGCTACTTTGTAGTAAAGATGTGTCCCGTACTATTCCTACTGGATTGAACCAATTCATAATTATGTTGACCTCCTGTCATTATAATGTTCTCCTCAGAATGTTTTGTTCTGTATGTCAGCGTCTGCTATCATTCCAAGTGTGCAGCCATGAGGAAGCAGCGTGCTGTACATTGTTGGCCTTCAGAGTCAGCCTGTTTAGATGGCATGGTGGCCCTCCTGTTTCGGAATTTTGTTGTTGCCCTTTTCCGCCGGTCTCCATAAGAGGCATTGACTATTTTACCCGTGCAATGCGGCAGCTTTGCTTGCATCTGAGCAAAACCACCCGGCATGCGTCAATGCATGCCTATCAACTACGCTACCAGTTCAAGTCTTCCAGTCAAGAACGCATACTAAATACACTTCAAAGTCTCAAATTCCCGGTCAATTTAGTACTTATCCGGTACCAACTACGCATACTCTTTGACATCGTAAAAGCAAAGCCACTGTAAAATAGAAAACAAAACAAAATTACACGTAGACTCTGGTCGGTCACTGCATAATCTATTCGCCTGGTCGTCTATTACCGACGGATCACTCGCCGGCAATACATGCAGCTGTCGGAATCCGTCTACACGGAGCCTGTCGTCGGCAAGACAAGACGGAAAGAACACACGGCAAATTATTTGACAAATGCGGATAAAAAGCCGATGGAAAGGGGACCGAAAACGGCGTGAAACCGTCGACGGGAAGAAAAGAGCATCAACCGAACCTGTCGCTGGAATGTTATTCTATGCTGAACGTCATGACTTGAGTGAGGCATTGTTCTTCTGCCTCGCCTAAACAACGTCTGCGTCACCCGTGTGAGGATGGATGGGCCCCACGGCAAAGGAAACTGCTCCATCCTTTCCTTTCGTTTCACATCACCGGACTAATAAGACTAATGATAATGATATAAATCGAATCGATGATGTTACTGCGAAGATGGCGCGCCGCTAGGGGCCCACCGTCAAGACACGTGTTTGTTGTAGTCCAACAAGTAAGAGAAACAGCGGTGTATTATGGATAAAATGGTGTATATGGGCGGACGTGTGCCGATGGTGATCTTTAGCTATATATTGTGATTACCACGAAGAATTCGATGGATTATGTAATTTTTTTGTTAAAAAAATGAATGTTTCCAATTCCAACCAAAAGGACACATAGGAGAGAGTGTCTGAGATACCATGTCAAACTTTCCAATTGTCAAAAACTTACATAATGTATACGAGTATGCATATATATGATACCATGCATGTAGACTTTTTTTACTATAACCAACTGATCTATAATCACTCCATCTTTTTGGCCCATTATGAGTCTGAAGGCAGTAGTCAACTGTTTCGGTAGAGGGCGCACTCGGGCCTCCAAACTAGTTGTACATCGCGATTTAGCGCCGGATTACACGACTAACAACCAATATAGTACTGCAATCTTTTTTCAATTAATATATAAGCGTGAGACAGGAGACGCACCCGACGTGTGCAGTGATGCGTTCCTGCTTGCGCGTCACGCTCGCACTCAGCAAAAAGTATAGTTGGCCAAACGGGCCGTGCCGGCACTAGCACTATTTGGCACGACACTAATAGGCACGGCACTAAGTAGTGCTGCTGATTAGCCGTGCCGTGCCACCTAGTGCCGCCGTGCCGAACTCCCGACCCAGGCACGGCACTAGGCATTTTCGATAGTGCGGTGCCGGTCTTATGGCACGTTCGTGCTAGTGCCGGCCCAAGTATACGAGCAATCGAAAAAAACAAGAAAAATCATCATTAAAGTCACCAAATTTCATGAATCCACACACGTACACAAATATCACATCTATCACACGAAAAGCAAACACAAATATCAAATCTGGAAGCAGTGGATGAATCCCTGCCATGCCAACCCCCGGCGGCGGCGGCGACGACGCAGATCTGAGTCCTCGACGGCGGCGGCAGCCGTCGGGGTCCAGCGCACCCGGCCGTGGCCACCACCTTCGGCGGCCAGCGCTCCGGCCGGTGTGGGCGCGAGGCTCCCAGGCGACCAGCCGTGGCCGCCCGGCGGAAGGAGAGGGAGGGGCGGCTCCGCGCCGGCGCGGGGACGGGAGGAGGCGCGTGCGTCGGCGCGGGGAGGGGAGGAGGCGCATGCGCCGGCGCGGGAAGGGGAGGAGCGACGCGCGTGCGCCGGCGCGGGAAGGGGAGGAGCGACGCGCGCCGCTCGCGGTCGGGGGCGGCTGCGCTCGGGGGAGGAGGGGAGAGAATGAAGCGATAGACCTAGGGTTTTTTAGTATTTATGTGATTTCGTTGGGCTGGGGGTGTTATTGGGCCAGGCCGTGCCATCCCCCGTGCTGCTAGCGGGCCGTTGCTGGACCGGCCCATTAGCCGTGCCGTGCCCGTGCTAGTGCCACGGGCCGAGAATGCGGCCCAGACACGGCCCTGGACCAGGCACTAGCACGGCACTGGCACTATTGCTACGGGCCGGACCGTGCTTCGGGCCGTGCTGAATAGGACCGGGCCAGTGCCGGCCCAGCGGGCTCGGCCCGTTTGGCCAACTGTGGCAAAAAGGTTCAGAGGAGCCGTACGCGCGCTCGCTAACCCTGTGTTCCGATCATCTGATGGGATTTGATCTGATCCCGCCAAGGCGCCATCCATCACTAGTGTAATCAACTAACAAACTCCGGTGCCCATTGTCACGACCGTCCCGGTCACGGGCCCCACGTGTCGCGCCATTCCTTTCCCATAGGCATAGGCGTTGTGTGTGTTCTTCATCCTTGCTTCGTTCCCGCGTGTCGGGGAACACCCACCCCACCCGGCACCCGGGCGCCAACGTCAATTCCATGGGAGGAAAACAGAGGACGGCAGCACCAACCGAAAGCGCAAGCGCGCGGGCGACAGGCGCCGGCTCGGGTCGCCGCCGCCAGACCCACCGGTGTCCTCCTGCGCCCCGGCCGCTGCCGCTGCCGACACCTTCCCACGCGCGGGCGCCGGGCAGATTCCGATCCCATCCGTCGCCCGCCTCGGACAGCGACGCCGGAACCGCAGCGACCACCCAGCCCAGCCCAGAGAGAAAAAAGATGGCATCACAAGAGTAAGTCCTCTCACGCCTACACAGCAAGCATCCACAGGGGAATAATTGCCATTAGCATCCACATCGGGAATGAGTGAGGTCATTTGCATTGCAAGGGTTCTAATTCTAATTAATCTGGACTAATAATAGTACAGCATCGTCGATTCGTCGTCGTCATCCATTAAGAACCATGTTCCATCCATCACAATCACATACCGGGGGATATACAGCATGTGTTTCCTTCCTACTAATTTCTAAGAGCAAAAGAGGCAGCAGCCATGGCAGGGAGAGGAGGCACCGGAGCCACTAGATGCTAGTAAGTGACACTGCTACCCGTCCCAAAAGAACATATTGACGGGCAGACAGAGAGCTACAGCTAGGAGGTCCCGTTCTTCTTCTTCTTTGTTAGATGCTACTACTTGGGTTGGCCGGCCGTCGGTCAGAATCTGGTTAGCGTCGGCAAGCCGCGCGACGTCCGGATCATGAGGACGTGATCCCGGGCTCCAGCTCCGGGGCGAAGCCGTGCACCGCCACCGCCGGCATCTGATCCTCCCACACCAAACCGACCTCGTACTCGGGAACATACTCCTGCGAATCACACGTGCGTCCCGGGGCCGGTCAGTCAAGCACTCAAGCTAGGCATCCCATACTTTGAGAGAAATGGATCGGAATCAGGATCTGGACTCTCACCTCGAGCTTTAGAACAAGCTCCTTCGCGGTAGGAGCCGAGATGATGATGCGCCGGGCGTCCTCCTTTATGAACCCTTCGTTGACAGCCATGTCGATGAAGGATAGCAATGGATCGTAGAACCCGTCCACGTTCAGGAGGCCAACCTGATGAATGAATATTTACACTCAGTTAAATGCAGCCCCAAGGCAGATGGTTATCAATTATGGATATAGAAAAAAAAGAAGGTTATCAAGCTCAACTATTGACCATATGGTAGCCTATCCCTTACAGAAAGGATTTCTGTAGGGCCAATAATCTCAGTTGATATAGTACTGCAGCATTTTATCAATTCAGGGTGGGGGCCATCGATGGCTCCAATAATAGTAACGGCTGACGAATCAAAGTCGATAACAATTGGATCGAATGTTCAAATCTTTTCATCTATCTATCATTTGTGGCTAGCTGAAGCTAAGCAATTGTCTAGAGGAGTTGCCAACTACACATTCCTTTTCAAATGCAAAGTTTGACTGGTACAAGATCCGCCAGAACCACCCTATTAGCTGTGTTGAAATATTCATAAGGTATTAAGTGGACACAAAGCGTATAAACAACAGGGAGCGCAGATCGCATGCTCCCCCAACTAAGTTCTAATTAACATCTGTGGATGTTAGGCTAACTAAACTAAACTAATAATTCAATGGTTTGTCTATGGACATCCAAAACCCCAGCCGTTCACATGGGTGCACCGTGCGCCACTAAGCCACGATCAAGGCAAGATGTTCTCAGAAGATCACAATATCTCTAATCAAACGACTTTCTGATAAACTAGTTGGATACAGAATTGCTAGGGCAAAAAAGAATCCTGAAACTTGGAGGGACTGCACATGACCCTAAATTATTCGCCCTGTTCGTTTGGATTGTTTCCAGCGAGTCAACAGTGTTTTTCTCTCAGCAAAAACCAGCGCCAGCCACCAGCCACCAACCAGCCAGCAGTGTTTTTCTCTCAGCAAAAACCAGCGCCAGCCACCAGCCACCAGCCAAACGAACAGGGCGATTGTGTGCCCATGAGTACATTTTGGTTTGAATCCAACAAGGTATCGGAATCAGTTGTTACCGGCTTCTTATGGATTCCTAGTTGTGCCCAGGTGATGACCTCAAGCAACTCCTCCAGAGTCCCATAGCCACCTGGAATTTGGTGCAAGGGAGCATGTCAAGTTTGGCATCCTAGGATCACCAGTTCACAAGGATAATGTTGTGGTTTGACTAAACAACCATACCAGGTAATGCTATGAAAGCATCAGCAAACCGAGCCATCTCAGCTTTCCTCTCATGCATGCCAGAGACTGCCCTTACTTCCCCAACAGGCTCACCAGTTACCTGCAGAAGCAGAAACTTGGAATCTAAGAATGCGACATTTTTAAATACTCCACTGAAATTAGAAATGTAGCGCTAATCCCTGGTATGTATGTTCCAGGTACGTCAATGCATGACTGAATGGTTATACATGAGCTCATCCTCCATACTAGAAAACAATAGACTAGTTCCACATATTGCGCTCGTCAAGGCCGCTGACCAAGACGATTCACACAGACCAAATCTACTTTCAATATAAGAAAATATATGTGCAGTGCAAGAAGCAAAGAACACGGCCAGTTACTACATGCAAATCCAGTAAAAACATCAGAGCAAGCAAGTGCAATAGCACAGTAATAAAATCTTAAAGCCTGAATATCTATTGAAGTGCAGCACGCACTGTTTCAAGGTCAAGAGCATTAGATTCATGTGATGGATATAAATGCATCATGTCTCCCTACACAAAAGGTTCATTGTTATTTATTGGCGCATGTTGTCTATTGTTCACTATGCAAGCCGTGTGACCACAGGTATCACGAAAGGAGCCAGACATGCACTCCAAAGACAGCAGCAGTGTAGTACACAGAAGCAATCAAATACGAGTCTCCAGGATGTAGAAGAGGCTCACCTCTCTGGGCATCAAGGATTTTGGGATGACCCTGCAGCCAAAGAAAAGAGAGGAAACAGAAAGGCACATCAGTTTCCAGCATGAAGCAGTCAAGCAGGTAGAAGCACCAGGCCATGGCCTTTCCAGTTGAAGGAAACTGGCAAAGCAAGGGCTAGCTCAGGCTAGGCACGGCACAGCTAGAGACAGTCTAGAGAGAAGCAGACTGTGGACTGGAGCAAATAAACACTGCACAATTATTAAGGCAAAGAAGAGAGGAGAGAGCACTGCCTCTGCCTGCCCCCTTGCAATTGCAAGTTGCAACCCGATGGACATTTGGAGCATGCAACCGAGTAGCCTTTTGGAAACCAGGCCGAAAAGGTGCTTCCACACCTGTGAGTGATGAAGCCCAACCCAATTGCATTCAAAATTTTTTTGAAAATAAATTGCATTCAAAATGGCCCCTGCTGAAATGATGCAGCAAGAGACTACTCATACGTCTCAACGGCATACCCAGGGGGCAGGGCCATGGCTGTGGCGATCAAAAGCTGCCATTTTGATTCAAGAAGGCGCAGGAAGCATGCACTCACAGCAGGGGCACTCATCAAGGAGGACAGCCCCTGGCATGCACACAGCACAACTTGTCTAGAGAGTGGGGGGAGGTTAGGATGCTCACCCAATCACATGGCGCCCTCCATCATGAACTGCATGAGAGACCAGCCCCATGAGGCCGATGGATCCTCCCCCATAGACCAGGTCAATGCCCCTCTCCACCTGCACCGCAAGAAATTCACTCATCAGCAACAATTACATCGAGAAATTCAGGAAAAAAAGCAAAAGGCTATATCTATTGTTATAAAATTGGGATTCCGGTGCGCCAAGGAAAGAAGCAAAGATTGTTCATCTGGGGAGGCAAGTGAGGTCACCAGCCAGCCGTCATGGTCTGCAGGCAACCATTCAGCTACGAGACCACCACCACCACCACCCAAAACGGCAAAGGATCGCGGCGCCTTTCGGCTGCCCGGATGGCGAGCAGCCGACCCGAGGTCTGCCGCGTCTCCCAGCCGTGAGCCGCGCGCGCGCGGATACAACATGATCACGCTAGGACGCGGCGTGCGCCACGGCGGCAGCTCTCGGCACGGCAGCAGGAGGCGGCGGCAGCGGCGGCGGCACACGCCACCGCAGAGGCGCAATCGAGTGGAGCGAGAGATACAAAAAGAGAGAGAGGCGCCACAGATTGATCTGGGGTCCGGGGGACCAGACCGGGCGGCGATTCCCCCGCAAAGATTGGATTTTTCTTTTCGGGCTCCCGGCGCGTAAAGGCGGGATTTTTTTGGAGGGTGAAGTGAAGGGACACGGCCACGTACCAGCTCCTTGCCGAGCTCGACGGCGGCGTCCTGGTAGCTGGGCTTGCGGCCCTTGGCGCTGCCGCAGTATCAGCAAACCGAGCCATCTCAGCTTTCCTCTCATGCATGCCAGAGACTGCCCTTCCGCGTCCATTGCCATCGCCGCCGCGGGTGGGATCGAGCTGGTAGCTGCTGCCGATCGATGTTCGACGAGGTGGCGCCGCCGGGAGCCGAGAGGGCCGCGCGGGCAGTTGTTTTGGGCAGGTGAGCGCGTGGGCGTAGCGAGAGGGTAGGCAGCTGGGGAGGAGGTGTACACGGGAAATTGCGAGTGCTCCCTGTTCCGACGACTGGGGATGGGGAAGGCTTTGCTGCTGCTGCCGTTGCCTGAGCTGAGCCAGATGGCGTGGGGGGACGCGTCAATTTATAGTGAGCTGGGGAGGTTGAACGGGAGGGGCCCTGGCCTCAGGCCTCCTGTGGGTTGGTGGGTCCAACATTGCTGGGATTACCCGGGCCCACATGTGGTGGTAGCATCCTTTTTTCTAACTTTCTTCTTTTTTGAGAAGATGGTTTTACTTTGTGCTGCTGCTGTCTGCTAGTAGGAGTATATGCTACCAGCGGTGTTTCTTTTTTTTCTTCCTTTACTGATTTACCCTTTTTCCTTTGAGGGGATTCTGTCTTTATTTACGTGCGTGTAAAGTGAAAATTTTGGTCATGGTCAAGTTTGGAATTTTGTTGGAAGAGGTGATCTGCCTAGATTTTAAAATTACGTCGCGTGCTAATTTGGTTGAAAGGAATTATTGCATCTCAGTAATGGAGTATGGAAAAGTTGTTACCAGCGATGTACTGGAGAGCATGGCGTGAAAAAAATGTCATAGTTGTAAGCATAAAAACTGTATGGTTTTTGTGTTGTGCATGTCTCCATTTACCCGTGTGTAAAGTGTAACTTTTGGTCACGGTCAAGTTTCTCTCTTTATTTACCTTTCTTTCCCCAAGACCATCGTCTTTTCTATTTACTCTTGTGTAAAGTGTAATTCTTTTTTGTCTCGTTCAAGTTTAGATATTTACCTTTTGCCTCCTTTCTGTCTTAATACTTCTTGAATTTTACCGAGTGCTAATTCGTTTTAAATAATCAAATGGTATGGCTCCATATTGGAGTCTAAACAAGCTATTACTAACAAAACACATAGCATATAGTGTATAGTGGCAAAGCCAGAGATTTGAAGTTAGAGGGCTACTATTCTTTTTCTTCTTCTTGCTCCTGCTTTCCTTCTTCTTCCTCCTCATCTATGATTAAAAATTACAGAGGGAGACTTATGGGGGGCTCCATTAGTTGCAAGGGTAGGGGGGCTCCAGCCCCCTTAGCTGGATCCGTCCCGATCGTGTAAGAATTAGGAACACTAAAATCATGAATTTGTTGGGTTCCTCCTGAAGTAGCACATTGTAATTATTGCCTATTTTGGGTACCAGAATTCCAAAACAGCTTTGAAAAATGCATATATTTTCCCTAAAAAATACATATATTTTGTTGTTGATTATACACCACTAATGCAACAGCAGCTATTAAACACACTCAAAAACGTAAATTTATCTACCGTGAAATTACAAAATTTGGTCCTCCTACCTATAGAAATATTCCATTCCGTTCATAGTTTCATCTATGAAGAACAACAATCTCAAATCCTGAGTCTAAATGCCTAAGTTCAAACTTCATTTGCATAGACGGAGGGAGTAGGTACGCATCTCGTAATCAAATCTAGGTTTTCATATTTACCGGCTAATTATGTTCCAGTATTGACCAGTATACTTGTTAAGGCCAGTCTAAGCATACAGTTTTACTATACGGTTATTTACACAGTTAAGTTTTTCAGAACGGAGGGAGTATATCACACGAGCATATTTAATCTCATGAAACTCTTCATGAAACTTTCACCAGAACTAGGCTAATAACGAGTTGTTCATGAAAACTTTATCAATCCGAACATACGCTGGACCTCTCTAGCGCTCGTATATGCTGTGCATGTACATGGGTGTGCTACACGGTATGCGTTTTCCTACAAAACATAAATAAAATGTGAAAAATATGGAAAATCAGGAATGCGTGGAATACGCGGACCAGCCGGGACACCTCGACCAAACGTGTTTTCCGTTCCGCTCATCCGCCGCGCGGCCGTATTGAGGAATCCATGCGTACCCGCCTACTGCTACAGTCGGCATGTGTGTGTAGGAATTATACGATAGGGACGGGTGAGGGGCGTGAAGCATGTCGTGGGCCGGTGCGGCCGCGCGCGTGCCCTGTTGGGTAGGGTTCCCATCTTTTCGGGGCCACGACGCCCGGCCGGCGGTTGGTTGACGCCAATTAATGGCGCGATTACGATTACCACTGGGATCGCGCGCATGTCGAGTCGTGGCGTGTGCTTGCCTGCCCTGCCTCATTCATTGAGCTGCTGCTGCTACGACGCCTCATCACCGCCGGTCAGATCACACGGATTCTTCTCTCGCTGGATGGCGGGTCAAATCAAATCGCGTCTGGCGCTTTTGGAGTTCTGCGTGGTCAAATCGAGCCGTCATTAACGTTTTATCACGACCAAAGCCGGGTGAATTCCTGAGATTTCGGGTGCCACGCCACGCCACCGGTTGGATCTGAATTTACCACTCTGCAAATGCGTTTCCCCTCTGTTCGACTCTCGAGAGGTATTCCACGGCTCATTTATGAGGTCTCGTACTTCACATTTGGTTCAAAACACTAGGATAATGCCCGTGCGTTGCTACGGGCAATATATATATTTATATATATATTCGACAAAGATGTATAGAGTATAGGATATATGATTTTTAACATAAGCACAATACAATTAGACGTTCATCTAACAAGCAAATAATCTTTATATTGTGTTTGTTTATAGAATGCTCAAGGCTTACAAGGCCGCAAGCTCGTGCTGCTACGCCACTGCAGTTGTGCGAAACAGCGATGATTCCAACGGAATCCGGACCAGGCTGTGATCAGAATCATATTTGAAATAGTTAGAAAGATCAACATCAGGTCCATCACAATATTGCATAGTGGGTACAAGTACATTACCTTCATCCCAACCATTTGCACCTAGTTGACAGCAGTACCAGTCGCCTTGGACATGAACTCTGCCAAAGTCTCCTCAGCAATAGCGAGTAGACTGCACACAAGGAAAATAACATTTTATTAAAATCAAATAAAAGCAAGCATAGCACAAAACAAATAGAACCAGGTTTTCCAAGTTACCCCTGCCGGGTCGTTCGCATCCCTTTGAGGGAGACGGAACACCTGCTTCTGCAGCCGGTCATTCTCCTCCATCAACAGCTTATTCATCGCGCTCAGCTTCCTGTTCACAGTTTGCAGGCGAGAGGCCTCCTTGCGCTGCTTCTCCCGGCATCTGCCAGTCACAAGAAAGCACAGTTCAGTGGTAGGCACACCTACAAAGGCAAACAACAAGAGCATACAAACAGTGTCTTCAATTACAGGATTCCCTCCTAGTAATAAATCTATACTATAAAGAGAATTAGATTTGAAAACACTTCTCACCAACAAAAAACCCACACCCACCTCACATAGGACCCACCTGACGGGAAAGTTGGTTGATGAATGGTCAAAAAAGAGGGGGGAGGGACATT
>OAMR01000067.1:3233584-3271486 GCA_900205405.1 Echinochloa crus-galli
TCTCTCCTCATGCACGGAGCATTAAATGTAGGTATATAAAAAAACTAAGTACATGGTTTTGATGTACACGACGAGACGAATCTTTTGAGCCTAGTTAGGTCATGGTAGGACAATGTTTACCACAAACAAACGAAAATTGCTACAGTGCGCTAAATATCCGATGTGACATTTCCACCAAACTTTCCAACCTCTTTTTTGGAACTAAACACAGCCATCATTTCTCGACCTCTCACTGTAGCGGGTACGTGGATGGAGCATCAGCGTCCGTTCTTTCGGGGTGAGCAAAGCAAAGGAAAGGAGAGCACGTAGTACTGTAGCAGCATCAGCAGCCTGCTAGCTTGCAGTCAAATCGGTCGCAGTAGTGGCACCGTATACTGGCCGGAGACATTTCAGCAGGTACGTACGAGTACTTGGGGGGAGAATGAGAAGTGATTGGGTGGTGCACGACGACGGGTTTCCAGATCGGATGCGATCTTTCGGCAGGACTTCTCTGCTCGATCGATCTGACAGGTTCCCGCGACAGGACATGGCACAATACGCACACAGAAGGAAGGCCAGGCCTCACACTTCCTGTTGCTGCTGCGGACCTGCGGTACGTGAATAATCTCTATTTGCAGCCTTGCAGGGGAAACGCAAGCAAGGTGATCGATCACCTTTTTTTTTGCACGGGGGAGAGAGGAACGAAAACTCGGCTCGCTAATTCTGTTTACAATCCAGTAGGGGTAGGGTAGATAGATAACAGTTGAGGTTAGGCACTCTTATGAACGATTGGGCGAACGAAATGGAGGTGGGTAGCGTCGATCGGCGATCGCGGCGCGTACGTACAGGCCGGTCGAGGCCGACCGACACGACACGGGGCACCAAACCAAACCGAGCGCTCGCTTGCTTGTCCTGCGCCACCGGCGGCCGGTCCTCGATCTCCTTGTGCCACCGTCCCGTCGGTCGTTCTGGCCGGGGCCCCCACGCCGCGCCGCGGAGTCGGCTGTCACGTACGCACGGCCCGGAGTAAACAAGGCCGGGCCGGCCGGAAGCTACTGACAGTTTAATTACCGGATTCCAACAACGTTAGAGTAACAACTACTACGGCTACGGCACGACCGTCGGTCCCTGGATTCCAACAACGGAAGCTGTACGTGATCGACCGGTGCGGTTGGATACTGATCCAGGTATCTTAATTTTTCTTTTTTTTTTGTATAAAAGAGGCCTGGCGCGGCGTCACGCCGTCACCGGCCGCGCGGCCCGTGACCTGACCCGACCGGGCGCCGTCGGGAGGAGGAGGCGCGTCAACTGTCAACTCCGGCGGTTCCGGTTCGTTTCCCACACGTCCTGGCCGGTGGCCGCGACGTCACTCACGTTCCGCGGGCCGGTGGCACGTGTCCGGCGGTGGGGCGCCCGGACGTGCGCCCGTCGCCGCCTCGATCGCGTTCCGGCCGGCCCGGCCTTGTTTACTCCGGGCCGTGCGTACGTGACAGCCGACTCCGCGGCGCGGCGTGGGGGCCCCGGCCAGAACGACCGACGGGACGGTGGCACAAGGAGATCGAGGACCGGCCGCCGGTGGCGCAGGACAAGCAAGCGAGCGCTCGGTTTGGTTTGGTGCCCCGTGTCGTGTCGGTCGGCCTCGACCGGCCTGTACGTACGCGCCGCGATCGCCGATCGACGCTACCCACCTCCATTTCGTTCGCCCAATCGTTCATAAGAGTGCCTAACCTCAACTGTTATCTATCTACCCTACCCCTACTGGATTGTAAACAGAATTAGCGAGCCGAGTTTTCGTTCCTCTCTCCCCCGTGCAAAAAAAAAGGTGATCGATCACCTTGCTTGCGTTTCCCCTGCAAGGCTGCAAATAGAGATTATTCACGTACCGCAGGTCCGCAGCAGCAACAGGAAGTGTGAGGCCTGGCCTTCCTTCTGTGTGCGTATTGTGCCATGTCCTGTCGCGGGAACCTGTCAGATCGATCGAGCAGAGAAGTCCTGCCGAAAGATCGCATCCGATCTGGAAACCCGTCGTCGTGCACCACCCAATCACTTCTCATTCTCCCCCCAAGTACTCGTACGTACCTGCTGAAATGTCTCCGGCCAGTATACGGTGCCACTACTGCGACCGATTTGACTGCAAGCTAGCAGGCTGCTGATGCTGCTACAGTACTACGTGCTCTCCTTTCCTTTGCTTTGCTCACCCCGAAAGAACGGACGCTGATGCTCCATCCACGTACCCGCTACAGTGAGAGGTCGAGAAATGATGGCTGTGTTTAGTTCCAAAAAAGAGGTTGGAAAGTTTGGTGGAAATGTCACATCGGATATTTAGCGCACTGTAGCAATTTTCGTTTGTTTGTGGTAAACATTGTCCTACCATGACCTAACTAGGCTCAAAAGATTCGTCTCGTCGTGTACATCACAACCATGCAACTAGTTTTTTTATTTACCTACGTTTAGTGCTCCATGCATGAGAAGAGAGATTTGATGTGATTTGATAGGATAGGTAAATAGTGAAGTTTGGAGAGAGAATTTTGGGAAACTTTTGGAAACTAAACACAGCCACGAGTGAGGACTCCATGGCCTTGTTTAGATCCCAAAAGAGCACTTCTAAATTCATTATGCAAAAAGAAGATTTTCCGTCACATCAAAATATCATAACATGCATGGAGTACTAAATGTAGATTAAATCAAAAACTAATTGTACAGTCTTGTTGTACTCTGCGAGACGAACATTTTGAGCCTAATTAATCAATTTTTGGACAATTTTTCGCACATACAAACGAAATGCTACAGTATCACACCAAATTCGACATCTAAACAAGGCCCAGTAGTGTGCCGCAGCAGCATGATGGTGCATGATCCTGTCGCACCCAACTGCAGTGGCCAGTGTGCAGAGGGGAGCTGGCACAGTACAACGTGCTGCCATGGTGCTAGCTTGCGTTGCGTGTCTCCGGGAGCCGCAGCACGCAGGACAAGCGCAAGATCCTGCGGCCAAAGCTGTGTGGACTGTGGCTGTAATCATTAGATTTCATTTCCTGCCTTTGGGAACTGCCGAAAACCGTAGAGGCGCCAGTGCGCTAAGGCCTTGGCGGCCTTGTTTAGTTTAAAAAGGAACTCCCAGATTTACTATATAAAAAGAAGATTCTCCGTTACATTAAAATGTCATAACATGCATGGAGTACTAAATATAGATGAAATTAAAAACTAATTACACAGTTTTGTTGTACTCTGCGAGACGAACATTTTGAGCCTAATTAATCAATTTTTGGACAATTTTTCGCACATACAAACGAAATGCTACAGTGGCGCAATGATTACGAAGTGACATCATACTCCCAAATTCACCATACCAATTTCAACATCTAAACAAGGCTTAGATGTTGGAATTAGAGTGTTGAATTTGGGAGTAAGATGTCACTTCGTAATCATTGCGTCACTGTATGTATTTGTAAAAAATTATCTAAAAATTGATTAATTAGGCTTAAAATGTTCGTCTCGTAGAGTACAACAAAACTGTGCAATTAGTTTTTGATTTTATCTACATTTAGTACTCCATGCATATTATGACATTTTGATGTGATGGAGAATCTTCTTTTTGCATAGTAAATTTGGGAGGTGAATTTGGCATCTAAACAAGGCCCTTGTTTAGATGTTAGAATTAGGAAGGTGAATTTGGGAGTATGATGTCACTTCATAATCATTGCGTCACTGTAGCATTTCGTTTGTATTTGTAAAAAATTATCTAAAAATTGATTAATTAGGCTTAAAATGTTCGTAAACTGTGCAATTAGTTTTTGATTTTATCTACATTTAGTACTCCATGCATGTTATGATATTTTGATGTGATGGAGAATCTTCTTTTTGCATAGTAAATTTGGGAGGTGAATTTGGGATCTAAACAAGGCCCTTGTTTAGATGTTAGAATTAGGAAGGTGAATTTGGGAGTATGATGTCACTTCGTAATCATTGCATCACTGTAGCATTTCGTTTGTATTTGTGAAAAATTATCCAAAAAATGATTAATTAGGCTTAAAATGTTCGTCTCGCAGAGCACAACAAAACTGTGTAATTAGTTTTTGATTTCATTTATATTTAGTACTTCATACATGTTATGACATTTTGATGTAATGGGGAATCTTCTTTTTACATAGTAAATTTGGGAGTAGAATTCGGGATTAAAAAAGGCCTAACTAGGTACAGTTCACTCGCTCTCCTGCTCGGTCCAAATCTTCTTCTCAACAGCAGTAGAGCACATTTTAGTGTTCCTAGGAAGCGAATCTCTGGTGACAGGCAACGAATTGAAGCTCTGATGGAAACGCAAACGCCTCCGTCGTCCGGCTGCGCCTGCATCCCGGTACGCGGGGAAGAGGGCGAGGAGAGCTTGAGCTTGAACGTTGGCGCCGAAATTTCAAAAATAGTAAAATCTCATGCTCAATAAATATCCTCGGACGGTTCGCAGCTCAGAGCTCACTCCACTGGCTTGGGCTTGCCGCCGCCCAGGCTCCAGCTCCACGACCACGACGTGCATGCGCTCTCGTAGCCAGGGCGGAGGCTACTCCGTGCTTGTTGGAATGGAAGCCCGGAGGGTGGGTGCAATGGACGGGCCGGCGAACCAACCAATCGCCGATGACCCGGGCCGCGTAGCCCAGCTCCCAGGTGGATAGCCGTAACCGTAGCCTCTAGCTGCTGAGCATGCGAGCCCGCGCAGGGGGTTAATAAATGCTGGGGACTTGACTGAATCCAGTGGCAGTGGCAGGCTGCCAGAGTGCCAGGCCATGATTGATTTCGCTGCCTGAGTTGACTGATCTTGGTAGTACTCAGCTCAGGGCTCAAGCAGAAGCAGGGTGCGGTCCAGTGGCAGTCCGCTAGCGCTGGGCCGCTGGCCTCGGCGGGTGCAGGTCCCGTATGCAGGGTTTCTCATGGGAGGCTTGCTTGCTGCACTCCTGCAGTCTGTAGCTTCTCTTGGTTGGGGAAGTTCCGTTCGATCTGAATGAAAGGACTTGGATCATGGCGGTGTGATATGGGCTATGGGTCTAATTGATGATCGGACTGAGATATCCCACGGTTTATCTCTATCGCCGACAATTCCAGTATATAACTACTCCGTATGTTGTACACTTGTATGTACATATACGAATATTCACAGAATCTATAAGGCGTTTTTTTTTGGCTAGTGCAACTTTGAAATTCAGGCATAATATTCACAGCGGCATGTCTAACAGTCCACCCAAACTGCATTGTTCAACTGTTCGGGTGCTCAAGGAAAGAGCAATGCAAATGCACCTGCAAATGCAAGGCAGCAATGTGCAGTGATTCCAGCTCCCTGCTCGAGGACGAAACAGCTGCGCAGTGAAGAAGGCTGAAGGCAGCAAGTACCGCCACCCACAAGGAGACATTCCGCTCCCCCGCAGAAGAGATAAAATAACCGACTCCCTACTCTCAAGAAATCTGCGATCTCACAAAGATACGCTACGGTACGCACTGCACTGCGTCAGATTTCACTCGATCCTGAAAAGTTTGTGGCTGTGTTTAGTTCCACAAACTTTTCAAAAAAATTCTCTCCAAACTTCGTTGTTCACCTATCACATCAAATCACATCAAATCTCTCTCTTCATGCATGGAGCACTAAACGTGGTTAAATAAAAAAGCTAATTGCATGGTTTTGATGTACACGACGAGACGAATCTTGAGCCTAGTTAGGTCATGGTATGACAATGTTTACCCCAAACAAACGAGAAGTGCTACAGTGCGCTACAGTGTCCGATGTGACATTTTCACCAAACTTCTCTTCCTCTTTTTCAAACTAAACACAGCCAGGCTGGCTGGAACCGCTCAGCGTCCAGTCACCCAGGTACGCCCTCGATTCCAACTGCAACTCCGTTAGTACTTTTACTGTACAAATGTACTAGAACTGGAGTGTGGAGTACAAGTTCACTGCGAGCTTGTATGTAGTCCTATAACAGCACGAGCGCAACACACCCCATCTGGATTCAGATACGCGCTGATGTTAACTGGCACATTCAGATAATGTAACGCGTTCCAAATATCTTCTTCAGATAATGTAAACCGTACAAATACGAAGCGCCCTGGGTCAGACTTCACTCTGACACGACTGACGGCCGTGACTAGCCAAGCCGGCCGTGACTTCCAAACATATTTTTGCCAAATCCAGAACCTATTTCATGGATCATGGACAGACACAGACCCGTGTTCTTGGCAACGAGATCCCTGACTCGTTTTGACTGAATATGAATGCAATGAAGCTATATTCTACAAACAAGTAAAGTTATACTACAACATTTCACACCAGGGAGCTAGGACCGAGGCAATCTGAAAGACGCACAATTTGCTGCCGTAATGAGAACAAGAATGCCTTATCGAAAAAAGAAGTGAGAGCATGAACCGTCAATGTTCTGGTCCTTTCACCTGTTCCCCCTTGGCTGCCAAATGACGCTGCCTGCTGCTGTTCAGTATGCTTCTCCAAGACTGATGCTGGGTTATGGAGGCGGAGTACTACCAGTGGTCGTACTTGACTTCATCAGGTCCTCTAGCGATGATCAATGTTCACCAGATATTTGTTTTGCAACCTTAGGTGCCATACTCTTGGACATGATCCATGATTTCCTCAAAACTACGGTAGATCTCTGCTACTGTTGTCACCAGGTTTGTTATTATGCAGAAATTCAAACCATTTCCAGTTTGCATACAGTTTAGCTTCGTCATCAAAGGGTAGCGTTTCTCCTGGAAGGCTATCATCCAATGTGGTGTTCTGAGATATAACTGGAAGTTGCTCCCTGTATCTCTTTGCCATTTCCTCAGCTTCTGAGAATACTTTCTGCGTCAGTACAAGACAGATCATACTAAGAATACACATGAGGGAGATTCATCAAAGAAGAGGTGGAGTGTATAACTAGACTAGAATTTAACTCAGTATCTCACCTCTCTGTCTGAAAGAAACAAACCAGGTGCACTCTCGAGGTCTGCTGTACTGTTGATTAAGTAGCAAAATAAGTTTTTAGTATTATAACATTTATGGTGACGAAATCTTATCACAAAGAAAGCATTCGGTACAATTGAAACCGATACAACAGTTAGTTCACAGCTGAATAGAGCCAATGTGAGTTCAGGTTTACCTCAGCGCAATTTTGTCTGGGACATTTGACTTGATCACGAGAACCTTCACCTCATCATCTATCTTCATGATGTCACTTACTGACAAAACACGACCTCGACTAATGTTTGATATGTGCAATAATCCACTGAAAATTAGTAGTTGTGTACAGTGTTAGTTGCACTTCTTAGCTTAATAATAAATTCACACACATTTTAGCTTATGCTAGTTGTATTTTTTTTAAATGAACCAAGTAAAAAAGGCATTAAGTGCATGTAGCCTGTGGGTTACATCTCGTACCTTCTGTTTGTTCCAGCAATCCTAACTTGTGCACCATATGGAAAAATTTTGCGAACACTCCCTTCTAGGAGAGTTCCTTCTCTAAGATAAGTCATTTCCTGATGATCAGGAGTTCAGTATATCAGTACATTGACTGTTGCGGTATCTTTGCCAGTGCTAGTAGCTTGCAGACAAATGGGAACTTTTCTGAAGCAGTAAAATGGAAATAAATTTGCTATGTCCAGTGTCATGCATAATCACCTTATAACAGGAAAAGCAACCAATATCATAGGGGGCAACATGGGGTATTAGCTTGTGCCATTGATTTTATAGTGCAAACATTCAATGTCAACAAGCTGATTTATCATGGACAAGTGTGATGGCATTCAGTACACAGCCTCAAGAGATAAAATGAAATACTCTCCATGTATATAATTCAGTTCATCTCACCATATTTGGTTGTGCTAAATTTAAATTGGTATCTTTAATATTTCATTGTTACAACTAACAAACACATGTAATCTGTTTTTTTACTAAAGCATGATTGCAGTTTGTGGAGACAAGTCAGTGTACTGACCCATGCTTTCTTCTCACTTATTATCAGGTCATTAGTTTCCTCATCGAGCCTTGCGATGCACACACGGATGCTGCAACCCACCTGTATGTAACAAAGCATAAAACACCATACTCCAAATAGTTATAATGGACTGATGATTTAGGCATTAACATACTGAATCCAAATAGTTCTTACTTTGTTTTTCAAGTCCGTAAATGTACCTATCCTGTCCATAAGCTCAAACTTAGGAAGGAATGCTCTCAGCCCCTGAAATGATGTTGGCCTCAATCTTAGCATTGAACAGAAACAATACAACTTAATGATAATTGGATGCATCAACAGATAAAGGGGGACAAAAGAGATCCCTTGCCTCAATTCTTGTCAGTAGACCCCCGGTGTTCCACTCGTAAATTTTAACCTCAATTGGCTCATCGAGCTGCATAATCTGTCTGACAAAATTGAACACACACGAACCATTGCATCAACGTCTGGAATATCTCGCACTATCATGAACAGAGAGAGCTCGGCCTCAAGCCTCAAGCCTCACTGCCTCAGCAATGTCAGATGGGAGAGCAAAAGGAAACCCGTGACGAGGACTAAACCTGCCTGGCGCGGTGCCACGCGAGGCGCCGGAAGAGCCGTCGCGCCGACAGCAGCGGCCGCCCACTAAGCGTCCGGCCGAGCACCTCGGCGAACACCACCGTGCCGGGCGCCACCAGCGCCTTGCTCCCGCGATTATGCCTCTGGGCCGCCTCCTCGTCCACGGCGGGGCGCGCCGCCTGCCTCGGGACCAGGAATTTGGCGACAGGTAGCAAGGGCCGCGGCTTCGAGAGGGGTGGGAGGGGGCCGCGACACGGCGGCGCCGGCGCCGGAGACGGCGACGGCATCTCGTCAGTGGCGGGCGTTGTGTTGTGTCGAGGTCGAGGCGGGTTACTTTATCCGCTTGTAATTTTTTTCGGGTGACTTTTATCTCAAAAACGGAAAACAATTTGGGCTGGGCCGAATATTTGGAGGCCCACTGAATGTCCTCTTTATACGAGCCCATTCATATAGAAGAGATTGCGAATCTTGGGCTGTGACCTCCCTGTCTGTCGTCTTCGTCTCCGGCGAGCAAAGCGGCGGCGAAAAGAGAGAGGGATGGGGTACCTCTGGCGGGTGCGGCTGTCGTCGTTCGCGGCTGGCGCGGCGACGGCCTCGGCGGCGGGGTTCTTCCTCCTGTACAAGGACCACCTCCTCGCCCGCGCCAACATCGCTCGGCAGGTGAGCCCTCCACCCCCTCGCACCCATCGAGCCACTTTGTCTCCGTTCTGATTCTCGGGAAGCGCTAATCTGGTTAATCACCCGTTCAAGTTTCGACCCCATTTCTATGCGCAGCGGGCTGTTCTCGCTAAATTAGGAGCCTCTGGTGTCCTTCCCGATGCCCATATACCGTGATCTGGTTCCAGTTTTCGACCATTGTGTCCCGGCCTAAATTACCAATTATGTGGTCAGGCATTTCTCCATTCTGTTTGTGTTGTTCTCGACCGAAAGGCCACATCGGCTGCCGGCTGATCCCTGGAGGAGTTGAGGCGGATTAAATTCAAATCATGGCCTTGTCATTTGTCAAGGAAAATGCAGGTTAGGATTCATTGCTGGTAGGTGTTTATTGCAGAAGCTGGAGCTGCTCGCAAACGATCTATGCTTACTGATGTCTAATTCATTTTGAGTTACTGAAAAATATTGCTATAGAATGAGGATGTTTGTAATTTGTAAAAGGGACTGCCTAAATTGGATATCGGTATTGTATCCAGGAGTTTATTGGCAGTCAGAGCTGTATCCAGAGTTTGCCACAATACATTAAGATACTGTCTGAATTAGACATCGGTTTTATATAACATGAACCATATTGTGGCACTTCTATTGTGATGTATGTAGCTACTCCATGCATCATACACATGTATGTGTGGTGCTGATGGTTGCCACTTTCTTAATCAGTCTCATCATGGCATTGTGCATGTCATTTCTAATTATACCTAGCTGTTGAGTCACAAGTTTGTGTTCAAACTATGAATCCTTCGGGGAAGTATTGCTGACAGGTATCTGGGACACATCATGTTGGTGATATCATGATAGCATCAGCATGATATCATGCTGACTATACGGTGTGTATCTTACATCTGCCTCGCACTAGCTAATAAGGTTAATGGAGCTTCTTCTGTGTTATTTATGCCTTGGTGCATTTTCAGAAACCTGAACATACTTTGGCTCTAACTTTGTCATAGGTATCTGTGTATAAATTAGAAAAAACAACTATATATTCTTGATTTTGTGGAGTTAAATTCTGCTATGATGTAGTTATGGTTGCTATGATGTTTCTTATTGATTCTATTTATCTCAATCTCATGAGGAATTAGCCATTTGTGTCTGTTTTGGTTTGTGAGGCTAGTAGTTCAGCATAACATTTTGAAATGCACCATTCTAAATTTGGTTTGTGTTTGACTAATGGCTAAGGTTTGATGTGCTTATTTGCAGGTGGATGACATTAAGGAAACTTCTGAAAAGCATTACGAAGCCCTAAATAAGAGGATATCAGCACTGGAAAGCAGAAAAGAACCAGGAGCTATTGAAGAGGCATCAGATTAGTTCAATGAGTTGGGCTTATGTGATGATCACATCTGCCCAGGTGTTTTTGATAGCTGCATGTGGTATAAACTGCAGCATTTAAAACTGTACTATTTTTGCTGTTGGAATTTCTATAAACCCTGAATTTGAGTTGTGTTACTCTTCTACATGCCATGTCAGTGCTATCTTCTTGAGATGGACAAAGATCAAATAAATACAATTTTCCGATTACAATAATTCTCAGATGTTGCGATGTTGCGAACTATCTTCTATTATATATTACCATTTGCTATAGCAGGACTGTGGGCACTCATTAGTCTGTGCAATGCATTGGTTTTGAACATGTCAACATTTTTCTTGTGATTATTATTTAAACATTGGTGACTGCTGAGCAGTATTTGGCTGGCTTCTGTGCAATTGCCATTCAAGTGGACTGGTGAGACTATATCTTCCTAAGTCCTCTTTTGTGGTTCAATTTTGCATTTTCATATATGCCCTTATTTATAAGTTGTAGAGGAAATCATGTCTTGCTATTTTTTGTTACATTTTTTAAACCTTTGTTGATATCCGGTTTTTTTTCGGTTGCAGCTGCAAATTCAGGCGCATTATAAGCTTACATCATTCGCTTTTTTGGTGTCATCCTGGGGACCAAGTGGACCTGCTGCAACAAATAGGTGAGATGATGATAAGGGAATGATCATTGGAATGATCTTATCTCCATTAGGGTGGTGAGAAAATGGTATGCCATGATTGTTTCTGAAGGTATGCTGATAACATGTCTGGGGCACCGGAGACATCAGCAGACCATTCATCGCTTTCTTGAACAATATTATAGTATCTAGCTTTTTGGTGGTTGCTGCAAATTCAGGGGCATTATAAGCTCACACCATACGCTGTGCAGTGTTATCCTTTGGACTTATTGTATTCTCTTACCAGTGGGCTTACTGTATTCTCTTAACAGTCGCTGGTGAAAAGATGATGCAGGAATGATCTGTCATCATCTTCATTGGATTGTGGTGAAGCTTGGTCTCGGTGGGCATCAGTAGAACATGTCTGCAGTATCGGAGCCATTGGCAGATCCTTTTGGAGGATGGATGGTTGAGGCATTATGCTCAAAGGCACGCCCTCGCATGTAAACAACTTGCCAGTCAGCTAAGTGCACCCAGCGTTCTTACCTAACTGTAAGTCCCATCGTGACTTTTCACCTGGTTTCAGTAGAACTCTTCTTTCATACAATCATACCTCTGATTTGGATACTGTTTGATTAGGGATTAGTTTTGATAATTGAAAGGCATAACATAATATTCAATTGTCTTGCGGTAACTCTTGGAACTTGGAAGTATGAAGTTTGTTCAAACTGCATAGGCTGTTAGACTTAAAAAGCATGAAACTGTAAGAAAAGCAGCATGAGATCAGCAGTGTTGTCATTTCAACACACAACGTGGCCATCATTGTTGCGTGGTTAATAGGGACACCGTCCTGTGGTTGGTATCTTGTTCACGTCACTACCTTGACCAGCTTTGCTACCTTTTTTTCTTCAGATGATGAAATCTAACCACCTAAAGGATCTGCATACGCAACAGCCAGAAGAACTGAGGTTGGACAGTGGTCTGTTCCACCAGGGACTTGACCGGATGGCCGAGCTGTTCACTGAGCAGGCTGCTGTGTACGCTGCAGCACGGCCAACCTATCCGAAGGATCTTTTCACCAAGCTTGCAGAGCTCACCGTTCACCACCGCCTCGTCTGGGATGTCGGCACCGGTAGTGGCCAGGCAGCCATTGGGGTAAGCATCTCAACTCCCTGCTTTCCACAGAGTGTGTTCATATATAGTGACATGGCTCGAGTGCCTTGCAGGCTGCGGAGCACTACGACAGCGTGCTGGCCACGGATGTGAATACGGAACAGCTGCTACATGCCGCACCACACCCGAAGGTCCGGTACGTTCACACCCCTGATGCCACGCCTGGGGAGGACCTCATTGAGATGCTCGGCGGTGAGGGTAGTGTTGACCTCATCACGGTAGCTGAGGCCGCGCACTGGTTCGACCTCCCTGCGTTCTACAGTGTCGCCCGCCGTGTCCTGCGGAGGCCCGGCGGGGTGATCGCAATCTGGGGCTACAACCACCACATTAGCCCCGTGGAGGACATGATGACACGCTTCTTTAACACCACCGTGCCTTACAAGGACCCCCGAGCTAGGTACAACACTGACCACTACTACATGCAAGGGACAGAAAATTACTGACCAGATGCATGATCATCTTCGGTGATGTGTATGCGTGGTAACATGTAGGTATTGCACTAGAGGATACAGGACCTTCCGTTCCCCTTCGACGACATCGGCCTCGGGAGGGAAGGTGAGCCGGCAAGCCTTGACATGGAGCACGAGATGCCGTTCGAGGGCCTGATAAGCATGCTGCGTTCGTGGTCGGCGGTGGCGACGACAAAGCAGCTGGGCGTGGACCAGTTGGGGGAGCGCGTGGTGAAGGAAATGGAGGAAGAGTGGGGAGGGGCGTCGCTGGTGCGCAAGGTGACACTTCAAAGCCTTCTTGCTGGCAGGCACCCCCAGGGCCGATGATTGATGAGTGATGCTGCTCTCCTGTTCTTACTGGATTTGGATTGGGGGTTATTTGTATTTCCTGATAACGTAGCATCTGTTTGTAGTTGTTCTGCTAGCGACGTTCTGCTAGCGACGCTAATGTTGCCATCTTAACGATCCATTCTCTGAGACGTTGTTGAAGCCTACTTCTTTAATGATGATTTTCGGCGATCTAAGTTCCAAATGCTCAGATGTAAAAGAAAACACTCACAACTGAAAACCAAAAAGAAAAAAAAAGTTGAATCCCTCTAATTTTAAATAGTTAACCAAGGAGGATGCTTCAACCATGGTATATGTTAACTTTCAACTGGTATGATTGGAAAAAAAAAGAAAAAGACGACGAATAGCAGCAGCAAGTATAGCTCCAACAAAGACCTACAAAAATATTGCTATAGGTTAAGTTATATTCACCAGTTGTAATTCGCAATGCATGACTTCGGTAATGTATTCGAGTCCCTACCATGTAAACCATGGTGCAAAATGGCCAACAGCATACAAGTTGAAGCATACATTCCAGAGTATCATATATCACAATTACAATCCGAGACTGAGTGTTCATGGCATGTTTGAACAAACACACCCACATACATCAAAATAGAAGGAAACAGTAAATGAGATACAACAGTCATACTACTAGCAGAAAGGAAACCATCATGCATCAAACTTTACTTGTGAAATCAGGAAAGTGAAAAACTGACAATTCTTCGAAAGCAAAGCTGATAATTTTTCATCACACAAGCGCTCCTTATGTGGGTGGAGAAAGCAAGCTCAGATTTCATCACACAAACACTCCTTATGGCCAGGAGAAAGCAAGCTCAATATCTTCTCCTGGCAGGGCTCCTTGATCTACGAAATGGATCATGATGAATGTTAAGTTGTAGCGACAACTAAACGGAAATATACAATTTAACATCAGTAGAAAAACAAATATATAATGAAATAACAGCATCTCACAATGATAAAAGAAATATTTCTGTATATTCTGTGAACTCACAGGCATATCATTTGTTACTTTTTGACTGAAATACTTAAGTTGGAAGGCAACTACATACATATAAAATATCCCTTGATGTGACAAAAAGAATTAACACAAATAAAAAGTACTAAATCAGTAAGAAACCCCAAAAATAAAGTCAAAGTATACTTTGGTTTCAATTTAATCTACCTACGAATAAAATTAACACAAATGTTACTATGTAACAGGAACTAAGTTGGAATAAAAAGAGAGGGCAAATGTTACTATTTGAACCAAACTTATCGTTTTTTTCCTACAAAGACTTTTTAAGTTTCAAGGACAGTAGATCACTTTGTGGGCTGCTACATCTCTTTCATTTGGAACTTATGTAGCTTGATGCCCAGACCAAAACTTCAGTGCAAATAAAGGGCCAATGCATATGAAGGCCCGGAAGCACACAACAAATACGAGACACAAATAATGGTAGATCTGTTTTGCATGAGCAGTACAGCTGCCCATAATGGAAGACATATTAGACATGTATAGCTGTATTTATATACTTTCCATGTATATCCTCTGTATTACCTGTATACCAAGCCATATTGGCTATCTATATAACCTATATAGATGCACCCCACTATACGTAAACAAACCTCATCATTCCACCCTTCTCAAAACCCTAGCCCTATCTCATTTTCCCCCTCGGCTGCAGGAAACCCACTCATCTCACCCTCTCGGTGTCCAATCCTCAGCCTCACCTTCATCGAGCCAGGTGCGAACAAGGCAAGGGCCTTAGGATGCTGGCCGGACGGAGGGAGGAGCATAGCCTGCGCCATCCCGCAATCAAGCCACGGCAAGGGTGGTCCTCCGTCTAGCTTTCTTGAAACCATGTATTGCCTAATCTAGTAGGAAAAAGCTTGGTTTCTAGGGAATTATGCAATAAGCCAAAAATATTGTCGGTCAGACACCATGGCAAAATACCATCGGTGGCTTACATGCACATGTTTGACAAATTCATGCATCCATATTTTTAAACCTGTTGGACACAAGTGATACGACCATACAAGTAGTAGTATGGTTGGTGCAATGTACTCTTCAAAAATGGCTAGAAGGTTAATAAAAACATGTCATAGCAGCATTTTTATGCACCATGACCCATTAAAGCCTAGTTTCCTTAGCAGTATCGTATTTTCATCATGTCCAGGGATCTTTCATCTAAGGAGGGACCAGCACACATCTCAGTATTACTAAATAGAACCTATGCTTTAGTATTTAGAAGGTTACAGACTATCAATTTAGTTTTATGTTGTATCCATACTCAAAAACAAGGAAAAGTAAACAAATTCGTTCAAAATATAGTTCTTTGTGACTCTGTCGATTTGCTCATGCAAAGTATTACAGTTAAGACCCTAATTAGACTTCCCAACTTCATTTGAACAATAAAAGGGAAATATTTTGAAATCTTGCTTCTTGCATCAATCTTATAGTCTAGCATATGTTCTAGAAGCATAAGTAATGGTATTTGCCTTGCACATTTAATTGCAACAAAAGCATATCTTTTGACGGGGGAACTGTTTATAATACTTGTATAACCTAAAATATTTGATAATTGTTTAGATTTCATCTGTTACTGTTCAAAGAATACAGCGACCTGAACTTGATAGAGTTCCCACCATGCACCATTCTAAATTTGGTTTGTGTTTGACTAATGGCTAAGGTTTGATGTGCTTATTTGCAGGTGGATGACATTAAGGAAACTTCTGAAAAGCATTACGAAGCCCTAAATAAGAGGATATCAGCACTGGAAAGCAGAAAAGAACCAGGAGCTATTAAAGAGGCATCAGATTAGTTCAATGAGTTGGGCTTATGTAATGATCACATTCACCCAGGTGTTTTTGATAGCTGCATGTGGTATAAACTGCAGCATTTAAAACTGTACTATTTTTGCTGTTGGAATTTCTATAAACCCTGAATTTGAGTTGTGTTACTCTTCTACATGCCATGTCAGTGCTATCTTCTTGAGATGGACAAAGATCAAATAAATACAATTTTCCGATTACAATAAGTTCTCAAATGTTGCGAACTATCTTCTATTTATATGTTACCATTTGCTATAGCAGGACTGTGGGCACTCATTAGTCTGTGCAATGCATTGCTTTTGAACATGTCAACATTTTTCTTGTGATTATTATTTAAACATTGGTGACTGCTGAGCAGTATTTGGCTGGCTTCTGTGCAATTGCCATTCAAGTGGACTGATCCTAATAAGATAGGAAAAGAATGATCAGTTTGGTAAATGCAGCTTGTAGCATATCAGACCTCTAACATGTATTTCAAACCAAACAAGACGTAAGTATAACAAACCACATAGGAAAGGTCACATATCAAAGCATCGTGCTCAGCAGAACTTCGCCAATCATGTATCCCTGTTCCGAGAGCCCACCCACATGTGCACACAATCGGTTTCGAGTTCAGCATGCTATAAAATACAGCCACCTAAAGAGCTAAGGAACCAACAATATTACTGCCATAAATTGTTAGCTCCTAGCACATTCACCTCTATATCAGAAATGAGCAACGCTACACCTACACATACAGAAATCTCTACTATAAAGTGTATTTACATGCTGACATGGACAGCAACAACCTTGCAATTCGTCCTTATGTTGTTAATTGAATTGTTCCATACAATGAGAGGTAATACATCAGAACGCAAGTCACATTTCCAGAGAACTTTTTGTGGGTTGCATTATTTGTCAGAAACAATGAATGGATTTGAAAGAAAGATGAGGGAAAAGGTAATCAATTTTTTTTTCAAATGATACATTTCTGAAAACAATCAACAAACCAGCTTTTGCTTAATGAATGCTTAACCGAAAAGACACAAGTAAACAGCCAATTTTGGCAAATTTAATTCTTCGGATGCATAATTAAGAGACTTTTTTGTATGTTACTCCATTCTGTCAGTCCCCTAATTGGAGTTCCATCTCTAGCCTAACTCAACTTGCTTGGGAGTAAAACGATTTGTTTTTGTTGTAGTTGTTGGTCTAATTCCTTGAATGCAGAAACAGCGACCTAAGTCATCCCAAGTCCACATTAATTAGCAATATTCAGAATGACAATACCTTCGTCCAAAAAAGTCTGCAACATGATATTTCAGAAACCAATAGGGAGTGAGCACTGTTTAGTAGCCAAGATCAAAACTCCTTGCTGTTGTCATGCTTCAATTGTTCTATACCAAGAATTGCTAGCAGACCCTCAAATTTATTGACCGCTGAGCAAGGCAAACTATGCCACTATGGCCTCAGTTATGAACCCTAATGTGTGAGGTCCCGGTTTGTTACAGCCAATAACGTAGCAACCTTCGTAGCTAACAGCCCAGCACAACCAGCAGGAAACATATAGGGCTGGAATCGGGCCAAGAAAATCAAACCCTACAAATCTCGCAGCATCTGCTTCAGTCATAGCAAGATCCAAGGACTCGAACCGCCAGAGTCAAATCCGGCCAAGCAAGGAAGAACAACTACCCCTAAAACGACATCAACAGCACGCTCTATTGCTCTAAGGGGTCGAAGAAGCTGAATAGGGAATGAATGAGGGGAAGGCCCAAATTAAGAATCTTACATCTGAGGGGTCCAGGGCCGTCGTCGGAGCCGAGGGAGTCAAAGTCCGCGCGGCCGGCTAGGGGGCGCGAGGAGGAATGCTCCTCGCGGAATCCGCGGCCCTTGGTCTTGCGCGCGGCGGCGGCGGAGTCCCCGCCGGCGGCGATGGTGGAGCGGAGGCGCGGGGCGGACGGGGCCGGGTTGGCCTCGGGGGCGTCGTCGTCCATGAGGTCGTCGTCATCGGAGTCGAAGTCGACCACCTCCACATCCCCCGCGTTCGCCGCCGCCATCGCTGCCTGAGTGCCTGGCCGACGTGCTAGGGTGGTGTTGAGTTCGGGTGCTGCGGCGGCGGCTGAGGAGAATAGAGAGGTATCGCGTCTCCGCTCCTTTGGACGGGTAAACGGGGGCTGAGCCGGCTTTGCGGAGACGGGTGAGTCTTCTCTGCAGTCTGCAGTACTGCAGAGAGACTCCCCCCTGATGTGTGGGCCACACCGGTGATGGCCCACACGTCAGTGACTACGGTGACCACGTTACTAGTTGACGGAAGAGATCCTCTGCAGTAAAGAGATCTCTATCTTAGAGGGAGGTAAAATGCCATCCACCGATCATTTCACATCCGATGTATCCCTGCAAGGCCTAATAACGTAAAGTTGTTTGGATAAAAGCGCCTCGCCGCTAAACGCATTGTCATCAAGAGATGATGAATCGACTTTTTACGGCTGCTAGGCGGTGGCACTGCCGATCTGCTCTTGTTTCAAGCTTGAACTCTTTGATCCTTGCCACCCTTCAATCTTTTTCTCTTTTTCTTTACGCAAAAAACTTCTGTAAGCCTATAACCAATTCTGTAAACAACGAATAGAGCTTCAAAATTTGTATAGGTTTCTACAGCAAAGAATCTCAATTAGGCTCGAATTCAAACTCCGAATTTTCATTCAGAGCACTGAATCATATTCACTTTCGTCAGAATTCACCTATCAGTGTTATTCACCAAAAAGTAGAGATCAAAATAAATTAAACTTGACCTGCAGAGATAAGACCACCCTCACGGTATTGTATTAAGAAGAACTTCTCACACAGGTCGAGAAAATCCACGAACCCCTACCTCATCCATACACAGCGGCACCGCAGCACACGTAAGATTAGACCGGCCTTAGACCTGTGCTTTGGTGTGAAGCAGACGAGGGAATTTTTTTAACGGACAGACTCCCGGATAACCCGGACGGGGAGGGCCATATTGGCCGCTCAACCATCACACATTTGCGCGTCTGCCTGGAAATTCGCTCCCCGTAGGGATCGAACTCCCAACCTCCCGAAGGGGGTCATGCGGCAGGCGGCACTGACCAGTCAACTTGTTAACTTTTACTACGTAGGGTATCATGCAATTTGTTAACTTTTTAATAGAACATGGACGAAATGGCGTGTAGGTAAAAAAAGTTGAGTCCATGACACACATGTGCCTACAAACTTTTTAGTAGCACATATACTATCTTTTTTAATGGCGTATAGGTAGAGGACTCTTCAACTTTTTATCGAGTACTAGGTAAATGCCCGTGGTTGCTATATGATACAAAACATATATAGTGTAAGATACAGCATCAACAGGCAATAAAAGTGTTAAAAGCACAAATATATTGCACATAAATAGTTAATTTTATAAACAATATTTCTTCCGAACAAAATCACATGTAAATAAACATGACGAACAAAATACACCAAAATTTTACACTTGAAGTTCACAGTTTTAAATATAATTCAGAAAAAGATAAATCATGCTAGCAAAATCCATGACAATTATCTTTCAAATGGGTCCTACTATATTACTGAACATTATCAGGCATACTGATGAGTGCCAAATCTATTTAGATTTTGAATTGAATCTTTCCAAGGCCTTCCTGCTGGCAGGCACCCCCACGGCAGATGAGTAATGACTGATGCCGCTCTTTTCTGGGATTTGGATGGCGAGTAGTAACTACTAACTATGTTTATTTTGTGATGAATACCGTGGCACCTGTTCTACTTCGTTCTACGGTTGTTTTCGCGTTGAGGTTTGTTCTTCCAGGCGCTAATAATGTTGCCATCTTTATTATGGTCCATTCTTGATTCTCGTTGCCTCGTTGGTGAAGCCCCACTTCTTCAATGACGATTTCAGTGGTCTGAATTCCAAATGTTAAGATGAAAACAGAAAACACATACTCTCAACTGAAAACTAAAAGGAAAGAAAACTTGAATCCCTCAAATTTAAGTATTCGCAAAAGAAGTATTTAACAAGAGAGAATGGAACAAATATGGCGTATGTGAACTTTCAACTGCTATGATGAAAAAAAAAGAAGCAAAGAGCTGATGCATGGGACGGCGCTCCATGCCAATGCTCACTTATGTCATCTTTCAGCTGATGCAGTAAGATGAGCCACCGCAATGAGAGGCGCCAGGAGGATAAGATGTAGATTCTCTCTTTTTATTTTTTTTTATTTTTGCGTTGGGTAATAAGTAGCTGAAGGTTTCAATGGCGCGTAGCAGGATAATGTGGCAACAAAGGCTGGCTATGATTCCATTGAAGGATATGGATTGGCGGATTGCTGTGGTGGAGAAGCAATAAAATCGAACGTACACGAATTAGTTGCTAATCTTTTATTTACGATTACAGTTGCTGTCATGATTTATGATTCTGTATTTTTGTCCACGATCAAATGGTTGTTGTGAGCCTTTGCTGAACAAGACCATTCCCTATATCTTACGAACACTAACACGATGCAAATCGACGCCCTGAATCCCCTGAGGCCCTGATGTTTCTTGTTATGACTTTTGTGTTAGTTTTGAATAAAACCCATGCTATCAACTTAAATACAGATGTTTAGGTCCCATCACAAGAACATAGTTGAGAGCTACGTTTTTTTTGAAGAAAAGTTGAGAGCTACGTTCACTTCACAAACACAGTGGAGTACGTATATAAGCATTCCAATACATGAAATCTGTACATCGAAAGCTAATAAATATTCATGACTGTACATCGGAAGTTACGCTGAAATCTGTAGGATTGCAAGGAGAACATTTCTTCTGGGAGCACGCTATCAATCAGAATTCGACACGTACTCCCTCCATATCGTTTTATTTGTCGTCGCTTTCTCAAATCGAAACCACTCGAAATATTTGTCGCCGGTAGTCTAATCGAAAGTTATTTCTCTTTTTTGCCCCTTGGTCTGGCGCGTGCTCCCTCGGCCTCCGCCATTGCCGTTCGTGCGCCTGCTTTCTCGGCCTCCGCCGCTGCCGTTCGTGCGACCTCCCTCGATCTCCGTCCCTACCGTCTGTACCTTCCGCCGCTGGTTGCTCGTGCGTTGTGCTATCCCTCCCTGCCGCGCGCCTCCTGGAGGCCGCCAATCTCCTGGCCATGATCGTCGCCGCATCGAGCTCTCATCTCGTTTGGTGCGCGGCACGCTGGTGCCTGTTCCTTCTGTCGGCGTCAATGACGGGCATGGCGTCTGACGAGGCCTTCCAAAGGCACATGTCGCTGAGCTTGATGGCGACTTGGCGAGCGGAGGTTATTGGCGATTCGTCCGGTATGTGTTTGTAAGAATGCCTCGCTTACTCAAGCTTGCTGGAATAGACCTTCCTCTTATTTATGCTTTCTTAATCTGCTAGCCCTTCCTCTGAGTATGTTCCTAGAGGGCACGAAGCTTGTCAAGAGGAGCAAAGGTATCTGTGCATCTCCACTTGTTATCTTTTGGCAATCTTGCTCCGTTCTGCGGGTGCTTGTGTTTAGTTATGTTTGCATGGATGCATTTGGTTAACCTGATGAAGATGAGGAGATTGGTGCACTCACCAAGCTCTGCTGCAAGAAGGGCAAGGCCTCTGACAGGTTCAGGTCCATTGTCCGCCACATTGCACACCGCTTGTTAGGAGCTTTCTGTTTGTAAAAAAAAACATTTTTTTTGCTTTGATCTTGTTTCATTGTTCATGTGGAGTGATATGCATATTAACATTGCCATTGCCGGTCCCAAGCCCGGATGAGAAAATGTGGAGGGAACTGCAAGGACCATTTGTGCCGCTCAATGCTCACCTTAGGCTTCTGCACAATGCTAGTCAGTGCAGCAAGTTTCGTGCCACAGGAATGCAGACGCCATCTCAAAAATGTTGAGAACCTTTTTGGGTTTATGGCCAAATCAGGGATGACACTGTCAATATGTTAAAGTCAGGTGAATTTGCTGGCTGACAAACGAGTCTCATGTCAAACCCATCTTGTCGAGCAGCCTCACAAAACTGTCTATCATTTGGCAAAAGATGAGGCTTTGCATTATCCTGTTGTATGTAAATTGGCTTGCTAATATCTTCACGTGGCCACTTAGCTCGAATAGCTGGCAGAACCTTTTCTATCATGAAGTTCCGAATCGTATCCTTTTTGATTGATTCAATTGGTTTCATTTCTATGGTCCCCGCTGGTCTGTTGACGCTCGATCTTTTGGCAGGCTCATATGTCACAAAGGGGAAGCATCCGATTTTTCCATCAAAAGTGCAGTTCCCATTAGAGTCAAATCTTGGCCGAGCAAGAACAGTCAAAATCTGAATCTTTGGAATGTAGTTCTTGTTCTTGCATGTCCTTGTGGGTTGCGCTTCACCTGGAATTATATAATATCGCAATGTTTTCCTGGTGATATAGAACCATTTCTCATCAATAAAGACATAATCGAACAACCCTCTGAACATAGGATCATTAGGTAAACTCCTTGGGTCAAGCATAGATAAGCACCATCTTAGACGATCCTTCTTGTTGTTGTCAGTCAAGTATGGCTTTATCGTGTTGGAGACACGCTTTATTGCACCTTCCTTTTTCATTCTTTGAACCTTGGCTTTACTGACACCTAAGTGTTTAGCCACATCATCTATTGTTGTACGGCTTGATAAGGGAATATCTTGAAGCTTTGAAACATCCACCACTTTCTTCTTACGGCCACATCTGTCTTTTCTAGTGCTAACATCAACTCCAAAGCCTTGGTCTAGACAACTCTTTCCTTTTTTCCAGATACGCTGTACTGTCCGAATAGGTACTGAGAATTGTATTGATACTTCTTTTGTCTCACTACCCTTCAGATTTCCATTTCTAGCCTTTCCTAGCAAAGCTTCAAATATCGCTCTCCGTTTCTCATTAACCACTAGTACATTCTTGCGAGTGATCCCTTGACCAATTAGATCATCTTCATTCTCTTGATTAAATGGATCGTCCCTGTTCTCTTCACTGATTGGATCATGCCCATTCTCTTGACTGATTGGATCATCCTCATTCCCCATACCGATTGGATCATCATCACTATCTTCCAGTGCCACATTCAAATCAATTTCACCTGTCCCTCTTTGCGATTGACCAAGTGGAGTATGAAATGTTAAAGAAGATGGTGATGTCACGTGTCTCACCGAAGGAGACCTTAACAATACTCCCGTTAGTTGAATCCTTGGTGACAACATCATTCTGCTCAATGGAAAAGGTGGCATGGTCGCACAAGGGGATTTCCTCTTCTTGCTCCTCTGTCCTCCTTGAACATTTACCACACCTTCTTGCATAACCCTGCATGAGCATTAATTGAATTGTGATGTGAAAATGTATAGTCTCATAAGTTGACAGTGAGATTAAATTGGAGTATTTAGCAGCAACAATGCAAAGAAGGGAATATCAAGCTATACATAGATTCAAGAAACAGAAGTTTCTGAATAAGCTCATAGTTTAATTTGTGAAGAAATAGTGAGTTCAGATAGGTACAAACAGTGAAGTGAATTTAATAAACTGTTCGTTTGCAGATAATTTGAAACAATTGAACTCAACATAAATATGGAATACAGTTCATTCATTGTTATGCAGCGTTTTGCACATAATTATTCCCAAATTCTGAATTTAGCAAGTTTAGAGAGTGCAGATAAGATGCAAGTTCGTATCCACGATCAATACAAACACATCAAGTCCCATCGCATATTCGCATCCAATACACTGGTTGCCCATGAATTCATGGTTCACAATTGAACCACAGCGATGGAGAACATCAGCTAGGATATGAAGCAGGACAATACTTACAACTGTCTGGACTCTTTCGAGTTTGAACCAATCTTTCATAATCTTAGCAGACCAAGATTCAGACTGTGAAGCAAAACAACAAGCACATAGAGCGCAGACCAAGATGATGGATCACAGTCATACCTCGGGGATGGAGAACATGAGCCCTGGCGCCGATGCCTGCAACATCCCGACGACCTAGATGCCTGTGGTGATGATGCTGATGCAGGTTTATGGCCAAATCAGGGATGACACTGTCAATCGTTTGCAGATAATTTGAAACAATTGAACTCAACATAAATATGGAATACAGTTCATTCATTGTTATGCAGCGTTTTGCACATAATTATTCCCAAATTCTGAATTTAGCAAGTTTAGAGAGTGCAGATAAGATGCAAGTTCGTATCCACGATCAATACAAACACATCAAGTCCCATCGCATATTCGCATCCAATACACTGGTTGCCCATGAATTCATGGTTCACAATTGAACCACAGCGATGGAGAACATCAGCTAGGATATGAAGCAGGACAATACTTACAACTGTCTGGACTCTTTCGAGTTTGAACCAATCTTTCATAATCTTAGCAGACCAAGATTCAGACTGTGAAGCAAAACAACAAGCACATAGAGCGCAGACCAAGATGATGGATCACAGTCATACCTCGGGGATGGAGAACATGAGCCCTGGCGCCGATGCCTGCAACATCCCGACGACCTAGATGCCTGTGGTGATGATGCTGATGCAGCGCTGGCCTGTGCGGCCAAGGCGGAGAGACGTGCGAGGCGATATTCCAAGGGTAGAGCACAACGCTCGTCGCCGTCGCGTGGGATTGACGCTGTAGGGGCGTCGGCGAGCTGGGACCGTGGAATCCGGATGCTAAGCCATGGCGAGGTTGGCTGTGGGGCGTGATTGTCGGCGGCGAGGGACTCTGATGGGACATCGGAAGAAGCGGCGGCGGGATAGATATTGGACGGGACGGCCGCGGGGAGGACCTCAGATGGTGCAGCAGAAGTGGCTTTGGGGCTGGCGAATCCGCCCGGCCAGTCGCACGGAGGAGCCATTGCTGCCGCCGCGACGAGGAATGCGGCGCCCGACCTGGAGAAGACGATTGGAACGAAGGGCAAAAGGGTAATTTTACTGTTTCCTTAATTTTTCCAAAGCTGTCGGGAACGACAAATAAAACGATATGGAGGGAGTACCATGCTAGGGATGTCGACATTGGCCAAACACGGAAGAACCCAACGCATCTCGAGCTGTCCACAAATAGCACAGATCTCGCTAATTGCTTCGCGTTTCCGTCAATGGACCCAAACCCCCTGACGCCAGAAGGTGAAAAATAAAATGGGCCATGTGGGCCTGCACAAACCAAGAGGAACCCGCAGTGTCAGTGGGCCCGGCCCACCTCCTCACCCCCGATTTTACCTCTGGGAGAACTTAGCTGTAGTAACTCCTCAAAAAAAAAAAGCTGTAGTAATTCCTCTTTTCTTGAGGGGTGCCCTTTCAGGGGGCTGTATGTAAAAGTACTTTTACTTCATCATCATTAATAAAAAATCCAACCCTCTTCTAAAAAAACATCTGGAGAGAGAGAGCTCAGGACAGAGAGGAAGAGAAGAGAGAGAGAGAGAGAGAGAGAGAGAGAGAGCTGAGGACAGAGAAGAGGCTTCCTTCCAACGCGACGCCGAAGGCAGAGAGCCACCCCCTTGCCCTTGGGCCTCTGCCAATTAATCCCCTCCCTCCCCGTTCATAACCTCCTTCCACCTCCCCACCCAACAGAGCCGATGGCTTCCGCCTCCTCTCATGCCACCGCGCTGCCCTAGAACCCTCGCCCCCGCCGCTCCTCCTCCTCCAATTCCCCTCGCCCCGATCGCCTCCTGACGCGCCCGCGCCGGATCCTGCTCCGGAATTCCACGCGGAATTCCGGGCCGGATCGAAATCGAACTGCCCGCCTCCCTCCCCGCTCGCTCCCCCGATCAATAACGCACGCGGCGGGGGGAGCCTCTTGATTCGGTCTCGGTTCCTTGTTCCCGGCGCCGCGATGGGGGCCCCGAAGCAGCGCTGGACGCCGGAGGAGGAGGCCGCGCTCAAGGCCGGCGTCGCCAAGCACGGGCCCGGCAAGTGGCGCACCATTCTCAGGGACCCGGACTTCAGCGCGCTCCTGCGCCTCCGCTCCAATGTTGACCTCAAGGTGACGCGCGGATCGCCGGGGAGGGTGGGCGGTTTTAGTGAATTTGGGGGCGGTGGGTTTTTGGGCGACCGGCTAGGGTGGAGTAGGAAAAGAAATCTCGGGTTCTTTTGATTGAGCTCAAACTAAATTGTGGTTTTGGACGGCCCGTCGAGCGTGGCGTGTTCCTTTTGTTTGGCTTTAGATCGGGATTTTAGGCGGTTGTGATAGCGGTTTCCTGGGAATATTTTTTCACGGCACAAAAACTTGTTGCTAATTTGTGGGGGGATCGGACAGGCTGATCTGGGACAGCAATGATGGAACTTCTTGACATGTAGGATTGCAAGGAGAACATTTCTTCTGGGAGACCCCTCGTTCTTCCACGTAGAGATCTGGTTCACATTGTTAATTTGTTAGGTCTTGATGATTGCTTGGGATGCCATTTCCATGTAGAGCTCTTGTTCCCCAGGAGTAGGATTTGTTTTGCCATACACCAGCTGTACTCAACTTTGTTTTGAATGTCTCCATGTATCGACAAGTAGTAACTGATCTTTCGAAAAAAAAAGGTAGTAGTAACTGATCTTTCGAAAAAAAGGTAGTAGTAACTGATCTTTGGTATGGTCTGATTGTGCAGGACAAATGGCGCAACTTGAGCGTCACCGCAGGAGGTTATGGATCTAGGGAGAAGGCAAGAATGGCGTTGAAGAAAGGCAGGCGTGTGCTGCCTAAGCTTACTGCTGAGCCAATGGATGTTGATGCAAATGGTATGGGCAACGTTCATGATGCAGTCATCGATGCAGAACCGTTAGCAATGGCTGTGGAGCCCTTGGCAGTTGAGGAAAATCCAGAAAAGTCAGTTGCGAGGTTAGTTGATGCATATATTTTATCAAGGATGCTTCTTGTTCTCCTTAAGTAATCTACATTTTCAGTTCACCGGGTTTCTTTTCGGGCAATATGTTTATAGGGATGTTGGAGTTCTACTTGATAGTCAGGTTCAAACCTGGTTAGACATTAAAGTTCAGAAGTTGTCTGTCATGAAAATTCTTTTAAAACCATACTAGGGGATTCAACCGTTCTTTGTGACTACTAGTGTACATATTTGTTTACCATTGTATTTTGGATTGGGGTTCATAAATACGTTTGCACTAACTTTGCAACATAAAAGTCCACTAAAGGACAGACTTAAAAGAAACATATAAAAAGGTGATCTTGCGGCGAATCAAATGCATACCTATTCTATCACATGCAGTGTTCATACATTCCTTTTGATACTTGGTTTGACCCTGCCACTGGTTTAGTTACTAAAATTTTACATGTCCTGCTATTGCTACATATTTTTAGGAAAAGAAAGATAAATTGTTATTTACCTAAAGCGGCCTTGCTATTGAATCATACAATTATACGGTCATAACAAATATGCAATCATATGAAGAAACCTTTGCATGAGAAGATATAAAATATATGGTCATCAAAATAAAAAAAAAGGAAACTATGCACATGCAGATGTTAAATCCTTGTGTTCTGCACAACAATGGTGGCCTATGTGCTGAGGGGTGGTAAAGGGCCCTCCATTTTGTACTAGAAATTTTAAGGATCGGGCTCAATTAGGGTTGGGCCAAAATACTACTAGTTTTTGAACTAAAATTGACTAGGGCCAAGTTGGATTGTGAAGAAACAAAAGGGCCATGATCCATTCCCTAGTAATCATTAAATCATTCTCACACAGAAAACAGATTAATAAATGTTGATCTCATTGATCTCTTCTTACTATAAAAATTGGATGGGATTTCTCTGTGCAGCACGAATATGGATACACATCAGTAAAGTAAATAAATAACAATACTAGCATAACATAGCATGATAGCAGTGTTAAATTTAGGAAATTATCACTAATTCTTGACACCTTTTAACTTCGCTCTTATCATATGACACCTTTGGACACTTCATTCCCTTTCCTGCCTTCTGCAGCTCGTGAGCTTCAACTCATGCAGGTGGGTGGGCGGTGGCTGCATGTGTGCTGTGTGCACCGCCAGAATCTGGGGCTAGGGGGCAGGGAACGGGAGGGATATATAGGTTGGGGCTGCTTCATGGGTTGGGCCGTATCAAAAAAACGTGAATATACATGTCTGAGCCATGTATCGAACAATTGTTAATGTAATTTTTCTCCGATGCTTTCACTTAAACATGTGGAAGCTGTATCTGTGTCCGATACTTATCAGACTGATGATACTTGGCCTCCTGTCGTGTTCGTGTAACATAGGCCGCTCTATGTTTAAACATTATGGTAACAGAGATTAAATAACCGACATATATATCTTCCTTGCTATGTCTAGTATGCACTGCATGCAAGTTGATTCTGACATTGTTAGATGTATTCTCATGTGGTACTGCATAGCAGTTTAATATTTTCACCCCCTCCATGGTCTATGGTCTATGCTCTATTGAGATGTTCTGGTAGTGTTATACTTTGTTCCTTATGGTGTATGCCATATGTCTGGACTTTGGAGCACACCCTTCGAATTGGAATATACAGTTGGCGTACACACAGCCCCTGAGTTCGCACATTTGCTCCTCCCAGCGTTCAATTCCTTGCATGGTTTTAGATTTTTAGGGCACATTTGGATCTGGGGCTAACTGGCCTCGCCTCGCCTTGCGTTGCTTGAGGAGCTTGCCCAGGCAGGCGATCTGATCTGGCTCTCCCACGGGAGCAAGCCAAATCTTGCCTGCGCAAGCCCCAAAACGTCCAGGTGAGGAAACCAAACGTCTCCGTTCACTGTACAGCTTTGCTTGGCGAGGTGACACAGGAGTTAGCAAAGAAAGCAAACGTGCCCTTAATTGTCTTGGCTGTGTTGATACTTTTGTGTAACATGTTCATTAGTACATAATTTCACCTTGAATATTTGATACTTTTATGTAACATGTTTAATGGCATAATTTCATATTGTTATTTTTGTATTTAACTGAGAGACATATCTATTCAGCAGTTGGAATCCACCCTACTTGGTTCATTTTACTTCAACTGTTAATGTCGAACTCAGTTTAGTTGTGATTTTTATGTATGTCATTTTTCAGACTTGATGATCTCATATTAGAAGCTATAAAGAAGCTTAAGGAGCCTTCTGGGTCCAATAAGGCAACCATTGCTGCATATATTGAGGTTAGCAGATATCAATTTTGTAATGTGTTTACTTGTTTTATATTGTGTTTTGTTTAATGGTACATCAGTTGTCTTGCTATTTGTTTTTTTTTCTGACTACTGTCTGTAATGGGAATGTTTCTCATCCATTTGCAAAATGAGATAATCCTTTTCTACCTTTTCTTTTGCGGATGATTTTAGCTTAATTTGTCTATATTTAGGAGCAATACTGGCCACCTGCTGATTTTCAACGGCTGCTGTCTACAAAACTGAAGGCATTGGTTAATTCTGGAAAATTGATGAAGGTATCTCTCTCTGATGGGTGTGAGGTTTCAGGTTTTTTTCAGAATAAAAAGGTGGACAGACTTCATGCTGTATACTACTTTAATCATGATTGTAGGTAAACCAAAAGTACAGAATTGCACCAAGTTCACCTTCCTTGGGCGGAATAAGCACTAAGGTGTACTCTACTGAAGAGTTGAATGGAGAAAGTAATGCTAAACAGCTAACTAAGCCTCAAGTGGATGCTGAACTGAAGAAGATGAAAGGCATGACTAAGGAAGAGGCAGCTCCTCATAGAGCATATCATGTGACAAATGGGAAGGGATAATCAACAAGCCACTACTCATTATACACAAGATCCAAATGGGAAGGGATAATCAATCTAGGGGTTATAGATCACTATGCTTCAATGGGAGGGGTTTTCAACATCTCGCTGCTGGTCCTGACTGCTGTGCAGCCAATCGACAATATAATAACAGGAATGATCGGGAAAGTAGTCTTCATTTTTTTTTTGCTTTTCCCCATTGTGTTTCTTTGTAATTAAACTGTAGCCTTTTCCCTTTTTTAGTTGATGAAGTGATGTTGTCAAATAGAACAACTGTAGTGGAAAGAAAATGTCAAAAAGCCGCTTAGTTAACGCAAAGCTGCTGTGATAAGATGTTTCTAGATAAGATTATTTGATGGCAGCATCTAACATTATAGCTGATTCACAGTTGCACTGGATTATTTCCCGCTGCCTCTTTTCTAATTGTTGTGGGTATATCCTCGGATAATTTATCTTTACACCTACTTGTAGAGTAATCTGGTTTAGCTTGATTATGCTTAGGATATACTACCTTTTATTACACGTGCAGTCAAACTTTGAAAACTTTGACTATCCATGTGCTTGTACATGCCATTTTGAAAACAAAGTAATTTTTTTGATACTATTGTTTATACTAAAACATAAGTAATTATATTTGTTTCAAAGAGTGCTTTTACAATATCTCTACCAACATTAAGTTTGTGCAACAAAAATGTTGGTCAAAGGTTTGTCTAACGAAATGAACGAGCCTTCTAAATAAAAATAGAGGAGCATGTGGGGAAAAAGTATCTGAAAACATTATTAAAACAAAAGGAGTAATTTATTCTATACAGTTTCACGCACAGTTCATTCCTTCACCCAGCCGATTTTAGTTTTTTTTTAGCATTAGTTGCTGCACTGCCATGTTCTGACCGTACATGTTCCATGTTTCGACACATATCCTCGAGCAGTTCACAAATCAGAGTTTAATGAAGTGCTAGGCAGGTGCCAGACGGTTGTGCCTTTTCCAGTTGGCAAGTGTAATTCGATGTTACAGTACATGGGAAAATTTTGGCAATTAGCATAGGCATGCATAGCCCTTAGCTGCATTATTGCTTTATCTCCGTCGAGTGTCAAATTCATACACAAATCAAGCCTAAGCCACTCTTAGCTGAAAACTGAAAACTCTAGGTGCTAGGTGGGACGTTGGTGCTCCGTTTCACGCACAGTTTGCTGCTTTCTGAAACAGAGGATGTTAATGAGGATGCTTCAACAGTTCATCTCGTTCTGCATTCACTCAAGATTGTCGGAATTACCGTTTCCAAACTTCTTCTGGCATATCCCTTAATCTGCCTCTGTTCCAAATTACTATTCGTTGTTGACTTTTTTCCATGATTTTTGACCATTCGTCTTATTCAAAAATTTTATCCAAATATACAAACCAATAAGTTATACTTTAAGTACATATGATGATAAAACAAGTCACATACGAAATAAATGATACTTATGAATTTTTTTGAATAAGACGAATGCTCAAACGTTAAACGAAAAAGTCACAACGAATAGTAATTTGAAACGGAGGTGTAGCATGCTTGTTGCAGAAGTGCAGATTCTTCGCATGCCAAGGCTCAAGTTACAATGCAGTTTTGTTCAGGCATGTTCCATGTTTCAGCTTTCAAGTTCATCTTGTTCTGCATGACTCACCATGGTTCATGGCAGATTGCCTGAATCATTTAGTTCCCGAACTTCTGGGCTATCTCTCGATGTTGTCGGACTCCGTTCATGAGTCCAAGTCATGGTGAACTTGATGTTGTCAGACTCAATTCATGAGTTCAGACTATTCATCACAGATCGCATGCTCCCTTTACAAGCCTGCTGCAGAGTCTTGTCGGGCTACAACTGAAGTTACTAATGCAGTTTTGTTATAGCACGTATTGAACAGCCCTTGGATGTTCAGAAACTCAGGTGACCCAGCTACATCCAGGCGTGCGATCAGCACCCTTCTCGTTTCCAACCAGTGTTTCGTCAGCCACACTGCTGCATCCACAGCCCTGCACCAGTCTCTCGTAGTTCCCCACGCTGCCATCAGGCTGAAGGGCTCTTAGCTCCTGCGCCGCAATGCTCCCCACGACTCTGTTCTTGTGGGCTAGACAAGAATGCAGAAGCGTATGCCACGCCACAGCATTTGGCGTGAATGGCATCTTCCGGAGCAGGGCGTACGCCTCTTCAAGCCTCCCTGCACGACCAAGGAGATCAATGACACTGATGTAGTGGTCAAGCGTTGGTTCCACCCCGTGCTTCTCGGTCATGCCATCAAAGTAGTCCAGCCCCTCAGTGACCAGCCCTGCATGGCTGCAGGATGTCAGGATGGCGATGAAAGTGTTGCTGTTGTACATCTTGAGTTCCAGTGCACGCTCTACAACTGCCAGGGCTTGCCTCCCAAGGCCATTCTGGCCAAGCCCTTGTATCATAGAGTTCCATGATATGATGTCCCTGACCGTCATTTCTTCAAACACCTGCTCCAAATCAAGCATCGCGCCGCAGCTGCTGTACATGCTGAGCAGAGAATTGCTGATAAAGACGTCGCTCTGAGCAATCCCGTCCTTGACAGTGCGTGCATGGACTTGCCTACCAAATGCAAGCAACACCAGCACTGAGCAGATGTGCAGAACTGTCGTGTATATTGAAGCGTTCGGCTTGGCATTGCCACTGCAGTGTCCATCCAATCTGACCAGAAACTCGTTTAGATTGATTAGGCTTAGGTTATACGAGCATACTGTAGAACACCTTCTCGGCATCTGACAGTGTGCCCAGCTTCGTGTGCGCATCAATCAAGGCATTCCACACATAATAATCTCTGTCCCCCTCATCCACCAGCTTGACGATGACAGCATGGAGCTGCAGCACCATGGCCAGCGACCCGATTCCCACACAGGCCTTGAGCAGCGAGCTGAACGTGTGGGTATTGGGCAGCACCCCGCGTGCAAAGAACTTGCCGTAGAGAGCAACGAAGAGCTCCATCCCCTTATCAGGCTCGCCGTTCCGGACGTGGCACGACACCATGGCCGTCCAGGTGAAGACGTTGTGCTGATCAAGTGGGAGCTCCTCAAAGAGAATCCGCGCTCTGGCGGCGGCAGCTCCACCAGCGCGGGAGAGGCCTCCGATGATGGTGGTGTACGAGGTGGCGTTCGTCCTGGGCATCTCCTGGAAGAAGGAAATCGCCTGGTCGGTGCTGCCAGCGTCGACGAGCGCCGCCAGAGCCGCGTTCCAGGCCACCTGATTCTTCACGGGCATTGCCTCGAACAGTTCGAGGGCCCTCTCGGCCTGACAGGCTTTGCCCGCATCTGTAACCTCCATTATCCTCCGCGCCAGGCGAGAATGGCGCGGCAGCTCTTGTAATGACTTTACGAGCGTACGCGAGGCCATTTTCCGGCGGCGCTGCCGCCGCCGGCAGCGCGCAACTTCCGTGGCAGTGACAGGCGGACCTACTACTACAGCAAGGTGGGGCGGGCGCCCCAGGGAGCCGGCAACTTAGATCCCACCTTGCGCCCCGATTTTCAGGCTTGGCGCAGCCGCATAGGCGCGCAGGCGCGCAGCGATGGGCACCGTGCCGGCGTGCTGCCGCCGGGACGAGCGAGCCAGGGAGAGAGGGCTTCCGGAAGCCCGGAAGCCAGTTAAGCTTTGAAGCCCATATAAAATTCAAGTCTCCATCACGTTAGTTTTTAAGCTCCCGTTAATAGTTATCTTAATCAATGACGATGCATAAACTCATCTGCTCTCGAATACATCACGCATGACTTTATTTGTTCCTAACACATGCGGCGGTAGAGACAACACATATGTTTTCTTCTTTCTTCATGCTTCTAATTATCTCTAACTGCTAGCTAATTATATACAATAAGATATATATAATATTGTAGTTAACATTCTAAAACAATGATTCAATATTCGGATGATACCATTTTAGTATTTTTCACTTAAAGTGTCGAATTAATGTAATATTTTTAAATACTAGGTTCAACATTATTGTAAATTTAGTTTAACAATTTGGATAAACTAGATCAATATTTTGTATGGAAATGTTGAAGCAATATATCCAAGATGTTGACATAGTTATTCAAATTGTTGAGATAGGACGGTAGAAATGTTGATTTTAAAATATACTCACATAAAATAAAAATATACTTATATTGGATCTTGTTTTGTTGCATTAATTTCAAATAACATGGTGATTTAAACGGATTTGAAAAAAGATTAATGGTCTAGGAGAAAATTGCATTTAAAGATTGAAACTCAAATAGATTCTCGTTCGTGCTGACGTCGGACACCTTCCGTCAGTCCTCACCCGTATTTTGTGAACCCGCTTTGAATCTGAATAAATATGCCATCCCGACGGTTGCACGAATCTCCGATAGTGTAAGCTATGTTGCTTAAAAAACTTCCGAAGCCATATATGTTTACCTGGGAGAGACGTGTATCGAGGTTGAAGATGGCAGTTGGGTCAAAGCAACACTTGGGCTGGCTGCACGCGTGCACTAGTGGCCCAATTAAAGTTGAAGTCCAAATTGCCAACTCGCTTCTTAAAACGAACCGGATTCTCAACAACGAGAATCGACTCCCTGTACCTTTAAGATAGTCCCAGGAATAGCAGCTATCTCGTACAGAACTCATCTCAGTAGAATATCACATCCATACGACGATAAAAGATCCAGTACATGACATATATAAAACATAGCGGTCTGATACAAGCCCTCAGGGCTAAATTGATAATGAGAACAGCTACGAAGCGGTAGCTAAATCTTCAGGTCCACTCCCCACAGGCTTCCTTGAGCGCACGCGTAACCCTTCAGTCGTACCATCCATCCTAGTTGAACTCGTGGTCGGGGTCTTCTTCTGTCCACCCAAAGTCTGTCCCCAAGGAAATGGGACAGGTTCACGTCACCAACCATAATATGAAGCAATGCTTTAAGTGGCCTATCCATATATGCGCAAGCTTTAAAGTGGCCTAAACTAGTGAATAAAATATTCAAGGAATATAAGCCGGGGTTTCCTATGCGCGCAGCAGCAATAACCCAAGTTCAACTCATCACCAACTCCTCCTCTCACAAGAGAGATCACACTCCCCAAATCCCATCATCAGTCTCACAACCACATCGGGCTCGTCCTGCCGCAACAGGTTCCCGCAAATATCATCCACCAACACCTTTCACTCACTAGTCGACTCGGTGAGCTCCATCCCCACCTTGTCTCAACAGCAAAGCTGGACCAACCTCTCATAACCCAAACCAAGGATGAGGTAAGAAAGCAGAAACCCAGGCTGTCGGGGCTATCATAAGCGGGTTGTCCATAACCGTGGACACGGCTATACATATAGTTTACACTCTACAGAGGTGGCACTCCTGGAATCCATCCGGGCTGCAAGGCTAGTTAGCAACCAACCTGAGACACAGCCCACAACAAAGACCCTAAATAGTAACGGCGCCAATCCTGTCTCCCTGGGCTCGGGAAACATCTGAACTAACATCTGCCCCAGGGGTGTAAAACCTTCCCACCGGGGCCAGTCGGGGGCAGTGGTAAATCAGGGAGAGTACGCCGCAACGAGTCCCCCTTACACATATCAAACTCGAATCTCCTACAGTCTCGGCGCCGCACTAGAGTAAGCTTGCTGGAACCCTCCCCATACTGGGTAGATGGTGAGCACGGTGGTCCGCGACCGAAACTGGATACCGACTCAGTCCTTAATTATCGGTGGAAGTGAGTATCAGCGTCATAAGCGATCCGCCGCAACGGTCCACAATCAGCACCCATTATAGGTATGGCCGCCCAAACTCCTCAAAAGAAACTAAGTAACCAAGTAACCATGTACACGCAACAGGTACTCCGTAGGAACTACCCGAGTGTAGTTCCCAAGCACCCCAATCAAAGGATCGGGTTGTTATCACTTGCTTCCACCGCCTACTGCACTACACCTGCCCAAGCCCTCCCAACTCACGCCAAGAAGATCAATCACAACCATCCCAACACATGCATAGCATAGCATTTATATAAAGTGGATATCTGGGTAGCAAGATAACAGGACAGATAAAAGGCAGTGCAGGGCATATCATTATCATGCGAGTAATGTAAAGCGCTAGCATACTAGTTGCATGTCTAATAGGTATTTCAAAGATTGGTCAGGCGTGAACCTGGGCAAGCTTCCTCTTTCTCCTCAAAGCTGTTGTCGGGGTAGTCTGGCTCCTCCTGGTACTCTGGGGCCCCTAGAGTCGCGAGAAATAAAATAAGACACGGCTACTAGCAAAGAAACACCAAAACAGCGGGAAAGAAAGACCCAAAGAACACCAAACACTACACTAACGCGTAGATCATGATTTTAGAAAAATATAGAAACGGGTTTCATATTTTTCTGAGCTACGGTTGATTTATTATTAATTTTCGAAGTTTAAACCATTTTCTGAAAATAATAAACAATTTCCGGAAAAAGAAAATCAGACAAAAATCATGACGTCAGCAGTGGGGTCCGCCTAGGGTGACGTCAGCAGTGAGCCCTGCTGACGTCAGCGTTGACTAGATCAACGGTCAGCGGTCAAGTCAGTGTCACACAGTGGCTGACATGCGGGCCCCATGCGTCAGCGCAGTTAAAGGAAAAAGAGTAAAACGCGGCTGGGCTGATACTGGGCCGAAAGATAGGTGGGCCGAGAAAGTTCAAGGGCGCAAAACAGACTTTAGCGCAAGATTCGGCCCACGAACGCTGGGACGCGGGGTTCGCTCTGGTGGACTCAGTCCACCGTGGACCGTGTCATGGGTTCACGGTGCGCCGGGCGCACGGGATCTGGTTGTGGCTGCCTGAGATCTTCTACGGCTGTGGTGTGGCGTGCTGGTGTGGTTCTCCGTGTGGCTTGGCCACAGCGCGACGCGGACGCGCGCGAGGCGCTCCAGCGCGCGGTCGGCGGCGACGGTCTCATCGACGTTCGACGGAAAAGAAGCCGGCGAGGCTCAGGGTCAGTGGCTACAGCACGGCTAGGTTTCCGCGGATATGAACGGCAAGAAAAAGTGGATCACCAGGCTGGGGTTTCGGCTTCCCGACGCGAGCGGCGGCGGCACAGCTATGGCGCCACGGCGGCCGGCGACGCGCGGGAGAAAAGCGGCTCGGAAAAGGTTCGGCTGGGAAGGCTCGCGTACGCGCGACACCAGCGAGTGCTGGAACGCGACGTCGCGGCCCGCTCGCACGCGGTGATAGGCATCCCGGTTTGCGGCGGCGTTGGCAGCAAGAACGGCGACGGCGGTTTGCGGGTGCGACGGCGGCGCGACGAGGTCCTGCACACGGAGACGGCCACGGCTCGAAGACCGGGTCCCAGAGGTGGCTAGCAAGGCGCGGCGGCGCTCGGCCGGAGATGGGGAAGAGAGAAAGGGCGCCGTCGATAGCTCACCACGGGTCACATCGTCGTACACAGCAGCTCGGGCAAGACTCGCGGTACACCGGAGATCGTCGTGCTCCCGCGAACGGCTCCGGCTTGGCCTTCTCCGACCCGCGGCTTCTGCTCTGCCGCCGAGCGGGTGCTCCGGCTTCACCTTGCGGCTTCCTTGGCCCGTCTCCTTCTTCTCCCTCCTCCTCTACTCCTCCGCCTCCCTCTACTCACCCGAACACGAACTGGAATACCCCAATGGGGCGGCGGCGGCTCAAAGGGGAAAAGGTTCCCTAGCTGGGGTTTTATAGGGCGGTGGCTGCTAGGGTTCAAGGGCACGGACGGCGAGGAATGTGGGCGTCCGCGCCAAGGGCCACGCGTCGCAATCGCGACGGGCCGCACAGCGCTCGCGCTGGGATTGGCCGCGACGCTATTGCTTTTCGCCGGCGCAAAGGAGATGGCGTGGGGAAGAAGGGGGAATATGAGCACGGGGTCCACCGGTCAGCGGCTCAAGGCGGCGGGGTGACGCGGGGAACGGCTGGGCCGCAGCTGGGCCGCAACGCCGGCTGGGCTGGCTCGGTTGGCTGGCTTGGATACAGAGTTCGGGGGCGTTTTCTGAACTTCTCGAGTTAGTTTGGGCCCAACAGAGTTAGTTAGGATTTGAAATTAGTTTGGCCAAGTTAGAGTTTGAATTCAAATCTAGGTCAATATTTCGGGATGAAAGTAGTACATTTAATATCTAGTTGATGTCTGTCAACCCCCCAGGCCCCAGTGACGGAGCCAGGATCCAGCGACAGGGGAGGCTGGGTCCTCTTCTTCCTCCTCCAGTCCCTCCTCTCTTTCTTCCTCCTCCTCCTCAATTTCTCCTCAAATTTCTAGGAGGAGCTTAGGGAGGCTTAGTGGAGCGCATGCCGGTAGA
>OAMR01000067.1:3286027-3310345 GCA_900205405.1 Echinochloa crus-galli
TTTGGTTCACCGTTCACGCAAAGCAGAACACCGCCTACCAGCAGGAGAAACGGGTCGGGCCGGGATAAACGGATAATTAATAGTTATATATAATCACACGGTAGGATTAGATTGACTAAACTGTTAGTACTAAAGTTTAAATATTTATTAACATTTTTTTCTAACTAATGCTTCTTTTACTTTTAAGTCTTAACTAAACGTAAAGTCTAACCGAATACAGGTCGGGCAGAAGCGCTCGCGCGCGACCCGCTGTCGTCGCCGCGTAGCCCCGCGCGCCGCTGCCCCGGGCCGGTTAGAGTTTCGGGTTCCGGGAAGACGGCGCGAACCTAAAAGGGGTGGCTGGGACGGCGGCCAGCCCAGTGGCGGTGAGGGAGCCACAAGCTGGGCGGTGGGGGATCTCCGATGGGCGGTGCCGGCGGCGCGGCGGAGACGAGGAAGAGGAGACCGCGGCGGCAGATTAGCGTAGCGGCGCGGGGCGCCCGCGGAGTCAGGAGCGGAAGAGGCTGACGGGTTAGCGTGGCGGCGACGAAGGCTGCCGGTGGGGAGAAAGACGATGCGGCGGGTCACACGCTTTCCTAAAATGTGATTCATCGCACGTTAACCCCGTCCTAACTAAAGTTTAACATCACTCATTAACACTCATATTTAGATAGACTAATGCTAAAATTTAGAGCATTTACTTATTAACACTTAGATTCAAACAAACCTATAGTTATATTATGAGCGGGTAAGACTCCATAGCCAACAAACTATAGTTACGTTATGAGCGGGTAAGACTCAATAGCCAATAAAAAGAAAAGGTTCACCTATTTAAAAAGGAGCTGCTCAAGACTTTCAAAAAAGAAATGCGGGTTAAGACTGATTATAAAATAATAAAAAATAATATATTTATCGAGTTGATATGGGCTCAATTTACATTTTCTCATGATTTAGATGATATTTCATACAAGGACTAAATTTTGTTGCGTGGAGTGTCTCATATTTCCTAATTCTTACATCCAATCTTAAAGTTTGTACCGCTCGAGCAGTCTCTCGATATGATACCTAACACCGGTGATTTTCAGAAAGCTCTCGAAAACAAACTCTCGCCTCCCCATTTTCCCGCACAAAATCCATCGTGGAAAGAAAGATATTTTAGGGCCAACTGCCTACTTACTTAACACCATCCCACCATATTAGATTTTCCTATGCCCTGCACACCAAGAGGTTCGTGATAAGCTCGAGGATCATAAATGGGTCATAGAGCGTGGCAAAGGTTACAAGCTCCTTCTCTATAACTACACCGGGCAACAGTAACTTGTTGTCGCCACTATTATGATGTTAGCCTTACACTCATCCAACTACTTAGCTCTAGGTGAAACATTACTTGCACGAGCCTTAAGGTCACCCAATCATCTATGTACTCATCGGGGTCTACCGGTGAAGCATTTGGACTGAAGTGACGGCGGTGGTACAAAACACTTCACCAGAGGCGGAGCCAGAACAGCCCGTCAACCAGGACTGAGCTAGTAGTCAGGTGCCGAATTAGTTGAAAATCGACTAAACTATAGTATTTTTGATCTAAATACTGCTTAAATTTGTATAAAATGGATAACCCTAAACTCGGGCTGCAGCACGCCCAGCACGGAGCGTGGCTCCACCCCTGCACTTCACCCATTTCACCTCCCAACCCTCCAATTCCTGTGTCGCATCTACTAGTTGTCCTCCCTGTATCAATCTAACTCCTCCAATTCTCACCACTGGATGTAGCGGTCTCTACAGCATCCCTACATCAGTTCACCGCTAGTGAGAGCCCAAGGTCGGTCAATCCCTCGTGTCCCCGTCAAGGTCCTATGATGTGTCTACTGGGGCGGGTTCGAGCGCTTTGAGCTACCATTATATCAAGACTACCTATATTGGTTAGATTCATGTCGAAGGTAGCAAGCATAAGCCTAAGCACATCTTCGTTGTCACATTATCACCATGCACTCTAGTTTAGGCGTAGCAGAGGATGTGTCAAGAAGATTGAGAAGGATAGCCAGTTGGAGCCTTTATGGCGATAAAGGACTACCTTGGTTAGATCCATGTCAAGAAAGGATAGAAGGTTGAGATCCATCTGATTAGAAGCCTCTCAAATCGTCCAATTCATATCATGAGTGGTCGTGGATTTTCTTGAATAGTATGTATCTACTAGCAGACGCGGCACGTGCGCACGCACGTATGTATACAGAGCTTTAGCTATTCTCAAATTTAGAGGCACATTATGTTTCGAATTAGTTGGTCTTTATTTATAATTGAGAAAAACTCTTCAATCTTTTGTCTATTAGCAATATGGGATAATTGTGTGCACGTGGGGAGTTAGGGGCCCACCTGGCCGGAGGTGGGTACGCGCGGGACGTTGGGTGAAAAAAGTTTTGCGGAGAATAAACTAAAAACGCCTGAAACATGCAAAAATTTTGATGCTTTCTAGTTTTTCCCTCCCACCAAAGCCCGACACGTGGGTCCTCTGTGAGAGGGGTGGGGTTGTTTTTTTGGTAAAAAGTGTTTTCAATTCTGTTTGGATAAAAAGTGTTTTCAGTTCTCTAGGATCCTTTTAGTATAGATAGCAAAGGCACATGTGCGCACGCACATGTATATAAATATAAAATAAATTAAATATAACATGTAAAGATGCTTTCTAGCTGGTTGCACGTGCGCACGCACGTGTGTATATAAAGCTTTAGCTATTCTCATCTCAAATTTAGAGGCACATTATTTTTCGAGTTAGTTGGTCTTTATTTATATGGAAAAAAACTCTTCAATCTTTTTTTTGTCTATTAGCAACACGGGATAATTGTGTGTACGTGGGGAGTTAGGGGCCCACCTGACCGGAGGTGGGTACGCGCGGGACGGTAGGTGAAAAAAGTTTTACGGAGAATGAACTAAAAGCGAGAATGAACTAAAAATGCCTGGAACATCCAATTTTTTCTTGTTTTCTTGTGTTTCTTGTTCTCCTTCCCTCTCCAAAACCCGACAGGTGGGTCCCCTGTGAGGGATGGGGGTGGGTTTTTTGGTGGAAATCGTTTTCAATTCTATAGGATCTTTTAGTATGGATATAGAAGCAAAGTGGTGACAATAGCGAGAGAAAAAAAAGATGAGAACGGTTGTAATATTTTAGGGATAAAATGTATGATGTTTTTTTACCTTGCAAATACTAAAGGCAATGCTTTGACGATTTGTACTAACAAAGTATAGAAACATAATGTCATACTCCAGTATAATAGTAGAGTTTTGTGTTTTATCATCTATTTTTTTTGAAATAATTATCATCTATTTGATTTTCTGATCTTTTTGCCCCAAACGATAGCATCATTTTGACAAAAGTTAAAACTAGTGGCAAGAGGAAGGAAATTTCAGTGGCAGTTTTGCAGTCCGGATTTTTCAAACCAAATGGTGAATTCCTATTTAAGGGTCAAAGTACTGGCTAATACGCAACTTGCCGCATAGTATAGTAGTAAATAATCCGAGGACACAGACTTTCCTCTCCTTCCCCAAACTATCCCCCCCTCCCTTTGTCGGACTCTCTCTCACACTCTTCTCTCTCGATCCGATCCGTACTGGGCTCACGTCCCGGTTCCTCGCCGGCGGCAGCGGTGCTGGGCGAGCGGCTTTGCCTTCGCGGGTGACGATCATTCACTAGGTACGCTGCCCTTTCCCTTTCCTTTCCTTTTCCTTCCCTTCCCTTTCCTGCTGTGCGGAATGGCTATGTGCATTTCGGATCTGACCCAATTGCTAGTATGTGCTGTATCATGCCCACAGCTCACTAACTTCGGTTTTTGGCAATGCTCCTGGATCCTATAATAAGTTCGCCCCTGGATCCATCCAATCCAATGCCTTGAGCATTTGTTTGCTGCCCACTGTATATATTTTTTTAAAACAAAGGAATTTGGAATAGCGAGTATGATGCAAGTTTCCTTTGCAGGACTATAAGCTAGCCAATGGGGAGGTGATTTGTCCTGCTGGGCACAAGATCTTAGTTCATGGTGCCTGGATGAGCAGTGGAGATGCTACTGGCCGTGGAAGGAGGAGGGTTCTTCTCGTCTTCAGCTTCAGGGTACAGCCATGGCCTCGCCCTCTTGCTGCTGGGGAAGAAAGCAGAAGAGAAGCCCGTCAAGGTCTCGCCGTGGAACCAGTACCAGCTAGTCGACCGGGAGGCCCAGCAGGTGTACCATCTGGCCTCCGGCAAGGATCAGGTGCCTGGGAAATGTGCTCCCTTCGTCTGCTTCGGTTGCACGGCTAATGGCATCGAGGTGGCGTCACCCCCAAAAGTGGGATCGAACAATGTTTTGTGTAGCGCACAGGAAGAAGCATCTTGCGCAGAAAACAAGTTGACCACTAGTGGTTCCATCACTGGGAATGAGAGGCGGGGCTGTCTTAAGAGCAACTCCAAAAGGGATTCTTTGGAGCATTGTATAGTGGTGAGCGAGGGTGAAGAACCATGCGAGTCACTGGAGGAGGTTCAAACCTTGAGAGCTAGCATGGAACGGAGGAAAGTTCAGTGGACAGATACATGTGGAAAGGATCTTTTCGAGATAAGGGAGTTTGAAACAAGGTATGGTCCAATAATTCTATTTTCCCTGTACATTATTGTGCCTCCCAGAATATATATCGCCTTCATATATATTAATGTCAAAATGGTCCATTCCCGATCATCATACACATAAATGATTAATACACATCTGTCTTCTACTGATTCTGAATCCAAATTTCAATAGAAGAGTTAAAGAAAGCACCATATCATCTCATATGATTTGTACTTTTGAGCCATCTGAAAACCATCCTGTGAGGTGATATGCATCATCAAAGTTTCCAGAAAGAAATCTATCGCAAAGTTCGAGTGTTCTGTTTAAGGAGTTGTTTCTATCATAAACCTATAACTCTTACTTATAGAATTAAATATCCAGTAAAGCCATCTGTTTGTACTTTACAAAGTAAAGACACTCTATAGTAAAATTTAACTTGTATTTGTCTATTGTTTTATGTTGCAAACACGTTATAGTGCATGCAGCTTACTCCAGTTTTAGCTTATTGAAGAAGCAGTTGCACACTTGAACCGTCAAATGATGTAAATATATGGTCTGTCTTGGTGGGGTTTAATACTTATTAATATTACTTGTTAAGAAATAGATGTGTCTTTGTTTGATTTGCACACCTTAGTTGTAAGAGCTCCCTCCTTGCTAATTAGCACTGTCTTTATTTGTATTTTGAAAGTGTCTGGTACTCTGGTTGCTTCTACTATTTCCAAACTGTAAGGTCACAAAACTTGCGTTTTAAGCTTCAGCCTTTATCTTAACACGAGTGGGACAAATGCATACATGTCTTATGTATTCCTATGCTCTACCAGCACTTTGTTGTACTTGTAATATATCCTGATCACTGAGGTTTGCAATTTTGCAGTGATGAAGGGTTGTCAGATGATGATGCTGAAAATGAAGGTTTTAGGAAATGCGAGTGTGTGATTCAGTAGATTACTTGTTTTCACAACAAGTTTGACAGAAAAATTTCTTCATGGGAAGCCAAAGTCCTTCTTGGCAGGGTATGCTGCACTGGTGGCTTCTTGGCAACTGGAACAATCGGTGATTGTCGAAATGAAGCAAACAGGGATGACTTGATATGGTGCTAAATTATTTGTTGGTTCTATGCTTAGCTAGTCTGTGCAGCAGGTTTACAGTTTTGATGCCCACCTGTACAATACCAAGATCTGACTCCTTTGGTTCTTTTTTTTCATATTTAATTTTCCTGGTTTTACATTGTGCTTTCATGCCCGTTGTACCAAGAGGCTGTCCTTTTACTACCCGCTATTCCTGTTTGGTTTTGCTCCTGACGTGTTGAGTGATGGCTTGTTGACATTTTAGTTCAAGTTGGTGAAGTTCATGTCTTTGTTGCATAAGAGTGACTCCATATGAGGTCCATTTGGTTTGTTTAACTCAGCCGTACTGTGTTTTCATGTGGGTTTGTTTTCCTGCCCCTAACAATTGACAGCTGAATAAGATCTCTCCAAAAACTTGGGGGAGAGAATGTGTATTTGTTGCTAAATTAGTACTGCGATATATCAGTTTTGAATCTTAGAAGCTTGACTAATATTTTACACTAGAATGCATTCTATAAATCTATGGAATTGTGCCAAGAATATATGGTTTTTATGTTTTACATAATTATTTTAGAAGCCACTAGTAATCAAAGCTCTGCATGTCTGAGCGGATCTTGTTCAAATGGAAGCATTTGTTACCGGAGGGAGTGCTACTAATGTCATAAGGGCACCAGCACTTTCGGTGATGTTCATACTACTAACGTTCCAACTCCCAAGTGACAGGGACAGTCGCGGCGGGTCAGCAGAATGTCTGAATGTGCTGCGCCCATGTTGAGTCCCTGCAAGCCTCACAAACTTTCAGGAGACAGCACGCCCAATCAAGGCCTCGGGCCCTCTGTTCGCAGACGGAAACTTGGCACCACCACACACCCTTATCCACAGCGAGAGCGTGGGTGTGTGTCCAAACCTTCTCCACGCGTTCCTTCCCTCCCTCTTCTTCTTCCTTCCCCCTCCCAAGAATCAAAAGAACCAGCCAGCCAGCTCTCGCAGAGCTCAAGCGACGCAGCAATGTCTCTGGCACCGTCCATCCCTTCCATCAAGGTGAAGGTGGGGGGCGTCTCAGTGGCGCCCCCGCACCGCATATGCCGGTCATCATTCGCGGTGATCAGGAGCTCAAAGGCGGAGGGCCCCATCCGGAGACCCGCGGCGCCTCCGCTGTCGCCGCCGCCGCCGATGCCGCCCAAGACGCCGGCACTGTCCACGCCTCCGACCCTGTCGAAGCCCCCGATGCCCGTGAAGCCGGCAGCTCCTCCCACGTCATCGGAACCGCCTCCTGAGCCCAAGCCGGTTGAGGCCGCAGCCCCGGCGGCAGCTATGCAGAGGCCGGTGGCCGGGGCTGTCACTCTGGAGTACCAGAGGAAGGTGGCCAAGGACCTGCAGGAGTACTTCAAGCAGAAGAAGCTGGACGAGGCCGACCAGGGGCCCTTCTTTGGGTTCTTGCCAAAGAATGAGATTTCCAATGGAAGGTACGTTTGCTCCCCTGCAAGATGCATCGAATTTGTGAGTCAGAAGGTGGTTTGAACCATCAAAGAATGATTGGTGCAATTTTTGTTATTAGCTTTGGTTATTTTAAGGAACTGTGAACATATGAGTGAAATGATCTGGTCTAAGCTTGTCACAAACAGTCAAACAGCATGGTCCTCAACAATCAATGACTCAAGATTAACATCGAACTTGAGACTGCTTATTCTAGTTGAGGATTGACATGTTTCTAAGTCAATTGGGAACAAGACCTAGCGAAATTACCAAAAACTATCATGTTCCTATTTTTAGCATATTGTTGAACAGGTTGGCTTATAGCTATGCGCTAATTCAGCTTGTTATCAATCCTGCAGATGGGCTATGTTTGGGTTTGCAGTAGGGATGCTAACAGAGTACGCAACAGGCTCGGATTTTGTTCAGCAAATGAAGATCCTTCTCTCCAATTTTGGAATCGTGGACTTGGATTAATGGCGGGCACTTGGTGTTGTCGTTCTGTATAAGTCTTTTAATGTAATGTACCTTACTTGATATATGCATATAGAAAGTTCAATCTTGCACGCTGTTAACTTATAGCTTGGTTTCATTTGTGATGCCTTGTGAATTTGGATGAACATAAAAGTCAATTTCCAGTTTTCTTCTTTCCTTAGCTACCTGGATTTGCTCATGGAGAAAGGCAAAATTGTGGTTCTTTGCTTCGTTATGGTGAGTGCATAAAGGGTTTACTTCTCTAATGCTAATGTACAATTACGGGGTGCCAAATTCCAATCACAGTATATGTTTTCAGCTAACAAGTAAATAACAGCCCATGTACCTTGAGATCAAACTCACACGAGTCTGATATATGTTAGCAAGATAGTTGAACCAGGATAGTACAGTGAGTCAGTGACATGTGCACATTGTCAGCCTCACCACCTGTGAAATGAGCACCAGGAACTCATTAAGAAAACTGGTAGAACACAATATATTTGTGCTTCTGTAATGCTAGCAGCTTTTCTGGTTTTTCTTTCACTATCATAGCTGAAGGACTAGAACAAGGAAGTGATGGCCTCCTAACCAATGTAGAACTTTCCTCCTATGATCAGCTCATAATCTTTTTTTAGCTACTTGCTAAAATATAGCTAATACTAATGACTCTGAATCTAGACGGTAATGAGGCTATTTCTAACACACATCATAATGTACTGAACACATATCAATCATGCAGTGGCTTGGGAACAATATTAAACATACTGCACTTGTTCATATAACCATAAGGAAAAAAAAAGTAGCTATTCAGCAGATTATGGATGCATTGCAAATATTATTTTTTCCCTAATACGGTGTGTGCAATCCATGGACTGTCATGAAAAGATAACACCTATGAATAAGCGCAAGTTCTAGGCTTCCAGCTCATTGTTTCTAAATATCTCTAAAGCTCCATACTACATACTAGTCTACACATCACACCAAACTACACCAGTGAATTCAATTTTCATGTTCGAAGCTAGAATGGTAAGCTTTGAGCATTTGACAGATGTAGAGATGGCTTTTTCCTTGGGATAAGGGAAAATGGAATAATAGTTCCCAAGAGTTCGGTTATGAAATGCCAAATTCATGCATCTGCAGACAAACATCAAATGCTATGACAGTATATTTGAACAGAAATATTTGACTCAAATCCGAGAGTTAAGAAATCTGTACCTGGCAGTGTGGTATTATGATCTGAGTTAAAAACTGGTACTAGAATCAACCTTACAAATCAGTTACCAGTAATCCCCACAAGAACATTTCCCATCCTCAAAATGATGAAATCGGATAGAATCCCTTAAAATGATTTGACGGCCAACAGTCTGAGAAATGTATCGAAAGGCTGTGTGACAATCTCCGCAAACCCGAAGGTTCTTCATTATTCTTATTGGGCCACCTGAGGGGGAACGAGTTAGAACAAAGGCAACAGCTAGCTTTTCACTATGATAGCTCAACAGCTCCTCTTTGTTTTCTTCTTCAAGATCATACAAGGCATACTCTGTCAGGGGAACATAACCAACACTCCTTATGTTTTGTATCAAAAAATTAAGATTTTCATATTTTTCTTTGGTGTTTGGATGTGAGAACATAGTTTACAGGATTTTGAGGCTCTATTTCCAAAAGCCTCCTTGAAGCTTCTCTCCCCAGATCAATCTTAGCCCCATCTTTTGACTGTCGGCAAGCAACTAAAACAGTCCTCCATATGAGAGCATTTGGTTTCATTGGCATTCTTTGTATGTACTCTTTTATCTTGTCAAGCTTACCAGCTCGGCCGAGAAGGTCTATGACACAAGAATAATGTTCAATCTGAGGCAGTATACCATGATCCCTCATCATTTCAAAGTATTCTAAACCTTTTTCCACCAATCCAGCATGACTACATGCAGATAGTACGCTAACAAAGGTGACATGGTCTGGAGTTTCTCTGCTGTGCTGCATTTCCTCAAATATCTCAAGGGCTTTCCTTCCAAGACCATGTCTTGCATAACCAGAAATCATAGAGTTCCATGAGAACTCATTTCTCTGAGTCATGGAATTGAAAACCTTTGAGGCATAATCCACCCTTCCACACTTGGAGTACATATCAACAAGAGCACTCTCAACCACAACATCTGATTCCAAGTGTGACTTAATGCCAAAAGCATGCATCTCCATCCCACGCCCCAATGCTGCCACAGAGGCACATGCATTAAGTATGATGGAGAAAGTGCAGCAATCCATCAGTTGACCAGTGTGTACCATAAGCCAAACACAGTCCATAGCCTCCTGTAGATGACCATTGTAAATGTACCCTGAAATCATAGAATTCCATGAGACGGCATCCCTTCTGCCAGACATTTTAGAAAACAGATGCTCACTGGAATCCATCTCTCCTGATTTTGCATAGCACGATATGAGTGCATTATCTACTGAATTATCTTCTGTAACTCCGTGCTTCAGCACTACGGCATGAACCTGCTTCCCCAATTCAAGAACAGACAACGGAGACAAAGCAGCCAGTAAGTTTACAAATGTTACTTTATTTGGGGTCAAACCACCTCTCATCATATTGGAGAAAACTTCCACAGTTTCAGAAATAGGTGCTTGTGAACTTGCCATTCATATCAGTAATTCCAGTTCTAAGCATATGCCCGTGGACTTCCCTACCTTTGCTCAACCCTTCTTCCGGCACAGAATATTCAGCTATGGCACTGAGTAGCACAACATATGTATCTGTATTAACAACAACAGAATCCCTCGTCCCCACAAAAATCTCTACTGATTCTTCACCACAGTGCTGCTTGACCAACCCCACCATTAAACCATTCAAAGTAACTGCATTTCTCTCTTTCAAACTGAGGAAAATGTCCTTAGCTTCATCAAGCAAACCATGTCTTGCGAATGCACTAACCAGAGCACTACCCACGTAGAGGTCACTAGAACAACCAGATTTGAGCACGTTCACGAATACTTGGCCAAGCACACATGAGCTGCATGACGACAGAGATGTTGCAGTGATTAAACTGCCAAAGGTATGCTCCGTTGGCCGCAGCGGAATCCTGGAATCGTCTCGCTGCATATCCATGAACAGAGTGAACGTTGAAACCACATCCCCTCTCTTGGCATACACAGACATCAAGGCGTTCCACGTGATCAAGTCCCTTACTGGCATGCTGTTAAAGACCCGCTGTGCTAGGATTGGCGGACCAAGAGCACAGCTACCATACATCGAGATCAGGGCATTGCACACAGTGGTGTTGGACGCGTACTCTGTCTTCGACACTAACCCATGGACCTGGATCGCGAAGTTCAGCCAGTCGGGTCCCCCCTCCTGGCACGCCCGGAGCACGGTCCCGAAGGTGAAAGAGGTGGGCCTGCACCCGAGCTCCACCTCCCGCAGCATGGCGCGGAACACATGGAAGGCCTCTTCGGCGTGCCCCTGCAGCACGTACCCGGAGACGAGGCAGGTCCAGGAGACCGCGTTACGCTCTGGCATTTCGTCGAACACCCTGCGCGCCGCGGCCAGGCGCACGCCCTTGGCGTAGGAGTTGACGAGGTGGTTGCTGAGGAAGAGGTCATGGTTGAGCCCCCGATTGACGAGCTCGACGTGGAGGCGCTCCGGTGAGGTGGCGTCGCCGCGGCGGCGGAGCAGGAGGAGGATGTCGGCGTGCGGATGCGGGGTCGGAGGCGTGGGCGAACGAGGATGCGGGAGCCGGTGGGCGAGGAGGTCGCGGAGTGGGACGGGAGGAGGGAGGCGGCTTGGTGGTGGCGTGGAAGCGGAGGCGGCGGCTGCGGAGGAGGTGGAGGCGGAGCGGAGTGTGAGGTGAGGTAATGGCGGGAGCTTGCAGTTGCGGTGCATGGGGGTTTGGAAACGAAAGAGAAGTGGCAGATGAGAAGGAAGGCGTATTCGACGAAATACGTAAAAGGCATCTGATCTTTTTGCTGCTAATGCAGTGGTGTCTAGTGGCGATTAACATTTGAGTTTTTTTTATTCATGCCACTGCAATTTTCTCGGTTTGAAAAACATCATTACTATTCACTTATTTTGAAAAGTGCCATTATAATTCTTATTCTCTTTTAAATATGCCATGTTATACGCATTTGGAGGCTTTGGACCCAGTTGCAGTGTACGGAGCGCACAAATATTTTCGTATGGATAATATTACCCTTGGCTACTCTTCTCACACTACTCATTGATGTGTGGGCCCCACATGTCATCCCCTTCCTCACCTTCCCTCCTCCCCTTTCCCCATCCTCGGCGGCCAGCGCGTCGCCTCTGACGCGCGGGATCGAGCTCCGCCCCGCCATGGCCACGTGGTAGCTCCGGTCAGGCCTCTCCCGATGCCGGCAGCAATGACCCGTGGCTGCTTGTACCTTGCCGCCGCAATGGCCCGCGGGCGGAACACCCGGCGCTCGAGAGTTAGGGAGGCGGCGGTGGAGTTGGGGGCATCAGCGGGGGAGGAGGAGGAGAGGCCGGACGTGTTGGCATGGGTGGCAAGCGCACGGGGGAGGAGGTGACGGCCGGCTGCGCGAAGGCGGCAAGGGGAGAAGGGGGAGGCGAGGAGGGAGTGGTAGGAGCGGAGCTCCTATGCGGTGGCGAGGAGCGTGAGCGCGGCGAGGAAGGGCAATCCCTTCGCCGCCGGTGCCCGCATCCTTCTGCATTGCCGCACGCGACGCCGCCACGCGCCGGGCTCGGAGTGGGAGGAGGGAGGGCGTGAGGGGGAGCGGCTGGCGGGGAATGGGATGAAGGCGGCGGCCTGGCCGCTGGGGATGGGGAATGAGGAAGGTTGAAGGTGAGGAAGGGGATGACGAGTGGGGCCCACACGTTAGTGAGTAGAGTAAGAAGAGTAGCCGAGGGAAATAGTGTCCATACGAAAATACTTATGCGCCCTGTATGCTGCAGCTGAGCCCAAAGCCTCCAAATACGTGTAGCATGACATATTTTAAAGAGAGTAAGAATTGTAATGACACTCTTCAGAATATGTAAATAGTAATAGCGTTTTTCAAAACCATAAAAATTGCAGTGTCATGATCCAAAAAGCCCTTAGCATTTAGCACCCAGGCGTGTTCGAGGAACAGAGAAGTGTTTGATAAGAGGGAGATAGCGTGACCAAAACCATGACTAACTGTAGGAACAGTACTTCCTATAATAATTGAAGTTTACTTTAGTTGTTCTGAATTCAAACTTATATAACTTTGATCATGTATTGAACAAATCTAAAATAAAGTATAATTATGATGGAACGAGGGAATAGTCCAATCGTTAGAGCTTTTGATGCCTTGTCTTCCACGGATTGCAGAAAATTCCATCATCTTAATGAGCCACTATTGATAATTTTACCAAAGAAGGACGTTCCCTCTACTCTACGGACTACCGTCTAATCAGCCTCATTCATAGCTGCCCACAAATAAGGTGGGCTTGTTTATTAGCACAATAACTTGTATGACTAACCTTTCTCACTTGGTACAATTTATGAACTAGTTTTACCAGATAATGTCCAGTATTTCCTAAGTTACCACATTTGTTCCCATAAGTTTCTTTTTGATTCAGTGGCTGTGTTTAGTTCCCCATCCCATCACCAAAATTCTCAAAATTCTCTCTCCAAACATCACTATCCACCTATCACATCAAATCTCTCTCCTCATGCATGGAACACTAAACGTGGGTAAATAAAAAAACTAATTGCATGGTTTTGATGTACACGACGAGACGAATCTTTTGAGCCTAGTTAGGTCATGATAGGACAATGTTTACCACAAACAAACGAAATGTGCTACAGTACGCTACAGTGTCCGATGTGACATTTTTCCCAAACTTTCTCCTACACTTTTTGGAACTAAACACAGCCAGTACATAACTGGTGACCTGTTTTTATGAGTAAATGCCTGTACTTTTTTTTAATTCTCTTTATTGGTGGCCTCTTTGCTCTCTGCTGCTTGGCCGAAACAGAGGCGCACCACCTTGGGAAAACCCTCCCATTTATCACCAAACTTTACCTGGTAGGCCACAGAAATGTTCTAGAGCCCTTCTATCACAAATCAACCATCATGCTGCATATAATCCAGCGATCATACTATCCCATTTATCACAAGACCCTCCCATTTATCACCAAACTTTACCTAGTAGGCTACAGAAATGTTCTATCACAAATCAAATAGTCCAGCGATCATACTAAAGTTTCCAGACTCTGCAAACATCTAAATAGATTTCAGCTCGAATGCTCGACATTCGAGTGATCAACGAAGCACGTTAGAAATCAGCTGGACAAGCTGCCTCTCGCGGTCCTCAAGGTCTCGCCGCAGGGCAGCGATCTCTTCCATCTGACGGCTGCACTCGGCGATCAACGCCGCATTCAGCAACGCCCCGGACGCGCTGGACTCGATGCTCTCGCCGTTGCCGTGAGGACCCTGTGTGATCAGCTCCTTGATCCTCGCTAGCGCGCTCTGCACTGCCTCACTGCCCATCTCTGCTGCAAAAGACACGTCGCAACAGCGCCATTGTATCAATCATTGTATCTCTGCCTCCGCCCACTCTGCATCACTGCCCATCTTGTTTGATTAATTTGCCTGTGTGTAGGATGCTGTGATGAGACAGTAGTTTTACCTGCTTGGAGAACGTCATCGCCGGCCGTGCCGTCGACATGGTCGGAAACGGCCGGCAAGTTGAGGTCGATGCCCACCGGCGTGTTCCCCCGGCGTCCGGGCTCCTCGTGCGGCAGCGGGAAGTTGAGCCGCGCGCTCTTCCCGCGGATCCGGCGCGCCTCGCTGTCGTAGGCCCGGGCGGCCTCCTCGGCGGAGCCGTAGGTGCCGAGCCACGCGCGCCGCCCCTGCCGCGGGTCCCTGATCTCCGCCGCCCACCTGCCTGACCGGCGGTAGCGGACGCCCCTGTACTTCTTGGAGCTGCTGCTGCTGCTTGGGCCTGCACCTGCTGCGTGCTCAACCGGACGCTTCTTGGAAACGGCGGCGCCTGAAACTGAAAATAGCATGCGTGTGAAAGTTAAACACTAAGAATCTTTTAGCCATTCAGGCGATTAGTGAACAATTCTTTCATTCAGGCCAGGCGATGAAAGTTAAACACAAAGGACTTGTAAACAAGTCTTTCATTCAGGCGAAGTGCTCGTTCTTACATGCAAGAGAAGTGGCAGCCTTGTTGGACTTGCAGACACGGACATGAGGCAAAGTGGGTGGAGACAGCTCCTCTTCCTCGTCCTCCTCGAAGCGCTGGAACTCGGTCTCGAAATCCACTTCATCCTCGTCATCGGTCACGGCGGGCTCGCTGCCGGCGGTGGTGGTCGAGCTCTCGGCCGCCGGCCAGAGCGTGGCCGCCGTTAGCGGCCGGTGCACCCGCGCGGGGATGAGTCCGGCGAGGATCGCGCCTCCGCACATATCGCCTCACTCAATTGCTCCCGCCGGCTCTTGGCCCAAATGGAGGACTCACACGGGAGAATGAAGTGGGAAGGAAATACAGGTACCGGGTGACGTGGGCCGGCAAACACTATGGGCTAGTCGGTTTCTGCCAATCTTGTGGGCGCCCACGGACTCTGGGGCTCGAAACAGAACGCGTTCCGACCAGAGTACAGAGCATATGTAAAACTGAATACCTAAAACAAGATTTACATATAGGAGAGAGAAGATTTTCAGAAATTTTTGTGGTCTTCTCCAGCAGCATACCTAAAACCGAAAACCTATAAAGCTTTCTGTAAATTCATTTAGATTTCAGGGGTTTTCTATAAAAAACCAAGAAACAACAAAACTAGTAAAAGTTACATGTTTCTACGAGGGTCTTTTTGCAAAAGCTCATGGATCTTATCCCTTCTTCCCCGTCGACTCCTCTTCCTGTTCACGGGTGAGCTCATCGTCTGGCTCCCGTCCTCCACCGCGAGCGGCAGTGTTCGCTCTTCCCAGCAGAGGTGATCGAAGGTCGTGCGTGCGGCAGCGATTCGGGCATGGGCGGCGGGTGCACTCGCTCCGCATGGTCGGGCTACCATCAGCGGCACTGCGGCGGTGCTCGGCTGCTCGCCCTACCCAACGGAGGTGAAGCTCTCGTGCAGCAGCGGTCTGAGCGCGGGCGGCGAAGCCCGTCCGCTTCGCGTCCGCTGGCGGTCCGAGCGCGGGCGGCGGAGCTCGTCTGCTCCGCGTCCGGCGGCAATCCAAGCGTGCGTGCGGTCCACGGAGGTGAGCCATGGCTGGGCCGGGGTGCTCAAGCTCGGCCACGGGGGGCGGGTGCTCCAGCTTGGCCATGCAGGGGTTGGGGCTCGGCGAAGCTCAGGGGCTGAAGGCGGAGACCGAGCTCACCCGCACCTCCAGCGAGCTCAAGCTCGTTCCGCGCGGCAAGATTTCGGGCATGGCGGAGCTCGCATGCCTGTGTGGGGGCGAGGTGCTTGATGGCGATGGAGTCACGCAACAACGGTGAAGTTCAGCGGCCGGCAGTTGTGCCTATGGGTGGCACGCCAACGCACGGACGGTGGTGCAGAGCCGCCGCCGGCGGTGGGCGAGACTAGCGGCAGCAGGTGGAAATGTCTTTGGCGCGAGGTGGTTGGCTTGTACCAGGCTGTGAATAGGAATATAGCAATCCATGGATTGGATTGGTATATTTGGGTCAAGGAGAGAGAAATTTAGGCTATAGCCTAAAAATTTTACAATCCATATACATATGTTGCTGGAGTAGTTTTTCGGTCGTTTTTAGGTATTCTAGCAGTTTTTAGATATAGCAATCCATTTTACCAATGCATGCAGCTGGAGATGCTCTTAGGCCCCTAATCACCGTTTGGAACGGAGGCTTTTTCCAAAGGAACACTCCTCCATTTCGGTGACGTCATACAGCGTTTGGAATAGAGGATTGCATCTTCCCTGTCCATTTCCATAAAAAAAAGGTTCGGCTTGCTTTGCAAAAGGCAGGAAAAGAAACATCCGGATCCGGCCCGAGCTAAATTTGTGCGCTAAGCTAGAAACAGATGAGACTCTGAGAGAAGGAAAGACAGACCGAAAGCGAGAGAGAGCACACGAGCCATTTCCAATTTTCCATGTTGCGCGACGCGAAGTGCGATGAAGCCGAACAACTCCATGGATGTGGACCGGGGTCGCTTGAGCTTGGTCCAGCCGGCGGCGTCGCGTGAGTCGCCACGCCACCATGTGCTACGTCTCAGCAGCTTGCCGTGACGACCTCCTAAACCCCTGTGCTCAATCCGTTTGCTACCTGCTCTCGGCTGCTTAGCTATTGAAGAGAGAAGGAACGGTGACTCGTCGAGAGAAAAAGGATGAACATGACTGGATGAGATGAGAACTATAGGATAGGATAAGCATCACGGGATGTGAGGGTGAGGCACCGTGGCTAGTGGATTGACTCCATGGACCCTTTTGAGTTCCTGCGTTCCAAACACTCCATCACTTATTTTCCTGTGTTTTCCGATCCTTTGTTCTGTAACTCTAAGACTATCCACAGCGTGTCCACCGGTGCCGAGAAAATTATTTTTTTTGAGGTAAGCCGAGAAAATTATTACCTTGACATCTTGCATCAATGTTAAGGTTTCATTCTGTAGGTTGTAAAATTATTTTTTATTTGACTGGCACCAAGGCAAAAACATACCTTGCAACTTGCAAGCTTGGTTTTGGAATTCAGCACCGGCTCTGCAATGGCATCCATCTATTCAAAAAAAATGCGGACATGATCTTTTATTCATTGCAATGTACAAGGTCTAGGTGACAGCAAACATACTCTTTCTTTGTAGTATGAACTTTGACACTACAGTGGAAGCAAGAGCTGACAATTATTTGCTTCCACGAAGCAAACCTAGAATCAACTGCAAGGCCAAAGATTGTGCAATGCTTATTCATACATATGTGATTATTCATTTCGCAACCAGCTTCAGGTTATTTATGGGGGGATTTGGTTGGGTCAGCATGAATAACCAGATTATTAGAGATGGGTGAATCAGCTAATAAGATTGGCTTCAGGATAGAGTCACCTATAGTAGGCTCAAGCAATACAATCATCCAATAGTTCTATTCTGCTTTTCAACATTCCAAAGCTATTGGCCAAATGTTAGACTTGACTTGCATTTGAATCGGATACAATGTTGTACAAAGAGAAAATGTTCAATGCTTGCGCTTAAACTACATTTCCACAAAGTATTCGACACCATCAACTGGTGCTTCCAAGATGTTTTAGCACGCGTTATGCTTAACTTCAGTGATTTCTAATTCAACAGAAAATACTATTTGTTTATCTTTAGATGAATATTTAACTACTCTATTACATCAATGACTCACCCATGACATTTGATCCCTCCTAGTCCTTGGGAGGTTTTGTAAACTTAGAAGTGATGCAATTGATGATGTCAGAATCCCTGCTAGGAGGTGGAGCCCAAGCTGGTACAAATTGTTAGCAAATAATATGAAAATAAAATCGAACGAGACACAATTTAACGTGGAAAAACCCTTGCGGGAAAAACCACGAAAGACCCTATTATTGAGGAGAGTTTACAAGTAGGGATGATACATGGCTTATCTGTCTTACCCTACCGTCTACATAGGTCTTACATATATATAGGCGGCCCATGCCCCTGTGCTTGGTTGTGTTGGCAAGGTGGGACTAAACTGTGCACTCCTGAGAGAAACCACAGTATGATGGGCCTCCACTTCGCTGCGGCCCAAGCCTGGCCTATATCGTGGATGTGAATTTGGAACATGTCCAACACAAGTAGGATGTCATCGTTGTTGACTTCCCGTGCCTTACCTTCTACAAATTTATCTAGCACACCCTGATGCCAAATGCCATGGTGCTCCTTCCTTGCATGGTTGACGAACAATTCTAGCTTTTTCACAGTGGCCTTTTTCTCCCGCAATTTCTATCTGTCTCTCAATCTGAGCCAAGCAGTGGTGGAGCCAGGATTCTAAACTTGGGTATTCCCATCTTGTAACAAAAGGAAAATACAGGTCGAACAGTAAAAGAAACGTAGGATTTGATAGTGAAAAAATAAAGGTACACGATGTTCAACTCTAAATTATCCATAAAACATAAAGAGGTTGACAAAAAAGCGACGCATATTCTTGATTTTGACAAAGAACCTCCTGTCTCTTCCAATCGGCCAGTATAAAGAGTCCATATTAGGAATTTTGATGCTATGTTTCACACAAAAAATTCCACTTATTGAAGAAAATCTTCCCTTCCAGGATCCTCCCACAATTGATATAGAATCGTAGATGTGCTTACCCGTTGGCCCCTCGGCGCACTGCGGCGCTGGACCTACGAGCTGCTGCCCCTCCTGGTCAGCCGACAGCCAACCCAAGAGGTGTTAAATCGTTCAATTAATTATAGGGTATTACGAGAATAACATTACCTGCATAACATCGATGTTGTTTTCATCATCCTCATCAAACAAAGTCACAATTAGCACTTCTCCAATTCCATGTCCTTCAACTTAGCTCCCACATCACCACGCTCTTCAATTGTAGCTTTAAATCCTTTTTAGTTATCAAGCAAAAGCATGCTTAGATACTCCACGTACAACTTCTTCACTAAGATTATCCTTGACACGATAATGAATGCAAGGCTACAAAGCTTGACTAGCGGTGGAATAAAGGCAGCACATTGATTTGGAGGCACTGGTTTCAAATGTTTATATGCAACTATTTAATTTCTTGGTTTCCATAGTCAATGTAAAACACTACAAAATATTGTTCTGTGCCTCCATGGTGTTCCTCACAATCTACACAACAGGATAGATAACATATATAGTCTGCTAAGACTTGCACATGGAGAATACTATATAAAAACAACAACAACACTTAGAGAACAATTTATATTGCAATAGATATAAAACAACAAAACATATAAAGTTCATTCAGTTTTGCTATATATAGAAAGAAATTCATTGCACCATACCATGTCTCTATTCGAAGAATAGTCGAGGCTAAACTGGGCTAGCACCAAATCTCCTTAGGAAGGATTAAATGAAGGAACCTCTAATGAAGCACTAGCTTTAGAAGTGTCAAAAAGTCTCTTGATTCCAAGGTAGCTAATGTACCACATCTTTTAAAGTATTTGATTGATCTTGAAATAAACTTGACCACCTAGAATGAAGAGGAACCACATGGTTCATTTGCTCAACTTTAACTTTTGAAGTAATTTTTCGTTGATCTTGAATGTTCAAAGAATATGGAAATGCATGTGTAGTATCCTTAATGGTTAAGCAGGTTTCTAATTGATTATTAAGACTAAGAGAAGTAAGCTATTGCTGAATGTTGACTAGGCGACGACCATCAATTATGTGAATATAGAACTTTCTACCACCAAGGATTTCTGTTACAACAACCTTGAGAAATATTTAAAAAGCCAAGTTAGCACAATTTTTGTATTTGTATATGTATCCATGACACAATTATTTTTCTTTATTATTTAGTAACCAGTAGACAAACTTGTAGGTTTCTTTTTCCATAGATCTTTGAGGAACCACTTCTACACCTTCAATTTCTTCTGCTTTGCAAATTGTTCCCCCTTAAGAGAGCTTGGGTATCTCAAATCCTGTTTAGGCCAAATGAACTAAGCTTAGCTAGGCCAGCTTCAAAAAGCACAATAGCCATATTGGTCTTTGACTCCCATAAGGAATCCAAGAAAGTTTCAGTCTTGTCCTCTAATTCAATCTCAACCCACATAAGTATTCCACTCTCATTAGAAAATTTTACCTACATATTAAAAGGACAAAAAACAAATAGAAAGGAATTTTACCAGCATATTAAAAGGACAAACAAAAGACAAATAGAAACACTACAAGGAACTATTTAATCTGTGACAGAAACATTATATCACGGATTGCTGAAAAATTGTCATAAATGTTGTGTCTGTGATGATTTAAATTTTCATGGTGGAATGGGCGTCATTAATTCAGAAGACGACGTTTTTTAAAAAACGTCACGGATTGAAGCGATCTGTGACGCTTTTAACCGTCGCAAAACAGCCCGAAGCCCACTCAACCCAGCTCAAAGCCCAGTGTTAGCGACGAAAATGACCGCCCACTCAACCCAGCTCAAAGCCCAGTGTTAGCGACGAAAATGACCGTCAGGGATTACTACTGACATGGACGCCAATGTGTGGATGATGACGTGGCTGCCTACATAGACGATGACGTGGCTGCCTACATGGACGATGACGTGGCTGATGACACGATTACTGACGTGTCAAGCACCGATGACGAGGCAGGCGCAGCCCATTTAATAAACGGGCCCATTATAGAACTGGACCGCTAAGGTGGGCTATTTTTAACCAACAATCAAAATAGTCAATTCAGCCCATCAAAAGCCCATAGCAAACCAGCCCATAAAATTCAGATATTTATCAAAATGATCAATTCAGCCCACGAACATATAATGTACCAACCAATTTTACAGAATTATATCAAACCAGATACAACCCCAGGTTTACATTTATCATAATAATAGAAACAACAAATCAACAAAGGTAACCTAGAAGTTACAGAGCTACCACTTGACAGATTAACAAAAGTTCCAAATGCGGCTCAACTCACATCCTTTTTTAATGGCAGCACACCTTCTCGTGATTCCAGTGATCTGTTAGATAAAGAATTAGGTGATTAGTGCTTGAAAACATATACATATAGTTGAAAATTAGCAGCTAGCAGCCTACACATTGTATATAAAGATAAATATGTATATTACATCTTTTTAGGTCCATTGCACTGATTAAACAACAGACTAATTAGCCTACATTGACCTCGAACACTACAAGAATCCGGCCATTTTATTTTTTAGAAATCCTTGTGTGATTGCATAGCAAATGCATAATTCAGCAGGTTATAGCACATAAATATTTTTCTGGCAAGGTATAACTGCTCTATATCATGACCAATGGAGAACACATCACATTTTTGAAATCCGAGCAGCTGCTATCCATGGTTAAAGGGGCAGGTCAAATTTAGAAACAAATAGGAAGTACATGTTGTGCTAGGTACCATAAATAGATGAAATCATGGAAACAATCAGGAAGTACATGTTGCATCTGAAAAGCCATTAGAAGGGTAATCAATTCTACAAACACCTGGTGCCAAATCTTCATGCATACTAGACTATCCCAACCTGAAATAAAGAGTGCAAACAAATGCTGCCAGATTAGTACTCATATATAGATTACTGCTACCAAAATCCTACATATGGGTCACATCCCTCCCAAATCTTTTTCCACTCTCAACTCATAAAAACAGAGCTCAGAGCCTCAGACAACAGATCAAACTACTACATTATACAGTACTATACTATAAACCCAAACTAGTGCAAAACTCACATACCAGTTCAAAGAAGACCTCAAAGCCAGGCTGCGCAGAACTTGTCAAATCACCCAGCATCCCGAGCTTGATGTCTGACATTTCCAGGGGCCTGCTCCCTTTTGCCGAGCTCAAAGGAGTCCTGTCAAGTCGGGATATAAAAAGAAAATGATATTGCCCAATACACATCAAGTTTCCACAAAATCACAGAGACGGAAGCTTCCTAGACACGAAAGCAAGATAGTAGTAAATGCTCATGATAAGTGCAAAAGCAAGAGCTGGCCTGATTGTCTAACAGTAGATAAAGTGAACTTGAGTGCCTGAGCTTTTTATCTAAGACCAAATGCCTAAACAGCAGTACAGGCGCAAAACGATGAGGTTTAATGTTTCAGATAATATGTTAGCATGGCAATTATTTCAAGAGAAACAATATTGCATTCTGATCAAGTGATCGTCAATGTTCATAGAGCAACTAATACAGATTCAAAAATTGCGAATAACAGACTTTCATTTTCTTTGTACTAGTTTGTATTTAGAAACAAATCAGAAACACAGATGCTATATCCTCAACAGGCTTGATGCTAACTGAGAGAAGATAGATGCCATGATTGCAGACAGTAACAACAAAAAACAACATTAGATTGTAATCAGTAAATTATTAGTCAAAATTTAGATGGTTTTTGACAGATCAGTTGCGTTAGTGCATTACTAATTCAGTATGCATGGAAGTTAAAACCTTGTAAGCCTAGGTTCCTCTAGCAGGATGGATCCATAGAATTGTACTCTCAAAAACATCTGCAACACATAAGGTTGATAAGAAAACAAGTGACAGCAACTATGCAGACAGCAATCAAGAGGAGACAGCAATGCATATCACATAGACCTATGCAATGCATATCACATAGACCTATGCAGACAGCAATAGCAAGCTTGCAGTTCAAGGTCAAAGATTAAACTCATTGTAGGTAATAGCTAAAGCAAGCAGCAAAGCCATCTCAAGGTAATTTAAAAGAATTAATATATTACCATGCAAATAAGACTAGAAATAAGTCACATATTGCTCAGAGATATTATTTCATCAAGATTTTAGTAAATAGAATGGTACTACTAGCGTTTCCTGCATTTTATTGAACAGGGTGTAAATTGCTTGGGTGATGTAAATTGCAGACTCATACTTGAAGAGATGATGACATACTAGCATGGGCAATGCAAATTGCAGTAAACAGAATGGTACAACTATGGTACTAAATGCACAACACACAGTAGTACTTTTACATTGTTAGAAACAGATTCTTTTATTCGCAAGTGAGGCACATATATCATATCATTGTTATGCATCAAATAGAAGACCGACCTACATTCAGAAGCTTGTCATCGTTCTTGCAAATCAAGAAACAGGTGGTGCAAATGCCTTATAGGGGAAACGGAACACCCACATCATACATCCAATTAAATTACACGAATATTCGTAGTCTACACAGGATATTAGGAAAACAATTGAAGGAAAGGCATGCAAGAGAATCGAGGAGTATGCACAATCACACACAAGCTAGGGTTCGTAGCCGCAGCGAGAAGAAGGAAAAGGGGGGAGAGGAAGGATGCAAGGTGAGGAGGGGGACTTATCTTGAATCCGGCCGTTGAACGCATCGAAGCACATGGCGACGGGACTGACCCCATTCCGCGCGGCGCCCATCGACGCCCGGATCTGAGCACCGGCGGCCATCCACGCCGCGGATCTGAGCGCCGCCGGCCGTCCACATGGCGCTGCAGGTGTCGGCTGCTGCTAGGGTTGGGGACTAGGCCCATGGCGGCCGAGGACAAGAGCCTAGCAAGAGTGGGGGACGGTCTGGGGCCGCACGAAGCCGCCAGCGCACCGCTGCCTCTGGTCCCCTCGCTGCCACGGTAGCCGCTGGCCGTGCGCCCCGCCCGCCGGATCTGCGCCTTGGAGGAAGGGGCCGGGGAGAAGAGCTAGGGAGGAGAGGAGGCGGGGCCAGGGGGATAGGGAGCGAGGAGCGAGATGGAGAGACCGCGGGCTGGCAGGCGGCGGCGGCTCAGCAGCCGTCTCGGCGGCAGGCGACGGGAGAGAAGGAGCAAGCAGGAGAGGGGAGTGGCGACAGGCGTTTGTGTGTGTGTGGGGGGAGGGGACGAGCTAGGGTTCAACCCTATTTTATACCAAGGAAACGCGACCGGAGCCATCGGATCGGTGATGAACGCCCGGGCCATTTGGGCCGAATAGGCCTTATTTCATTCATTCTCTTCTTAACATTTTTCTTTTTTTTATTGCATCATTGTGAAGTAGCACACTAAAATAATTATCTTATATACATAAACTCATTTTTTATACGTCATATGAGTTGTCTTCTAGAAGGTTAAAAAAAGTTTTAGCATATTTACTATTTTCTTTATATTAAATGAATTTCTGCGTAGTTTATTGAAATAATTCAAATTTGAACTACATGTGCATCT
>OAMR01000067.1:3351912-3363776 GCA_900205405.1 Echinochloa crus-galli
CCTCACCACCTGTCTCTTATACACATCTAGATGTGTATAAGAGACAGATGTCGTTCTCGCTCAGGAGCTGCCTGGCTTGGGGTACAGCAGAGCCTCCGCCCAAGCCAGCTGCTCCAGCCTCATCCTCGTCCATCCGGCTCGAGCCACGGGACGGGGCTGGGGAACTCCCAGCATCGTCCGAGCGGCGGTTAAGCCGGGTGGAACGACGGAGTGCGGTGATGAACTTTGACATGGCTCCTGCAAAATGTTAGCACAGAAACGACTACCCGAAGGACTGAGTATCAAAGGTTAGCACAAGAAATCAAGTCAGTCATTCGAGAAGGTTAGTCGTTCTTGCGGGGATCAAAACCACCACAAATGGTTAGTCGTTCTTGTGGGTGTCGGAGACCACCACAAAATCGTCCAACAAAATTTTCAGCACAAGGGTCACACAAAGCAAATATTTTTGGTATTTTCTGGGTATGCAAGTGAACTAAAAATTGAGCAAGAACTTGAGCAAGCACTTGAGCAAAGAAATGAGAGAGAGAGAGAGAGAGAGCTCCTAGCAGAAAATTTCAGAATGGAAGTGTGTGTGGGAGAAGCAAGCAAGCTTGCACCAGCATTTATAGGCAAGGAGGGGGGAGGTCCCTGGTTCGGCCGAAGGCATGGGTTCGGCCGAACCAGGCCCTGGTGGCCTGAGCACTGATGATGGCATGATTTTTGCTAACTCCCAGAGTAGGAATTGCAAGTGAGAGGTGGAGTGTATGTGAATCTCGATCTTAGAAGCATGAAAAGATTCCTCACTAAGGTCACAACAATTTGACAAAGCTCACTAAGATGACGAGCAGCATATGGTAGAAAGTTTTGGAACTAATCCTATCATATGGCTCTGGTAGGTATTATGACCAATGAGGAACTTTGTTTTTATTTTTGAAAGCATAATCATCCGAGATTTTCACCATACTAAGAGCAGAAATAGAATTCAACCAAAGTCTCACTATATCAATTCCCACAACAACCTAGACTTGGAATAAAGCATGTGCTCCCACAAGGTTCAGGTTCATTTTTACTCATGCCGAATAACTCAAGCATAGTCAAGCACTAGTTGCGACAAAGTACTAGCAAGATTAATGACAGAGCAACTATTCATCATTTCCAAGGTGAGAGACATATGGTTCATTCCATGCATAGTTGGGAGTTAATTTTATTCAAGGGAAATATATTTTTTTTATATGCAACCTAAGGAAAGGGAAAATGCGAATGCATGAACAAAGTGCTGGGTGGTTCAGACATACCTGGTGGGGGTCCTCCCCCAAGCTAGAACGCTTCACTGGTAGGGATTGAGTCTTGCGAGGTACGCGGCCAGCTGCTCGGACTGCTCCCGGACATCATGCTGGATGGATGACACCATCCCGTCATTCTCTTGGAGGTACTGCGAATGACGGGCTAGTGTGTCTTGAATGCCCCGTGTCCGGTCGTCGATGACGTCGACCCGGTCGGAGATGTATGACAACTCCCGACCGTAGTCGAAACGGGCGGACTGTGAGTATCCGGGGTAGTATGGCTGGGAGGCATTGTCATATCCCCCAGCATACCAGCTTCCGGACCACTCAGAGTCCGTGCTCTGACCGTAGTCCCAGCGTCCCGAGGCTTGATAGTTCGGGTCCTGGTACTGTCCCGAGCCTCCTGCTCTAGATGTACCGGCCCCGGTGTACATGTCGTAGGTGGCCTCAAACGCGGACGTGTGTCGGGGCGGTGCTTCTGGTTCGTCTTCCGGCTCCAGTGGGGTGGCGAGCCCGGCATCACGCCTGGCTCGTCCCCTTATGAACGGCCCTTCACCTGCTACACTGTGCCGAGCGGGCTCTCTCGGTGGAGGAGATTCGTCCGACTCGGCGCTCAAATGAAGCGTTAATTTCTTAGCGGTATACAGCTTTAGTGCCGCACAAGGCAGACGCACCTCGGCTGTATAACCGCGATAAATCATCACAAGTGAAGCATCAGGCAGCTTTCGTAAGATTTGAGCCTGTACGAAGTGCTCAGCATCTACGACAGAGCGTGCTGTATGTACGTGCACTGGGCGTCCTGGAGGACTCCCAGGTGGTTTGCGAGGCGAGTGACTAGAGAAGTCATCGCCATGCTACCCACACGAGAAATATGAGACAGCCAGTGATCGACCATGTCTTTCACTGGGGAAACCAGAATTTTCTTGAACATAGCATACAGAATCCGCAACTCAATTGTGTTCACGGGTCGGATATCGGCTCTCGAAAATACCGTCATAGCCACCCACTTGTGCATAAAGCGCAGAGTGGGGGGGGCTGGGGAACTCCCAGCATCGTCTGAGCGGCGGCTAAGCCGGGTGGAACGATGGAGTGCGGCGATGAGCTTCGACATGGCTCCTGCAAAATGTTAGCACAGAAACAACTAGAGAGCCAGCACTAAGAGATCCGGAATAAGTCTACTGTCTTTCTTGGGGACTATAGAGCCTCCGACACACAGAAAGGGATGAGAAGGGGTGCCGGTTACACTAAACCTTGGGTCCTAGGACACCAGAACTAACGTGATGGGCTACAAAGACCGGAAGGGCTGTCACCACCTCCCGGCTACCACATTCGTTGCGACGGGCAGAAACTAGGGTTACTGGCAAGTCTAGGAACCACTCCTACACTAGTCAATAACTTGGGCAGAAACTAGGGCTACTGACAAGTCTAGGAACCACTCCTACACAGATCAATAACTACTTACTCCGCTAGCAGAAGCAAGCACCCTTGTTACTACTCTTAGTGACAATTCACCTCAAGTACTAAGCAGGGCCGAACCAGCCCTGGCCCGTGGCAGGCCCCCCCAGCACCGCGTCTGGTCTTGGGTGCTTCTGGGCCGGTCTTTGCTGCTTGGGTTTGTGTTGTTCTGGCCCATGATGACGTGTCGGTGCTCCGAGATGACTTGGCATGGCCCGTGATGAGTTGGTGGTCGTCCACGTGTCAATTGATGTCATTGTTGAGTTGTCGCTGACGTGGACGGCTCCCGCCGGCCTGTACGGCTAAGGGGGATAACCGGCCGAACATGTCGTTCGGCCGTTTCTGTCATTTCCGACCCCTATAGCACGTGTTTCGTGATATTGTACCTGCAAACATGACACTCACCAAAACTCGTGGAACTTTATTAGAAATAAACCTAAGTACATAGAATGATGCATAGTCTCTCATTTATTCCCGAGTATTGGTGGTAGAATTTGGGTTGTAACGACCGCCAACAAGCTCCCCCAAGCTAGCCTCTTTGCTCGTCCTCGAGCAAAGTTGCGAACTAGTAAGGTATTATGACAACAAGTACTCAAACAAATACTTCAATCACATAGCAAGGTATTAAAATCACCATTTTACCTATGGGGCTTATAACAATCTCCTTATCTTGGGCGGTTGAAGAAATGAACAGATTAACTTAGTTTTATTCCACCCTACTCTTTTCAGGATCCTATCTCGGAGTTTTCACCCTTTTGTGAAAGATAAGTAGTTCCTCATTGGTTCACTCAATCGCTCAAGTGTATTTGAATCCTCACCAAAGGCTTTGCCTTCTTTTCATCCTAACATCTAATTTGGCTTTTGTGTGGTTCAGGGACAAAGGATGAAGGCATACAAGCATCTTATATTTTGCTAAGTCAAAGACTGGATCTTAGGAAAATCAAATCACACTCTAGATCGAGAAGTGCAAGTGTGTGGAATTTATGGAGTGGAATATGTGGAGTGGAATTTGGCGGAATTTCATGGAATGATTCTTCCTCTCCTTGATTTATTTTTCGAGAGCATGGGCTATCTTTTATTCATATTCAAGACCAAGTAACTTATCCACAAAAAGCGAGGTCCCAAAAAAAAAGAAAAACCTATTATATTTTTAAACGCGGAAATTCGCACGTGCAGTGCATGGGATTCGAACCTGGAACCATCTTGCCTCACGCGTAGCTTCCTTACCATTTCACCTACAGAGAACATGTGATACACTCCTGGGTGCTTGTTGGCACTTCTTACGATCCAATATCAGAATTGGGGAATCCCGGTACTGGATGCAAGAAGTGTTCAGTGGTTTTCCTTATGGCTTAGTAAAATATAGAAATATTCCTGTCTCTTATACACATCTAGATGTGTATAAGAGACAGGTCGGAGCACCGACACGTCATCATGGGCCAGAACAACACAACCCAAGCAGCAAAGACCGGCCCAGAAGCACCCAAGACCAGACGCGGTGCTGGGGGGCCTGCCACGGGCCAGGGCTGGTTCGGCCCTGCTTAGTACTTGAGGTGAATTGTCACTAAGAGTAGTAACAAGGGTGCTTGCTTCTGCTAGCGGAGTAAGTAGTTATTGATCTGTGTAGGAGTGGTTCCTAGACTTGTCAGTAGCCCTAGTTTCTGCCCATCGCAACGGAGGTGGTAGCTGTGAGGTGGTGACAGCCCTCTCGGTCTTGTAGCCCATCACGTTAGTTCCGTGTCCTAAGACCCAAGGTTTAGGGTAACCGGCACCCCTTCTCATCCCTTTCTGTGTGTCGGAGGCTCTATAGTCCCAAGAAAAGACAGTAGACTTATTCCGGATCTCTTAGTGCTGGCTCTCTAGTTGTTTCTGTGCTAACATTTTGCAGGAGCCATGTCGAAGCTCATCGCCGCACTCCATCGTTCCACCGGCTTAGCCGCCGTCAGACGATGCTGGGAGTTCCCCAGCCCCGTCCCGTGGCTTGAGCATGGACGAGGATGAGGCTGGAGCAGCTGGCTTGGGTGGGGGCTCTGCTGTACCCCAAGCCAGGCAGCTCCTGAGCGAGAACGACATTGTTCTCCGGACGGACCGGGAGAGAAGCACCTTCAACGAGCTCAGGCTGAAGGAATTCGAGCACACCCGTGTGTTCGATCAGGACCTACTGAGAAGGACGGGGATGGACGAGGAGTTCCCGGAGATCTTCCACGCCGTCGGCTGGGAGAACTTCTGGGAGATCAACGAGCCAGGTTCGTACTTACTCACGCTCGAGTTTCTTTCCACACTGGTTTCCGAAAATGGGGGGATTCGCTTCAGATTTTTCAACCAAGAGTTTTTCTGCTCTTGGAGGGATTTTAGCTTGGCTCTTGGTTTTTCAAGTCGTTGCTCTTTAGAGCCAAGCAGAGCTTTGAAAAGGTTTGATCGGGTCGCATTCTGGAAGAGGATTTCCGGAAATACCAACTGCCATGCACCTCGCATGAACAGTATCCATAACCCCACTCTGCGCTTTATGCACAAGTGGGTGGCTATGACGGTATTTTCGAGAGCCGATATCCGACCCGTGAACACAATTGAGTTGCGGATTCTGTATGCTATGTTCAAGAAAATTCTGGTTTCCCAGTGAAAGACATGGTCGATCACTGGGCTGTCTCATATTTCTCGTGTGGGTAGCATGGCGATGACTTCTCTAGTCACTCGCCTCGCAAACCACCTGGGAGTCCTCCAGGACGCCCAGTGCACGTACATAGAGACAGCACGCTCTGTCGTAGATGCTGAGCACTTCGTACAGGCTCACATCTTACGAAAGTTGCCTGATGCTTCACTTGTGATGATCCTCTGAGTAGTTGGTCAAGTCCAGCTTGGTCTCAATGGTGCGTAGCCAGTCGTGTGCGTCGAGTGGCTCGTCTGAGTAGTCAAAGGTAGGAGCCTTCAAGCGAATGAACCTTTCAATCTTCCTCTGCAGGTCTTCACAGCCCAGTGATCGACCATGTCTTTCACTGGGAAACCAGAATTTTCTTGAACATAGCATACAGAATCCGCAACTCAATTGTGTTCACGGGTCGGATATCGGCTCTCGAAAATACCGTCATAGCCACCCACTTGTGCATAAAGCGCAGAGTGGGGTTATGGATACTGTTCATGCGAGGTGCATGGCAGTTGGTATTTCCGGAAATCCTCTTCCAGAATGCGACCCGATCAAACCTTTTCAAAGCTCTGCTTGGCTCTAAAGAGCAACGACTTGAAAAACCAAGAGCCAAGCTAAAATCCCTCCAAGAGCAGAAAAACTCTTGGTTGAAAAATCTGAAGCGAATCCCCCCATTTTCGGAAACCAGTGTGGAAAGAAACTCGAGCGTGAGTAAGTACGAACCTGGCTCGTTGATCTCCCAGAAGTTCTCCCAGCCGACGGCGTGGAAGATCTCCGGGAACTCCTCGTCCATCCCCGTCCTTCTCAGTAGGTCCTGATCGAACACACGGGTGTGCTCGAATTCCTTCAGCCTGAGCTCGTTGAAGGTGCTTCTCTCCCGGTCCGTCCGGAGAACAATGTCGTTCTCGCTCAGGAGCTGCCTGGCTTGGGGTACAGCAGAGCCCCCACCCAAGCCAGCTGCTCCAGCCTCATCCTCGTCCATGCTCAAGCCACGGGACGGGGCTGGGGAACTCCCAGCATCGTCTGACGGCGGCTAAGCCGGTGGAACGATGGAGTGCGGCGATGAGCTTCGACATGGCTCCTGCAAAATGTTAGCACAGAAACAACTAGAGAGCCAGCACTAAGAGATCCGGAATAAGTCTACTGTCTTTTCTTGGGACTATAGAGCCTCCGACACACAGAAAGGGATGAGAAGGGGTGCCGGTTACCCTAAACCTTGGGTCTTAGGACACGGAACTAACGTGATGGGCTACAAGACCGAGAGGGCTGTCACCACCTCACAGCTACCACCTCCGTTGCGATGGGCAGAAACTAGGGCTACTGACAAGTCTAGGAACCACTCCTACACAGATCAATAACTACTTACTCCGCTAGCAGAAGCAAGCACCCTTGTTACTACTCTTAGTGACAATTCACCTCAAGTACTAAGCAGGGCCGAACCAGCCCTGGCCCGTGGCAGGCCCCCCAGCACCGCGTCTGGTCTTGGGTGCTTCTGGGCCGGTCTTTGCTGCTTGGGTTGTGTTGTTCTGGCCCATGATGACGTGTCGGTGCTCCGAACGGTCCGGGATGACTTGGCATGGCCCGTGATGAGTTGGCGGTCGTCCACGTGTCATTTGATGCGTTCGTTTGGTTGGCGGTGGCGTGGACGGCTCCTGGTGGTCTGTACGGCTAAGGGGGATAACCGGCCGAACATGTTGTTCGGCCGTTTCTGTCATTTCCGACCGCTATAGCACGTGTTTCGTGATATTGTACCTGCAAACATGACACTCACCAAAACTCGTGGAACTTTATTAGAAATAAAACCTAAGTGCAAGGAATGTTGCATAGTCTCTCATTTTATCCTGAGTATTGGTGGTCGGATTTGGGTTGTAACGACCGCCAACACTCGCAAGATTCTTTTCAGTGACAGCAGTCAGAATCAGCATATGTACTGAGATGATGAGTTTTGTATCTGCCTTTATGAGCAGCTGATAGTAGTAGTTTTCATGACCACCCTTTTGGCTCAGCCACGATATAGCATTTGCGTAGATGTACTAATCCCCAAGGTTTCAGGAGTTGGCGTCGGGATAGTACCCATGTCTAGGTTGTAATGCTGTGATGAGTGATCGGCCCTTGTGGTTGTTCTTGCTGTTTTATCGATCTTCTTATTGAGTGTACTTTAGTGTTGAGTCTGTTTTTCATGTGTGCAACTCATACTGTAGATTTCGTTTCCCCTAACCCTTGATTGACCGCCACGATATCTGCTCTGTGAAATTTCAGCACCATGTCGATCCGAAGGTCCAACCGTCTGCTTGCATGTTTTGAGGAAGCTGAGCAAGAGGAGGCAGCTATGGCAGACAGGGGCAGAGGCCGTGGCAGAGGCCGTGCACACGGGAGGGCACCCGCAGTTGGCAGAGGCAGGGGCCGTGGACGCGCAGCAGGAGCGCCCCAGCCCGAGGACAACGACGCAGGAGGTGAGAGGGAAGTCGAGATGGGAGAACAAGAGAGGGGACCTCAGCAGAACCAGGTCACAGGTGGGGACGCACCGCAGTCAGACGCAGTACCCCCGCCGCCGCCCAACTTGGCAGCAGTAATGACCACCCAGACTCAACTGATGCAGCAAATGGCGCAGACTAGCGCTCAGATGATGCAAGCAATGCAGCAAATCCAAGGGAATCAGAACCAGAACTGTCAGGGCCCCGTGAAGAAGACCTGCAGAGGAAGATTGAAAGGTTCATTCGCTTGAAGGCTCCTACCTTTGACTACTCAGACGAGCCACTCGACGCACACGACTGGCTACGCACCATTGAGACCAAGCTGGACTTGACCAACTACTCAGAGGAGGAGTGTGTGGCTTTGGCAGCACACCAGCTGGAGGGAGCAGCAAAGGCGTGGTGGGAGAGTTACTGTGACTCTCACGCGAACCCCGCTCAGATCACTTGGCTTGAGTTTTGTGAAGCATTCAAGGAGTACCACATCCCAGAGCAAGTGATGGTGCACAAAGCAATGGAGTTCAGGACAATGAACCAAGGCAGCATGTTCGTAGCTGAGTACGCTCAACACTTTGCCAAGATGTCAAGGTACGCCCCAGAAGACGTTGCTACTAAGAAGAAGAAGCAGTTTTGGTTTCAGCGTGGCTTACACAGAGGTCTGAGGACAGCACTTGCAGCAAGCTCACACAGGTCACTCCGAGAACTGATTGACAGGGCTATCGCAGTAGAGAAGGAGAGAGTGGGCCTGGAGGACACTTGGAGAGAGAAGAAACGGAGGGCTGAACAGCTGCACAACCACAGACCGAGTCAGCGGCCGAGGAATGGCCAGGGCAACATGCTCAGGAGAGGCTTCCAGCAGGGGAGCAGCCAGGGAAGCTCAGGTTTCAACCGCAACAACTACTCAGGCAACCACGGAGGAAGCAGCAGTTTTGGCAACAGAAGCAACAACTACAACAACTCTGGCAACAGAAGCCACTACGCAGGGCAAGGAAACTCAAACTGGAGGCCGAACAACACGCCCAGAGCTGGCGGAGGGATCTCAGTAGTTTGCTTTGCTTGTGGGAAGCCCGGTCACAAGTCTTTCGACTGCCCTGAGAAGAAGAACAAGCAGACCCCAGCAAAGACACCGACACCTGGTGGACAAGACAGACAGCCAGTTTCGGCTCAGAAAGGATGCCTCAACCACTTCACAGAGGAGGAGGCCGAAGACACTCCCGACGCCGTACCCGGTGAGTTTCTAGTAAATGGCATTCCAGCTTAGATACTGTTTGATCCGGATGCAACTAGATCGGATACTTCTCCCAAGTTTGCGAAAGAGTCAGTGCTGAGGGAAGAAGTACCTCACCTTTTCGAGCCTTAAGTAATCACAAATCTCGGGGACGAGATTCTTGTGAGGGGGGGGGGGGGGACTGTAACAACCCTAAAATTTCCCTAGGGCTTGTTGAATGCAAAAGTGGGGTTTTAAAATTTTTTGGTGAAATTGAAGTGCATGCAAACCAACATATAAGGTTGTTCTCTAATTGCTCCCTTTGCTCTTAGGTAAATTTAAAATTAAATTAAAAATAATTTGAAGTGCTAAGGACCAAATAGTGGTGATTTGGAGTTAATTTGGTTTTATTGGATTTTTGGTTGGTTTGAATTCAAATTCTAGATTTGAATTCAAACATTAACTTGGCCAAACTAACTTTCAAACCCTTCTAACTTCGTGGGCCAATTTCTATTCCAAAAAGTCTGGAAAACCTCCTCGAACTCCCTTCCCGAGCGCAGCCAGCCAACCGACCCGGCCGGCCTTTCGGCCCAGCTCGGCCCAGCAACACCCCTGCGCCCCCTTCCTCCTTTCTCCCTTTGACGAGTGGGCCCCGCGCTCCTATTCCTCTTTCTTCCTCCTCTCTTCTTCTTCTCTCTCCCCGACAAAAAGCAGAGCCGCCCAGCCAATCCTGGCGCCCGGGCAAGTGCAGCCCATCGCGATCGCGACGCGTGGCCTGGCACGGATGCCGAGCCGCCCCAGCCGTCCGCGCCCGCGAAACCCTAGCCCCCCTCCGCCTATAAAACCACCGCCCTTGAGGCTTTCCCCTTGAGCCGCCGCCACCCCAACTGGGGTTTCTGTTCGCAATCCGAGAGAGGAGAGGGAGGAGAAGGAGCAGTGAGCCAAAGACGCCGCACCGCACCTCTCTGCACAGCCGAGCACTTACCCAAGCCTTTTAGGCCTAATCCCCGTGCTGGCGCTGCCGCGGACCCGGCTCGCTGGAGCACCCGCGCACGTCGCCGCCGCCGCGCTCGTCGGGAGGCCGCCTCGTCGGTCGACCCTGCCTTTTTCCCTACTGAACCAGTGCGCCGAACCCTAGTCGACCTTTAGCACCACTTGCTGGCCCGAGCCGAGCCTTTTCCGGCGAACTTCGCCGCTGCCCGTCGCCGCCGGCCGTGCTCTGGCGCGCGTCCGTGTCGCGCCGTGGCCAAGCCACATGGAGGACCACACCAGCACGCCACACCACAGCCGTAGAAGATCCCAGGCAGCCACAGTTGGATCCCGTGCACCCGGTTCACGTGAACCCATCACACGGCGCACGGTGGACTTCGTCCACAGTGCTCGGATCCAGTCGTGACCCCTTTGTGGGCCTTTTTCCGCGCTTTAAGTCCAGATCTGCTCCCTGAACTCTCTCGGCCCAGCCACTTTCGGCCCAGTTCCAGCCCGCGAACCCTTTTCCTTTTCTTTTTCCCCGCTGACAGCGTGGCCCCACCTGTCATTGACTCTGTTAGGCTGACTTGTGGGCCCACTGACCCGCTGACCATTGACTGGTCACCGTTGACCAAGTCAACGCTGACGTCATCCGGCCCCACGATGACGTCAGCAAGGCCGGCCCCACTGATGATGTCATGCTTACGTCAGCAGTGATGACGTGGCACGCCCTGGTGCTGCCACGTGTCCCAGCCTGATTGATTTTCTTTTTCGGAATTATTTAATATTTTCAGAAAATGATTTAAACTTAGGAAATTCATAATAAATCAACCGTAGCTTAGAAAAATATGAAACGAGTTTCTAATTCTCTAAAATCATGACCTACGCGTTAGTGTAGTGTTTGGTGTTTTTTGGGTCTTCTTTTCTCAATGTTTTGGTGTTTCTTTGCTAGTAGCCGCGTCTTATTTTTATTTATCGCACCCTTAGGAGCCCCGGAGAGCCAGGAGGAGCCGGACAACTACGACTACAGCTTCGAGGAGGACGAAGAAGCCTACCCAGGTTCACGCCCAACCATTTTTTGAAATACCTATTAGACATGCATTTACCTACCTGTTTCCTTGCTACCTATTATCCACTTTATAAGAATGCTATGCTTGCATGTGTTGGGATGGTTGTGTTTGATCCTCTTGGCGTGAGTTGTGGGTGGTTTGGGAGGAGTAGTGCAGCTAGGCGGTGTAAGCGAGTAACAAATAGTGTGATTTGGAGTTCATTTGGTTTTATTCCCTCATTTCTCTCATTTCAGATTTGGTGGCTATCATGACCCTCCCTTTTCCCTCAATCTCTCTAGTTTTACCACCCAAGTTTGGCTTGTGGCGCTCACTCACCGATTTGTGGACAACACTAGAGTTTTTCTTTTCTACTTCACTCTCTCTTGCTTTCTTTTGCATGTTTGCTGCTATGATTTGAGAGATTCGAGTTTGATATGTGTAAGGGGGGCTCGTTGCGGCGTACTCTCCCTGATTTACCACAGCCCCCGACTAGCCCCGGTGGGAAGGTTTCACATCCCTGGGGCAGATGTTAGTGTGCAGATGTTTCCCGAGCCCAGGGAAGCAGGATGGTACCGTTACTCCTTAGGGTCTTTGCTGTGGGCTGTGTCTCAAGACGGCTAGCTACCGTCTGCAGCCCGGGTGGTTCCTGGAGCGCAACCTCTGCAGAGTGAAAACTATACGTATAGCCGTGTCCACGGTTATGGACGATTGCATCTGGATCGATGGAGATTAGCACGGGACTCTGCTTTCTTACCTCATCCTTGCTTTGGGTTATGAGAGGTTGGACCAGCGTTTGCTGTTGAGACAAGG
>OAMR01000751.1:58467-71019 GCA_900205405.1 Echinochloa crus-galli
GCTCCGGCTCCGGCTTCACCACGGGCGGCGGCGACGATGTTGGCGGCGGCGGCGCGGGGGCGTCGATCGGCGGCTTCCCGGTTCGCCTCTCCCCCTCCTCCTCCTTCCCCAACCCCCAGGACGCCTCCCACTCCTCGAACCTTCACGAATTGCTGGCTGGAAAACCCCAACGGGGTTGCGGCGGCTCAAAGGGGGAAGTGCGGCCGGCGACTCAGTTTTAAAGGCGGCGATGGCTAGGGTTTGGGGGTTCGGACGGCTGGATGGGACGGCCGGGCGCCCGCGGACACGCGGCGCCATCGCGTCGGGCCGCCACGGGAGCGATGGGACCGGCTCGGGGGTCACGGGCGCGGCGAGGCAGAGAGGAGGCGGCCTCGGCGCGAGCTGGACGAAAAAGATGACAGGTGGGCCCCGTTGGTCAGCGAGAGAGAGAGAGAACACAGCAGCTCGCGGTTCTTCTTGGGCTTTTCATCGAACAGCTTGGGCCGAGGCGGAACAGCAGCTTGTGGTACTCCTCCACATCAGTGGCGGCGTTCATGCATTTCACCGAACAGTTTGTGAACACAGAGGACAGGGTAGCAGTGGCAACGTGGAGCAGGAAGGGTGGTTTCTGGGTCAGACATACCGTCGAACATGTGGTAGGCGTGGAGGCAGGAAGGTTGTGGGCAACGATGGCCGGGTCGAGGATGAGTGCTGGCGTCCCAGCTGCTGCGGCTGACGGAGTTGCAGCAGACCCCCTGGCGCCTTGGACGCAGCTCCGCGAGGTTGATGTAGCTCTGGTGCGGCGCTTCGTGCTTGCGGATGGCGACGACTCGTCCACGCTCGGTCTCCTCCACGGGCGGCTCCTGATTTGCCTCTTGCGTGGACAGCAGAAGGCAAGAAGTGCAGCGCGCAGGATGGCTAGCGGCGCTGCTGCTTGCTCGGTGAGAATTCAGAGGAGAGGAAAAATCCGAGAGAGAACTGCTCTTGTGTGCTTGAATTTAGAGCAGAGCAGAACAATTCAAGCGGCGCTGCTGGGCTTTGCTCGCTGGTAGATTGGAAAGGGCAGCTGCTGATTTGCTTCGGTGGAGAAAACAGAGAGAGATCTCGAGGGAAGAAATTCAGAGAGAGAGCTGCAGGTTTGTTTGTGCGGTGGCTCTTCTTTCTTGTGGTGGAAGAAGAAGGGGCAGAGAGATGGAGAGGGGCGCTGGTTGCTTGCTCCGCTAGCTTCTTGCGGGAGAAGAAAGAGAGGAGCAGGGGAAAAGAAAGAGAGCTGGCGGCGGCGGCTTGGGAGAGGTGAAAGAGAGGTGGGAGAGTTAGATATTTATGGTAGGTGGTTAGGGTTAGGGATAGATTAGATGGGCTCACAAATGGGCCTCAAGTTTTTGGCCAAATTAATATTAGCCAACGAAATAAATTGATAGCAATTTATTTCGTAAACTCGATACAAATGAATTAGACTAATTCTCCGGGAACGAATTAATAAGCAAAGGATTAATTCGAGAAGCCGGAAAATAGAGCCACAATTCAAATGGAGACCACGGAAATTTAATACAAATGAATTAGACCACTTTCCGAATTCAAATCAATTAGCATGGAATTGATTCGAAGAGTTGGAAAATTAAGTCGTAATTCATTATATAAATTCCTAGAGCACATTGAGATTGAGATGGCTGGAAAGTTAGCGGGCCAAGTTAGTTGGCTAGTTAGCAGGATTCAGTTATCAGGCTGAGTTAGCGGACCGAGTTAGAGGGCTAAACGAGGTTAGATAGGACAGTTAGCGGTTGGAGCCCAAGTTAGTTGTTAGCTTTAGATTTAATTTGAATTTAGAATTCAAATTAAACCACACTCAAAGAACCAGGAAACCAACTAAGAGCAAAATCACACTAACATTAAATTATCCTTAGCACACAAGAAATTTTATTAGGTTAATTACTAGGAATTTTTAGAGAGAGCACAAGAAGACAACCTTATGATTATGAGCAAAACACATCAAGCACGAAAAATTTTGAAATCCACATTTTTAACATTCTAGGAAAATCTGGGATGTTACAGTCAAGGTTTACTGCTAGGAAACTACATTTGGAGATAAATTAAATATGTTTAAGTCATTTAAAAAATTCCATACTTAACACATAACAAAAGTAATATACAGTCAAGGTTACAATAATTGACCTAAGATAATTCTTACATCATTTGTTTGTGCCTTGACGAAAACCTAAAGATAAAGTGGGGTGGGTTCTTTTTTTTGTCCCTTGTGATTCTCTAGAAGGTGTCTTAATAGAGTTGTGTGTTCATACAGCGCACGCAAGGCCGCCGGAATGTGTCTATCTTGTCGTCTGCTTCCTCATTCCTAGAGGGCACCACTACGTTTCTTTCCAAACCATTCTTTTTTGAGTGCGCGACACCGTGTTCTTCGCAGAGAGAACGAAATCACTCAGTAAAGCATCCCTAGTAATAATATTGTTGTAACTTAATGTCTGAAAAATTGCAAGGCCTCGCCCAAGCACTGATTTACTGTAGCACCATGTAAAAACGGCACCGGCGAATCTGCGATGCATCATCATGCGCGGGCCTCCACATAGTCATATTATTCAACACACGTATATGTTTGTGTCAAGAGATGGCATGCTTCATTATCTAAAAAAAAGAGATGGCATGCTTACCAACAAATCGAAGCCCTCTGTCATCGCTCAGCGGTTCTTTTTTGGATCACGTTGTGAGCATTGGCGGTGTCTCGCCAAGAAATTGATTCACGCAACTTGCAGTAGGAACGGATGATGATGGTGCTGTATTGTTGCTCTTACTACCCAACATGCAACTTCTCGTCCTCCAGACTTGTCAACAGTCACAACAGCTACGCACCTACCAACGGCCGCTGCATGTGTACACGCAACATTTCCTAGGCTACACTGGATACACAAAAAAACATGAGACAAAAAGAACAACAAAATAATAAAGGAAGAAGAAGGCCCGGCCCAAACCGTGCCGTATGCACTTTCCATATCGTGTCAAAAGCCGATGCAACCCGCAACAAACCGTATCGAAATATTTGTTGCCGTTGACTTTTTCTTACAACTTTGACCATTCGTTTTATTGAAAAAATTATCGCAAATATACAAAAGGGTAAGTCAAGCTTAAAATACCTACGATAGTAAAGCATGTGACAAACAAAATGGATGTTACTTGTATAATATTTTGAATAAGAAGAATGATCAAAGTTATAAAAAAAGTCAACAGCGACGATACGGAGGGAGTACAACCCAACAAATCACAGTATCAAAAAAGATATATAGTATATATAGACGCGGCCAAGCGCAAAAATCTATCTAGTAAATTCGTAGAGCACAAAGTAGCTACCCTGAAACCTGCGCCGCACAAGCAAAGTATTTTGACGATATCACGTACACCTTCCACAAGCACGGAACATATTTAATTCATGTGTTTTAAACTTAATTATGCCTCTAAGTGTTTTGATTTGTACTCTAGACACTCGTTTGTCATATTTCCTATTACTTTTATTTTGGGCAAAATTTGAGTTGAGTCTTGGTTTAATCAGAAAAGGAGGATATTTGAAATTGCATTCAAATAAATTTTAAACTTGAATATCAAAAGCAATTGAACAAACTTTATGGTCTCTTCTCATGGTCATATTATTTTGTTGACTCATTGTTTAAAACTTTTAGCTTGATAAATTTTGATAGAAATTGGAGTCAACACTAGGTTTGACTATAGTCAATCATATGATTAAAATTCAAATTATGCTTCAAAAAGTTTTAATTTGGAACCTAAATTATTGAGTTGTCACAATATTGAAACCCTAAAATCTCCCAAAATAAAAGTTTCTTAGAATTTAGTTCTCTACAACTTTCATATGGGACGATTTTTTGTTTGAGCTATAATTTAGGTACAAAGGATAAAGTCTTTTGAAAGGCATTGAAATACCCTTTTTAATTCAAACCTATTATTAAATTTTTTGGCTACTGGTTTCAACTTAAATGACCCAATGTGATTAATAACATGACCAAGGCAATTAAGAGAGTTTTAGTTGGAGATAAAACAAAAAAAATCCCTTGAAGCACTATTTGGTTTTTATTTGAATTTTTGTTTGGCTCCAACGTATGTTTGAATTCACCTTGGTTTGAGGCAAATTACCATTGTATGTGATTTAAGCTTAATTACCCTTCTAATTATTTCTAATTAACCCTTAATGACTTGGATGTTCACAGTGAGCGTCCGTTGCCAAGTTCCGCCACTTGTATCAGTAGAATAGGGAGAGAGGAGAGGTGAGCGTCCGGGAGAGGAGCCGGAGTTTCGGCCCCTCTTCTAGCTGTACCTCTACGGATGCGACTTCACTTCGAGTAACATCCGGGGCATGTCTGGTAACTCTTGTATCTCTCTCTGATTAATTGAGCATTCAGTTCTTGCTTACTTTACTTGCATCGTTCTTCGTTCCATGCTTAGTGGTATAGTATAATTGTATGCTAGCTGCTTAGCTTGTTTGCTTATCTGTCTGCAGTAGATAAGTATTAGTCGACTAGTTTAAGCGTGGTGCCTGTACTTGAGACTAGCTCAGAATCCGCCAGTCGCAACGGAGGTGGTAGCCGCAAGGTGGTGACAGCCCTTCCGGTCTCTGTAGTCCATCACGTTAGTTCCGGTGCTTTAAGACCCAAGGTTCAGGGTAGTCGGCACCCCTTCTCATCCCTTTCTGTGTGTCAGAGGCTCTATAGTCCCAAAGCAAGTAACCGTTCGTATCCTCTGAATTGCTCCGTAGTCGGAAGAATACTCTTACCAGACCTGTACCCTCTCTACCCTCCTAACTCTTCAATTCTCTCCTTGTTGTCGTCACCCACCTCATCCATTACATTTCATCCACTTCATTCACCTAGGACAACTTAGTTTACATTCAGACCACTTCTCGTTCTCCGTGGAAATCGATACCTAATATTAATCATGTAAACATTAATGTGAAAAACCGGAGTATAAACCTTAATTAGATTTTAATGAAGAAAACACATTTAGATAACATTTAATCAACTTAATATTAAATAAAAATTTAGGAATATGTCGCATGATAAATAACAGTACTAGATCGTAAGTTTGAGTTGATACGAAGCTAACGCAACCAGAACGGATCAAAATAGATCTATAACGCGAATTCTATGGTTAAAACAATGTTGTAGGGATCTATACGCGATTAACCATAGACTTCAGGGCCTAGCTAGGAAGATTCGCAAGACTCACCGAAATAGTGGCCGTAAAACAAGATAACTTTAGGGTTAGATCTACAAAAGTGCTCGGGTGGGACTTATGTGCAGGAATCTAATAGATCTAGGGGGTTTTCTGTTAAATGCGCAAGACACAAGATATATTTTAAAGGTTACAGGATTCTCCAGGGACCTAACTGAAAAAGTGCTTCTCCTTCCTCGTTTAAACAGGCAGGGGGGATTGGGCGTGGAGCTCACCGGCGCTTGGCCGGCTCGGCTCGCCGTCGATTCGGTGGATGGGGACCCGGGGCTAGGCGCGCAAGAGGGAGGGGTGAGCGAGGGGAACTCATAGTCCTGGATCGTATCCTGGACAACACTCCCTACACTGGTATCTATGACGAACTCCCCGATGAAGAAGAGAAACAGCCTGAACCTGAACCCGAAGAGCCAGTACAAATCCAATCCAAATCCATCAGCTCTTCTGTTCCGTTCATACCAGAAGCTCACTACGAACCATAACCGTCCCCTAGCCCAGCCTACTATGATTCACTCTATGACACGCCCTATGACTTCGATGATGACCTCTTCGATGACATCGGGAGTGTAACGAGTTTCCCACGGGAACGCCGTGTAGAGCCCATAGAACAAGCCCCCGACAAAGAGGAACTCGAATATCAGAGATAATACCTTGGACATCTCTCTGCTATCATGAGTCGGGAGTGGCTAGAAGAGGCCGAAGCCTCGACTGAGGTTGTCAAGATGCCCAGAAAGATTCAAAGGATATACTGTGAGGTCCTCGGCAAAGACAAGGAAATCGGGTACGACCCGAGCCTCGAAATCAACATAACGTGCCGCCCGGAGCACAACCAATTCCCTGGTGTACCGTGGTCGTTTTCTCAGAAACGGCTACAATTCACTTCAGGAAGAATCCTGGATTGTTTGGGGATCCTTCGGGTCACACCCGTCAGGATTAACGACCCTGAACTCTTCATGGATTTCCATATCTTTGATCTACCCAGTGACACCACACATTCCATTTTCATAGGTAGACCATGAAACGAATCGGATTCTCAACGACAAGAATCCGACTCCCTGTACCCTTGAGATAGTCCCAGGAATAGCAGCTATGTCGTACAGAACTCATTTCAGTAGAATATCATATCCATACAGCGATAAAGGATCCAATACATGACATATATAAAACATAGCGGTCTGATACAAGCCCTCAGGGCTAAATCGACAATGAGAACAGCTACGCGGCGGTAGCTAAATAACCGGGTCCACTCCCGCAGGCATCCTTGAGCGCACGCACAACCCTTCAATCGTACCATCCATCCTGGTTGAACTCGTGCTCGGGGTCTTCTCCTGTGTACCCAAAGTCTGTCCCCAAGGAAATGGGACAGGTCCACGTCACCAACCATAATATGAAGCAAGCTTTAAAGTGGCCTATTCTAGTAATAAAATAATCAAGGATTAAGCTAGGGTTTTCCTATGCGAGCAGCTGCAATAAACCCAATTTCATCTCATCTCCAGCACCTTTCCTCACCAAAGGGATCGCACTCCCCAAAACCCACCATCAGCCTCACATCCACATCGGGCTCGTCCTGCCACCGCAGTTTCCCGCAAATAACATCCACCACCTCCTTTGACACACTAGACGACTCGGTGAGCTCCCTCCCCACCTTGTCTCATCAGCCTCAGCTGGAACAACCTCTCATAACCCAAACCAAGGATGAGGAAAGAAAGCAGAATCCCATGCTAGTCTCGAGCAATCCAGATGCGGTCGTCCATAACCGTGGACACGGCTATACGTATAGTTTTCACTCTGCAGAGGTTGCGCTCCTGGAACCATCCGGGCTGCGAGTTGGTGTACGGCCAACTCGAGACGCAGCCCACAGCAAAGACCCTAAGAAGTAACGGTGCCATACTGTCCCCCTGGGCTCGGGAAACAATCTGAGCTAACAGCTGCCCAAGGGTCGTGAAACCTTCCATCATTGACATTCACTCTCACACAGCTCCTAGGAAAGTCTGGCAGTCAAAAGAATATGCAAGGGTAAGAAACATCACTCGAATCTCCTACAGGTCTGGCATCGCACTAAGTAGGCTTGCTGGAACCCTCCCCATTCTGGGTAGACGGTGAGCACTGTAATCCACGTCTGAAAGACGGTCTCGACTCGGTCCTTAATTGTCGGTAAAGCGAGTATCTGCATCAAAAGTGATCCGCCGCAACGGTCCGCAATCGGCACCCATTACAGGTATTGCCGCCCAACTCCTCAAAACTAACCAAAGTAACATGTACCCGCAGGAACTACCCGAGTGTAGTCCCCAAGCACCCCGATTAACGATCGGGTTGTTATTACTCGCTTACACCGCCTAGCTGCTCTACTCCTCCCAAACCACCCACAACTCACGCCAAGAGGATCAGATCACAACCATCCCAACACATGCAAGCATAGCATTTAATGTTCAGTGGATAATAGGATAGCAAGGTAACACGATACTAACAAAGGCAGTGCAGGTTTATCATGCGATTAAAGTAAAGCGCTAGCATTCTAATAGCATGTCTAATAGGTATTTCAGAGATTGGTTGGGCGTGAACCTGGGTAGGCCTTCTTCATCCTCCTCAAAGCAGTTGTCGGGGTACTCCGGCTCCTCCTGGCTCTCTGGTGCTCCTAAGGTTGCGATAAATAAAAAATAAGGTGCGTAAAAATAAAATAAGGCGCGACTACTAGCAAAGAAACACTAAAACAGCGACGAAAGAAGATTCAAATAACACCAAACTCTACACTAACGCGTAGGTTATGATTTTAGAAAAATATAGAAAACTGGTTTCATATTTTCTGAGCTACGGTTGATTTATTATTAATTTTCGAAGTTTAAATCATTTTCTGAAAATATCAAATAATTTCCAAAAAAGAAAAACAGCAGGCTGGGACACGTGGCAGCACCAGGGCGTGCCACGTCATCACTGCTGACGTCAGCATGACGTCATCAGTGGGGCCGGCTTTGCTGACGTCATCGTGGGCCCGGATGACGTCAGCGTTGACTTGGTCAACGTTGACCAGTCAACGGTTAACAGGTCAGCGGGGTAAGTGGGCCCACATGTCATCCTAAGGCAGTCAGTGACAGGTGGGGCCGACCTGTCAGCGCAGTTAAAAGAAAAGAAATAAACACGGCTGGGCTGGAAACGGGCCGAAAGTGGCTGGGCCAAGAGTTCAAGGTGGAAATCCGGACTTGGGTGCGGGACTTTAGGCCCACGAAGGCTGAGGCGCTGGCCGCTGATAGGTGGACACGGTCCACTGTGCGCACTGGAGCGCGGCCGGCGGCGACGGCCGACGGCGGAACTCGCCGGAGGAGGCTCGGCTCAGGCCAAGATCCGGCGGATAAGCTAGGCTAGGGTCTCGCGAGGGGCAACGCCAAGAAAAAGGCGAGGGATTTGGCTAGGGCTCGGCTTCCCGACGCGAGCGGCGGCGGCGACCGGGACACGGCGGCCGGCGACGCTCGGTCAGCGGCGACAGGCTCACGAGCAGGCACGAAAAACGGGTTACAAGCACGCGCGGACGCAAGGCCAAGCCTTGGCCGCGGCCGTGGCTCACGCGCGCGCGGGGGAGGCTCCTGGCCTGCTCGCGGCGCGGCCATGGCGCGCGCGCACGGCACGGGCATCCCCGGCGTACGGCGGCCACAGCGGCCAAGGACAGTAGGGCGACGGCGGTTTTGCGGGAGCGACAGCGGCGCGACGGGTTCCTCGCCCGGGAGCTCTTCCCCTTGATCCGCCGCCGCCCCGTTGGGGTTTTCCAGCTTCTGTTCCGAGAGGGTGAGGAGAGTGGGAGGTGTCTCGGTGTTGAGGAAGGAGGTGGAGGAGGAGTGAGCCGGGGAGCTGCTGACCGCCGTCCCCGCGAAGCCGCCGCCGTCGCTGCCGCCGCCGCAGAGGGGACGCCACACCAGAGCCGGAGCGGAGCTGCCCGAGGGAGCGCGAGCACCAGGAGCGTACCGCGAGTCTTCCCGCGCCTGCGACGCCTCACCGCCGACCCAAGGTGAGCCGGCGCCGCCGCTTCCCATCTTCTTCCCTGTCTCCGGCGTGGTCGCCGCCGCAGCGCTTGCTAGCCTTCTGGGACCCAGCCTTCGAGCTGTGGCCATCTTCTGCAGGAACCCGTCGCGCCGCTGTCGCTTGTCGGCGACAGAGGAGGGGAAAACGCGGGGGCGACGCGGCTGCGGGAGCTGGGCCGCTGCTGGGCCGAAAGGCCGGCAGGGCTGGCTCTACTGGTTGGCTCGGGAGGAGAGTTGAGGGTGGTTTTCCAGACCTTGGGTAGGAGATTCGGCCCACGAGAGTTAGAAAGGTTTGAATTAGTTTGGCTTAGTTAATGTTTGAATTCAAATCTAGAATTTGAATTCAAACCAACCAAAAATCCAATAAAACCAAAAGAACTCCAAATCACATCTATTTAATCCTTAGCACTTCAAATTATTTTTAATTAATTTAAATATTGCCTAGGAGAAAAGGGAGCAAGATAGAGAGCAACCTTATGTGTTTGTTTGCATGCACAACAATCCCACCAAAAATTTTTAAATCCTCTTTTTGCATTCAACAAAACCTAGGGTAAATTTTAGGGTTGTTACAGACCAATCCAGAAGATCTTGGAAAAAGCACCAACAAAGCAGCTTCCTCCTGGCTCTCTGGTGCTCCTAAGGTTGCGATAAATAAAATAAGACGGACGGGGGATCTCATTTCATCCCGTTAGAGCCAGACCCCGATCCTGACCCACTAGAGGAAGTTAGATCAGCTCATTTGCTAGACCTAGAGCAACCTATTCCAGAAGAAGATCTCTCGTTCTTTTTGGAAGAAGAGGAAACACACCCTCCGATTGAGCTCGATACAAACGAAACTCCAAAACCTTCCCCAATCAAGCTCAAACCGCTTCCACCTGGACTTAGGTATGCTTTCCTCTTTGGGGATAAGCAAACTCCAGTAATCATCAGTGATAAACTCTCAGAATTAGAAACCCAACAACTCATCACTATCCTGGAGAAGAATCGATCGGTCTTAGGATATTCTCTCCAAGACCTGAAAGGGATTACCCCAAATCTCTGTACTCATCGCATCCCGATCGATTCTCAAGCAATGCCGTCTGAACCTCAAAGGCGGCTAAACAATGCCATGAGAGAGGTTGTGAAAAAGGAAGTTCTCAAGCTCCTTCATGCTGGGATCATCTACCCAGTTCCCAATAGCGAGTGGGTCAGCCACGTTCAAGTCGTTCCAAAGAAGGGAGGAATGACGGTAGTGCGCAATGACAAGAATGAGCTCATTCCTCAGTGCACTGTCACCGGGTGGCGTATGTGCATAGGAACAAAGTCACCAAGAAAGACCATTTCCCTCTTCTGTTCATAGACGAGATGCTTGAACGGCTAGCCAAACACTCCTTCTTCTGTTTCCTTGATGGTTACTCTGGATATCACCAAATCCCTATCCATCCTGAAGATCAGAGTAAAACCACGTTCACATGCCCTTATGTGACGTATGCCTATCGGCGTATGTCCTTCGGGTTGTGTAACGCACCTGCCTCTTTCCAACGTTGCATGATGTCCATCTTCTCCGACATGATTGACGAGATTATGGAAGTGTTCATGGACGACTTCTCAGTTTATGGAAGTACCTTCACCGAGTGTCTGAAAAATCTAGACAAGGTCCTCCAGAGATGTAGAGAGAAGCACCTCATTTTGAACTGGGAAAAGTGCCATTTTATGGTGCGAGAGGGTATTGGCTTAGGACATCGTGTGTCGGAACGTGGAATCGAGGTAGACAGGGCAAAAATAGAAGTGATTGAGCAACTTCCACCTCCCACAAACGTTAAGGGAATCCGAAGCTTCCTTGGTCATGCCGGATTCTATAGGCACTTCATCAAAAACTTTTCCCTTCTCCCAAATATCTCGGCCTTTGACCAATCTCTTAGCCCAAGATGCCGCCTTCGTTTTCGATGAGGAGTGTTATGCCGCTTTTCATACCCTCAAGAAGGCACTCATTTCTGCTCCCATCATCCAGCCTCCCGACTGGAGCATCCCATTTGAAATCATGTGTGATGCGAGCGACTATGCTGTAGCAGCTGTGTTGGGCCAAAGCAAGGACAAGAAGCATTATGCTATCTCTTACGCTAGCAAAACGCTCACTGGCCCACAGCTAAACTACGCGACCACGGAAAAGGAACTCTTAGCGGTCGTATTTGCTATAGACAAATTCCGATCCTACCTCGTTGGGGCCAAGGTCATAGTCTATTCAGATCACGCTGCTCTGAAGTACCTTCTGACCGCCCAAATTCGACCACCAATACTCGCAATGCTAAAGTCTGGCAGAGCGGATTTTATTGGCCCAGCATGTACGAAGATGCAAGAGCATTCGTCATGCGATGCCCCCGCTGTCAGAAACACGGAAACATTAACACTAGAGACGCGATGCCACTCACTAGCAATCTCCAAGTAGAAATTTTCGATGTTTGGGGAGTGGACTTCATGGGTCCCTTCCCAATTTCCGAGGGTTGCCAGTTCATCCTAGTGGCAGTAGACTATGTCTCTAAGTGGGTGGAAGCTCTACCTTGTGTAGCCGCCGATTCTAGGAACGCGGGATGAATGTTTCATGAGTACATCTTTCCGCGTTTCGATGTTCCTAGGATAGTCATTAGTGATGGCGGATCTCATTTCATCGATTCAGCCTTCCGTAAGTATCTCTTAAGTCTGGGGGTGCAGCATAATGTCGCTACACCCTATCACCCTCAAACTAGCGGTCAAGCGGAAACATCAAACAAACAAATCAAAAATATTCTGCAGAAGACCGTAAATGAGATGGGTAGACAATGGAAGGATAAACTCCCGGGTGCACTTTGGGCATATCGTACGGCCTATAAGACGCCCATAGGCATGACCCCGTATCAGCTAGTATATGGCAAGACCTGCCACTTACCAGTAGAGATGGAGTTCAAAGCTCACTGGGCCATTAGGAAGTGGGGTATGAACCTTCCAGCTGCCGGCCTCAAGCGGAAGATCCAATTGACCGAATTAGATGAAATGAGAGAGAGAGAGAGCCTACCATAGTTCCCGGCTGTATAAAGAATGGACCAAGAGATGGCATGACAAAAGGATCAAGCCGGGAGACAAAGTCCTTGTTTTTAACTCCCGTGTCAAACTTTTTGGACACGGGAAGCTAAGAAGCATGTGGGACAGCCCATTCACAGTGATCAACGCTGCATCTCATGGGGCCGTCACCTTGCAAAGCGAGGACGGAAACACCTTCAAGGTCAACGGACAGCGGTTAAAAATATTTCTAGAACCAGAGCCGCCTCCACTCGACGACTTGGATGTCGTTGAGTTCATTGAACTCTGA
>OAMR01000751.1:71777-82332 GCA_900205405.1 Echinochloa crus-galli
TCCCGCGGTCGTTCGTTTTTAGATAGAGCACCACTAGTTTAGTTAGTTTGGTTTGCTATTTGTTTGATTTATTTCTTTAGATTCATGTTTAGGGTGCTCTGAACTTTATTTCCCTTCCCATCATTTTGTTTCCAATCATAGGTTTGAGTAATAAATAAAAATCAGATTGAGTGCGAGAAAAATAAATCCACGTCCCGGATGGTGCATTTGAGCCATCCGGGGTATGCCCCTATTTAACAAAGAGTTGCACGAGTACAGGAGACGACACAGGAGCACCAGGGACCAGGGACGGGCACCAGGGCCAGTTCGGCCGAACCAGAGTGGTTCGGGCGAACTGGACTGTTCGGCCGAACCAGCCCGTTCGGCCGAACCAGCCCGGCTGCCCCTTCTCGCGCACCGGCACACTGGTTTGCACTGCCTCCCCTCTGTTTATTTTCTTGTGTTGTCATGTTTCAAAATTTGAAAGCATGCATCGTTAAAACGAAACGAAACTTGGTTATCTTTTATCTCATGATGATCTTGCCTAATGTTTATTTTCGAACCTAGTATCCAGTGCCTGTGAAAGAAATCATCATTCAAACTCTATCCCTTCATCCTGTCCATAAATACCACATTACATATATGTTTGAGAGTTTACTCCTGGAACCTGTCATGCCTAGTATAATGTCTTGTCGAATTTTGAGTCCCCAGAGTGACCACATTGCCTCAGTTTGGTTGCAAGCAAATCTATCATCGGAGTATAGTGGAAGTCTTCATGCCTCGGTGATACCCTGAAAAAAAAAGAATAGTGAGAAAAAGCAAATAAAGAACTCATGAAAGTCCCAATGAAAAAAAAATCCCAAAGGGGAGAAGAGAAAAAGAAAGGGGTCACGAGGCTGAAGACCGATATGAACTCCTCATCTTCAACTTGCAATCCGACCGAGGGCAATGGTGAGAAACTCCGGGAACCAATCTTCGGCTCGACAGAAATACATGACTTGACACGGCCACCACTTGAGAGACACAGAAATATACAAAAGAGAGTGAGTGAAAGGGAGAAGCTCCAGAGAGCTGAGTGTTAAGGATGAAGGGACAAGAGTTATTTGTTTGTGAGAAAAATGAGAAAACCCCGAGTGTAGGATGAGTAAGAGGATTTTGTTGTAAGAGCCGTTCCAGTTATCAACCGTCCAAGATCTAGGGGATAGCCACTACAAATTCACAGGTATGAGAGAAAAGTTTGAAATATTCAATATGCAAGTATTCATGTTATGAAAGAATCCTTACTTTGGTCTTGCTCCTGTTTTAATTTCTTTACTCGGGACGAGCAAAGATCTAAGCCTGGGGGAGCTTGTTTGCGGTAGTTACAAACCGATTTCACTTCTACGGATGCGACTTCACTTCGAGTAACATCCGGGGCATGTCTGGTACTCCTTGTATCTCTCTCTAGGAGTAAACTAAGGCCACCGACTAGTCTAGGAACCACTCCTACACTAGGCAACGACTACTTACTCTGCTAGCAAGAGCAAGCAACCTTGTCAATACTCTTGGTGACAATTCACCTCCAGTATCAAGCAAGATCGAAGAACCACCTAGAGTCTATGCTTTCCAGAGTTTTATCATTAGCGGCAAGCTTTTTATTGATGTTTTCAGTTATTTTCATCTGGTTAAACACAAGATCTCTAAGAGACGGCTGATTATTGAAATTGCTGGAATTGAAATTGTTACCTTGAGGCCTCTCGAAGGGGAGGTTTGGGCGCAAACTCCAGCCTTGGTTGCCGTAGTTGTTTGGTCGGTATCCGTTGTTGTTGGAGTTGTTGACGTAGTGGGCATCTTCTCGCGTTTCTGGGCAATCATTCCTCGAGTGGCCAGTGTTAACACAGACTTCGCAGGTCATGCGAGCGTCCATGGCTTGCACCGTTTCTTGAGCAGGGGCCTCGAGCTTCTTTATCAGGAGGTCCATCTTGGCAGCGAGCATGTCCAGAGCTTCAACTTGGTGAACTACTCGGGTCTTTGGTTGAGTCCGGTCCTCTGACCAGCCTTGGTTCTCAACCATCTTCTCTATGAGGGCCTCCGCACGACTCTCCTCAAGAGAGAAGAACGAGCCTCCAGCAGCAGCATCCAGGTACTCACGGGCTCAGTGTTTCTGTCATTTCCGACCCCTATAGCACGTGTTTCGTGATATTGTACCTGCAAACATGACACTCACCAAAACTCGTGGAACTTTATTAGAAATCAAACCTAAGTACATGGAATGTTGCATAGTCTCTCATTTTATCCCGAGTATTGGTGGTCGGATTTGGGTTGTAACGACCGCGGAAAGAATTTTAGCAGGAAAGCGCTAGTGCATTTGTCCCAGGAATCTATAGCCTCGGGCTAGCATAAAACCACTACTTCGCCTTGCATGAGAATGGGAATAAACGAAGGCGAATGGCATCGGTACTTACTCCGCGGATGGTGAAGGTGTTGCAGATTTCCAAGAAATGCTGGAGATGGGCATTGGCATCTTCGTGTGGCTTGCCGCAGAACGGACTAGCCTGAACCGTGTTGATGAGGGCTGGCTTGAGCTCGAAGTTTCCATCTCCGACTGGCGGAGCTGGTCTGACACGTACGTTCTCGCTCGAAGGAGCAGAGAATTCACGGATCGTCTTGCTTGCCATCCTCGATGTAGCCTGGTCGACGACGGGAAGGACTGGGTTCGTCGGAAGGAGTTGCTTCGGAGGAGGCACAACACGGGGTCATACTTTCCTCACAAGTGACTCCGGATTTTCTTGGAAATTTGACGGTAGCTGAAAACCAGTCATGCACTGCTCTGTCCCACAAAGACCAATGAACAGAGCAAGGATAAACCCGCTTGAGCAGCGGTACTCAACTATGATAGCTCGAGATAAAAATTCAAAAGTAATCTAGCCAAATGCTTCCCCGGCAACGGCGCCAGAAATGCTTGTTGGCACTTCTTACGATCCAATATCAGAATTGGGGAATCCCGGTACTGGATGCAAGAAGTGTTCAGTGATCCTCGCGGCGAGCGCTCAGCTTTTAAGTCCGCGAGCGGGACTTCCACAGAATCATCGCTGTAGCACTTCACCTGGGAGTATCCCGAGGTATCGTAATTTATATTTCCGCAGGGAAGCTTTGGCAAGACTACTAGTGAACAGATATTCGAGACTATCAGAGAGGGGTACACGACTAAATAAGACGGGGGATAAATGGTATTGGATAGGAGTGGATATACCGAACACACAGCTCAAGGGATACTCGGATAGATGAGAGAAGGTATAGATAGTTGGGAGGACAACGAGAAGAGATAAAGGATTCCTGGGTACTCTATCTATCTAGGCCAAGTGGTTAGAGATACAGCGGCTAAAGAGCCAGCACTAAAAAGTCCGGAATAAGTCTACTGTCTTTCTTGGGGACTATAGAGCCTCCGACACACAGAAAGGGATGAGAAGGGGTGCCGGTTACCCTAAACCTTGGGTCCTAGGACACCGGAACTAACGTGATGGGCTACAAAGACCGAGAGGGCTGTCACCACCTCACGGCTACCACCTTCGTTGCGACGGGCAGAAACTAAGGTTACTGACAAGTCTAGGAACCACTCCTACAAAAATCAATAACTACTTACTTCGCTAGCAGAAGCAAGCAACTCAAACTCACACCCTAATGACAAGTCACCGCTAGTGCGAGCAGAATCGAAGAACCAATAGAGACAGAGACTTAAGCAAGAACTAGAAGCACTAAGAACTTAGTGCACTAAGACTATAGTTTAGACTATAGTCGGTTCTAGTTCTTAGTGCTCTTTGTTCTTGCTTAAGTCTCTGTCTTAATTGGTTCTTCGTTTCTGCTCACACTAGCTGTGAATTGTCATTGGGGTGTGAGTTAGAGTTGCTTGCTTCTGCTAGCGAAGTAAGTAGTTATTGATCTGTGTAGGAGTGGTTCCTAGACTTATCAGTAGCCTTAGTTTCTGCCCGTCGCAACGGAGGTGGTAGCCGGGAGGTGGTGACAGCCCTTTCGGTCTCTGTAGCCCATCACGTTAGTTCCGGTGATTTGGGACCCAAGGTTCAGGGTAGTCGGCACCCCTTCTCATCCCTTTCTGCGTGTCGGAGGCCCTGTAGTCCCCAAGAGAGACAATAGACTTATTCCGGACCTACTAGTGCTGGCTCTTTAGCCACTGTATTTCTAATCACTTGGCTTAGGTAGATAGAGTCCCCAGGAATCCTTTATCTCTTCTCGTTGTCCTCCCAACTAGCTATACCTTCTCTCATCTATCCGAGCCTCCCTTGAGCTGTGTGTCCGGTATACCCACTCCTATCCAAATACCGTTTACCCCCCTGTCTTGTCTAGTCGTGTACCCTTCTCTGATAGTCTCAAATATCTGTTCACTAGTATTCTTGCCAAAGCCTCCCTGCAGAAATATAAATTACGATACCACGGGATACTCCCAGGTGAAGTGCTACAGCGGTGATTCTGTGCGCTTGCAGAATATTTCTATATTTTACTAAGCCATAAGGAAAACCACTGAAACACTCCTTACCCTAGTACCATGATTCTTAATTCTGATATTGGATCGTAAGAAGTGCCAACAATCAGGGCGGCCTCGGCTTCGTCGTTCGTTGACCGAGGCGGCGGATCGGCCGGCAATGGTGGGCGGCTGCGCTTAGCCCGCGGCGGCGCGGCTATCGCGGTGGCGGTGCTGCGGGAGCTAGCAGCTGGGCCGGAGGAAAACGGGGCCCGACAGAGGGAGAGGAGTGGGGATGTGGGCCGGCTGGTCTGGTGGGCCGCGAGCCAGGCGGAGTGGGCTTCGGGGAAGCTGGGCTGGCTCAGGGGAGAAAAGAAGAGAAGGGAGGGAAAGCAGGTCGGGCAGAGAGTTCGAGGGGCAAAAGCGAACTCCAGCTCAAACAACTATTCTAAGGCTCAAACAAATGCAAATTAAATTCGAATTTAAAAAGAATTTAAATTCCAACTTAATTTACAATCAAGCAAAACTCAATGCAACCAACATGAATGCAACACACACAACTTTAAACCTATATTATTTTAATTTAATTTAGAAATCGAATTTTCCTACACTAAATACCCTGCAAATTATAATAAAACTTGGAAAATTTTAGAAAATTGAGAAAATTATTGTATTAATTACGTTGAAAATTCACATCCCAAAATTCGAGAATTTTGGGGTGTGACACTGGGAGTCCCCCAGCCCCATCCCGAGGCTCGAGCCGGATGGACACCGACGAGCATGGAGCAGCCGGCTCGGGATGGGGCCATGCCACGCCCCCGGCCAGGCAGCTCCTGAGCATTAACGACATCAACCTCAGGAACGAGCGAGAGCAGAACACCTTCAACGAGCTTCGGCTGAAGGAGTTCGAGCACACCCATGTTTTTGAGCAGGACTTGCTCAGGGGCACGGGTATGGACGAAGAGTTCACAGAAGTTTTCCAGGCCATTGGCTGGGAAAATTTCTGGCACATCAACGAAAAAGGTTCGTACCTGCTCACCCTTGAGTTCCTCTCAACTTTAGTTTTGGAAACTGGGGGATTCGTTTTCGGTTTTTCAACCAAGAGTTCTTTTGCTCTTGGAGGGATTTTAGTTCGGGTCTCGGATTTTCAAGCCGTTGTTCCTTGGACCTGAACAAAGCGCTAAAAAGATTTGATCGGGGGGCATTTTGGAAAAAGATTTCGGGGAATACCAACTGTCATGCGCCTCGCACGTACAGTATACATAACCCCACTTTGCGTTTCATGCATCGTTGTGTGTCCATGACGGTATTCCCCTGGCAGATTTGCGCCCTGTTAACACCAATGAGTTGCGGGTTCTTTTTGCCATGGTGTTGGCACTCCTTACGGCCTACAGATAAATCCGCAAGCGGACGGATACCGATGTAGCTTTCACCCGGGAGTATTCCGAGGTATCGATTTCCACGAGGAACGAGAAGTGAACTAATTCTAAACTAAGTTGTCCGATGTAGATGGAATGGAGTGAATGGTATGGATGAGGTGGATGACAACAACAAAGAGAGAAGAGGAGTGATAGGAGGGGAGAGAGGGTGCGAGTCTGATAGGGGTACTCTACTGATTGATCGAGCAGATCAGAGGATACAGATAGATACTTGCTTCGGGACAAGGGAACCGGTGGACACACAGAAAGCGATGAGAAGGGGTGCCACTATTTCCCCACTGGGGGATCCTACGAACCGGAACTAACGTGATGGGCTACAAAGACCGGAAGGGCTGTCACCACCTTACGGCTACCACCTCCGTTGCGACGGGAATAAACTAAGTTAGTCTCAAGTATAGGCACCACGCCTACACTAGTCAACTAATACTTATCTCCTATAGAAAGATAAGCACCCAAGCTAAGCAACCAGTATACAATTATAACAATCAACAAAGCATTGAATGAAGAACCAGCTAGCATATAAAAGAAAGAACTGAATGCTCAATTAATCAGAGAGAGATACAAGAGTTACCAGACACGACCCGGATGTTACTGTTGGCGGTCGTTACAACCCAAATCCGACCACCAATACTCGGGAATAAATGAGGTTTTATGAAACATTCCATGTACCTAGGTTTTATTTCTAATTAAGTTCCATGAGTTTTGGTGAGTGTCACTTGTGCAGGTACAACTACGACAAATACGCGCAATAGGGGGCCAAAAATGACCGAATCGGCCGAACCACTCTGTTCGGCCGGTTTCCCCCTTAGCCGAACATGACATCGGGAGTCGTCCACATCAGCGACGACCAAGAGACAATCGTGCACGCCACTTGGACAATCGACACAACACTTCTGGGCCGAATCAACATGAAAACCATCAAGTGCAAGCAGCCTAGGAGGTCCACGGAGTAGAGGCGGTGCAGGGGGAGCAGGGCGGGCCTCCGGGCCCGTTCGGCCGAACAAGGCGGTTCGGCCGAACCGCCCCCATCCTGGAACCGACTCCCAGGGGCAAATCCTGGCCCTTGGGAGCAAGGGCGGTGGATCCCTCGGTTCGGCCGAACCAGAGGATTCGCCCGAATCGGGGGGAACTGCCCTCTGATCCCCTTGGCCGGTACTCCACCTCAAACCGCCATGTCCAAGTATAAATAGGGGTGCCACTCACTTGTATCACACACACCACTTGGGAGCAAGTCTCCATTCCCCTCTTCCAAGGGCTAGAGTTAGGCTAGTCCTGTTGGGAGTTAGAGTCAGGGTCGAGCTTCGCTCGGGGTTCCGGAGTCGTCTTCTGGAGTTCTGGTAAAGCTCTTGTATCGTTATTTTTCTTTATGTATGACTCTGAGTATTCTCAATATATTTCCTTCTGCATTTACTTGAGTTATGGAAGAGGCTTGCTTCAGTCAGGTATGCATGTGTACACTCCTTGAGTACTTCTCTCTCAATTCTATGCAATGTCTGATTCACTTGCATGAATAAAAACACAAAAACAACAAAAATATTTCATTTTCCCTTGATGTACCTAGTCTAGATAGTACCCTTGGAATGTCTCTGAGTTGGCACGGAGGTGGTAGCCGTTAGGTGGTGACAGCCCTATACGGCCTTCGTATTCCATTAAGCCTGGCTCTTATGGTAGGCTCCCTGTAAGATGACGGATGTTGGTGGCACCCCTTCTCATCCCTTTCTGTGTGTCGCTGGCTCCGTTCCCGATGTTGAGATAATAGAACTAGGAAGAGAACTGTAGATGCCATTCTTCTTGCTAGCTATAACCCTTGCTAGAGATATCTCAAGGCAGTGGAAGTATATAGGAATCCTTTCCTGTCTCGTTGTCCTCCCACTAGCTAGACCGCTCTTCTATCTCTATCCTGGACTTCTCCTTGTGTGTGTGTCACGTGCATATCACTCCTATCCTATCTTTTACCCCCGCCTTGTTAGCCGGTACTTTAATTAGTAGTTACATCCTTGTCAATAGTCGATACTCTTTATCCAATGCTTCCCTGCAGAAATATACATACGATACCTAGGAATACTCCCGGGTGAAATGCTACATCGGTATCCGTGCGCTTGCGGATTTATATCTGTATCGTAAGAATACCAATGAACACTACTTGCACCATTACTGGGATTGGCAATCCTAATAGTGGACCGTAAGAAGTGTCAACAAGCATTTCTGGCGCCGTTGCCGGGGAAGCAATTGGCGAAAGATATTGATTATTGATATTGGTGTCTACTAATTTAATCTACCGCTAGCATTAGCGGGATCACCCCTGTTTGCTTGAGTCTATTTCGAACAGGAGGAAAGTAGAGAGCCAGGGTGCCCGATCATGTAGGATTCATCAATCTTTGCCCCTGCCTACTACAATGTGCGCACAAGTTTTTGAAACGAAGAAAAATTCTCCCAGGTATGTATTTATATACAAAAAATATATATACATTATCATCATGTGCAGCCTGGAGGAGTGATCGTCGTCATGGAAGAAAAAGAAAATCAAATGTGACAGACGAACGACGCTGCATCACCGCAATTCATCTCAAATTGTCGGTAATAGCGAAGAAAATCAAGGTATGTGAGATAGTCTAGCTCTTAGACTTTAAATTCTGAGCATTATCCTTCCAATTTTTGCATTATCCACTGCATATTTGCTTTGAATCACTCAATTTAGGAATTCATGCATTTAAGCACCCCATTTTTTTCCAACCCACAGCATGTTCCCCATTCTTGCATTTGCATCCATTTTCCCCATCATAGTTTTGCATTGAAAAAAAAGAAAAATAAAAATAAAAAAACTAAAAAAATCAAAATAATTATCCAGCGACCACTGGTTTTAGGCCAAGGTGTTTGTATGTATGCATGCCTTAATTCAAGGCCAGTGGCCAAACTTCACCTAGCTTGGCAAGTTTTCGCTCGTTCTTTGCGCTTTGCGTAAGAGAGGAGACGTACTCTACACCTCCGCTCCTTTGCCGCTCCACTAGCTTGGTTTGGAACCCATTGTTGCAACATATTGTCTACACCCAAGCTAGCTCCGCGGCACCCCACTAGTTGGCGTGTTTGAGAGCCGAACGCCTTTGCCACACCCACGACCGTGTATCCTTACACGGCAACATCAACACGGAGGAGGATTCAGCCAACTACGTGGAGTCACGTCGGCGTAGTGCCATCACTGTGGCATCAGTTCCGAAAGTCTTCATCATCAAATGCTAACGGTGAGCACACTCAGGTACGTGAAAAAGGTTTTTTGCTTTTCACCTAAATTAATAGCAAAGTTCACCAATGGCCATATGTTTGTCTCCATGTGATTATCTCTCTACGCTTTCATGCTCCCTTCATCTATTGCGGTCTGCTCTGGTTTTAATGTGTTGCTAGCTAGAATACATTCATAAGCTTTTTAAATTGAGCAAGGTGCTTAGGTTAATTAGCTTGCTTTAACCAAATTAGACATGGTGTCAAGTTTGATTAATGAACCTTCAGAGCAATACTTTTATAGATATTGGTTGCATGTGTGGACTAACCCCTGCAGAAAATATCAACAAATATGAATGGGAAGTCCCCGAATCTACTTCACATCAGAGGAAGTTGCATCATCCGAGGCATTCTCTCCGGATCAGACGGTGATAAGAACAATTGAAGGAAGGAGAAGTCCTGCTTACGGACTTAAAACACGAGCTCTCACCGCGAGGTAAACCGGTATGTATCCCATGTTTCCCTTTCTAAAATTTTATTTCCATCACTGCATTTGCATGTTTCCCATTTCAAATATGAATCACCTTTGCATTAGAATTAAGAGAGAGCAAAGAGAATATTTCTGTGTAGAGGGTGGTCAGGCCGATCTCTCTAGTTCGGCCGAGCCCACCTCTATGTACAAGTATGCTCTGTGCTTTCTCTCTCAATTCTATGCAATGTTTGATTCACTTGCATGAAAAAAAAAGAAAAACAACAAAAATATTTCCCTTCTCCTGATCATTATGCTTCTTCTTGAAAACGGTTTGTGGAGGTTAAATCCCTGTAAGAATGACAAACACCGTGTAACTAAATGCTGAACCTTGATCCTATAGTCCCTTGGGTATTGTCGTTCTAACATTTTGCAGGCATCATCTCATGATCTCTATTCCTAAAAGTGATCAAGCACATTCGGTACACGAGCACTGGTGAGGCTAGAGACACTCCCCTACTTCATCTCATGTCTCGGCACCGATGAAGGCCAACTCAGAGATCACTGACACCGATGTTCCAAGCCAAGCTTGGGGGAGGACCCTCACGAGGTAAGTCCCAACCATATAATTACAAGCTGCATCTCTGATCTGGTTTTGCTTTCTTTTTAGTTTGAATAATAAAAAAACCAAAAATATTTGCTTTCGAATAAATAACTCCCAACTATGCATGGAATGAATCATATGCCTCTCACCTTGGAAATGATGAATAGTTGCTCTCTCATTAATTTTGCAAGTACTTTGGTACTTTGTTTCAACTAGTTGCTTAATAGTGCTTGAGTTAATTGGCATGAGTAAAAATGAACCTGAAAACCTTGTGGGAGCATAAGCTTTATTCCAAGTCTAAGTTGTTGTGGGGATTGATATAGTGAGACTTTGGTCGAGTTCTATTTCTGCTCTTAGTATGGGGAAAATCTCGGATGTTTATGCTTTCAAAA
>OAMR01000751.1:105729-132870 GCA_900205405.1 Echinochloa crus-galli
AGCTGATTCGGCTTGCTGTGTGCTTGGCGTGGACTGCAGATTTTACGTCAACACACTTTTTGGCACGCCCGGTGGGACACACAAGTTTTGAAGATGCCTGAAGTAAGAGATATTTTGGACGTCACTCTTGAAGAATTGTCTGAAGAGCATCAACAAGTGGTGAAGGCTGCTGCAGATCAGTTCATTAAGAAGTGTTTGCTGTCTTTTGCTAAGAACAGGAGTGGTGCACCGTTTCTCAAGTCAGATCTGCCAAGAGTTCTGCTGCCTGGACAATCTGATCTTACTGAAGATGAAGAAAGGGAGAAATTCTATGGCTTGTTGTACAAAGCTCTGGGAGAAACAATGACCAATCATAATGCTGCATTCTTGAACAGCTTTCGACACATAATGATTAACATCTTTGGTCAACAAGTGGACAAGCCTTTTGAACAAGTATATGGGCAACTTGGTGGACCGACGTACTTTAATGTTAAAACATCAGCTCAGAAACCTCATGGTAAAGGAACTGTTGATGAAACTGGAGCTTCTGGTACCAAGGATGCGAATGGGCAACCAATTCAGCAGGATCCTCAACATACAATGATGAAAAATCGCACATATGGTGATGTGGCATTCGGCACCACAGGGAATCCACCTACTTCTGCCTACAAAATATCTCCTTTAAATAATAGACTACAAAGAGATATGTATGGAAATGGATATTCAGAGTTCATGGATTATAATGCTATTGATGCTCTCCCGAATCCCGGGTATGTTGGTGCTGCAGGGATGAATACTGGGAGGCCAGGGAATCAAGATGCCAATGTTGACCTCATGGTACAGAGAATGACCGATGTACTGCAGAATCAGTTCGGTCTGAAGCCCAAGAATCAAGGATACATGTATTCGTCTCCTTTCCCAGAGTGGTACCAAAGAGTGTTGTTGCCTAACAGAGGTAAGGTTCCTACAGAGTTCACCAAATTCTCAGGACAAGATAATACTAGCACTGTGGAACATATAGCTCGGTACTTGATGCAGCTCGGAGAGGCCTCAGCAGATGAAGCTTTCAGAATCAGATACTTTCCTTTATCATTGACGGGCCCAGTGACAGGAAGTCGTGAAGACCTAGAAACTCGAGCTCGGGAGGGACCCCGTCGGAGCTCAAGCAATCTAGGGTTGCTCTATGGTCGGCGGGCCACCTAGAACGTCCTTGAACGCCGTAGAGACGAGCAAAGAACAATAAATATGGGGTTGGAAAAGGGCTAGGGTTTGAGAGATAAAAATAAGAGACATTGTATTTGATTCGATTGGAATACCTCAATCGGCCTTATAGCCTTTATATTTATAGGCCGGGGAAGTCTTACCCCTCATGAGTCGGTTACACTATGGGATTAAACTCGGAATCCTAAACCTACTCGAATTACAGATGAAAACCGGTCTGACCGGTTTGGCAAACCGGTCAGACCGGATTTGTCCAGGTGACTGCCAATTTTGGCTGTCAACACAGTAGTTTGTGTGCTAGGCACAAAAGCTTTGCTCGATGATCATCAACTATGCACACATCTTTACACAGACATCATCCCAGGCAATGCAGCAGGCCTATGCAGCACCATGTTAGCAAGCGAATCAACGCCCCGATGTACCACACATGGGGAGGACCTTTGTAAACCTGTGGGGCAAAATAGGGTTACCAGTTACTTCAATGTTTAACATCCTTGAACAGATCATGGGAAAGCAAGATTGTTGACAGAACATTGAATTACTGCACTGTACCAGATCCACAAGGGATTAGTTACTAACATCTATTACCAGAACCAGCATAACATTACAACATATAAGAAATCAAGACAGAAACGCACCAAATATGCCACAAGCAGCTAGTACAGCATTATTAATAAAAAAACAAAAATGAAGTACACTTTTGACCAATGTTATTGAGCCATTCAAATGAAGGAGAACAAATATCTTTCAAGCAAGTAAAGCTCTTTTCCAACTCACAGGATAACGATTTTTGCCCACAGTGCAAAGTATCCTTTAGAAACCACAGCCATTGGCAAGTGGCAAGGTTGTATATTCATAATAAATTTCAATTCGAGATGTTTAAAGTACATTCCATATTCACCCTGTCTGATACCCCCTCAACCACGATCTATCTAAAGACTTCCATGGTCAATGCTGATCAGACACATTGCTTATTTTCTCAAACTGTTAAGCTAACCCAGTCATTATCGTCAGTCTCAATGGAATGGCCAAAACAGCTATAGTATTTTGCAAACCTCATGTGCATGGTATAATAGCAGAAATAGTATGGGGCAAAGAGCCGATTACTGTGAATCAAAAATGGATCAAGCAAACTAAAGGTGCTTATGATTTTGATGTGACTAAGGCAGATAAATTATTTGATTTCCTTGTGAAAGAAGGCCGAATCAAATTACTAGAGGGGCATTCTATGCTTCGGCCTGAAGGAGTGAGAGACAAGAAGTATTGTGGATTTCATGACAGAAATTCTCATTCCATCAATGAATGCAGGGTTTTCAGAGTGAGGATTCAGAAAGCCATCCAAGAGGGGCATCTAAAATTTGACAACAAGATGAAATTGGACAGCAATCCATTCCCTCAGAATATGATTGGGTTTTCAGTCAACATGGTAAATACTGTTGCACCTGAAGAGAAAGGAAAAATGAAAGTTTTGACTTCAAAAAAGGCAAGACAAAGTGGCTCAGTTGATCCCACTCGGCAAATCACGATTGAACAAATTCACAAGAAAGAACCTCGTTTCCCGAATAGTCGATTTGAAATTGGAGAATCTTCTAAGCCAAGAGTTACTACGCGTATTCTCCTCAATAAATGGCAACGTCAACAAGAAAAAAAGCGCTATCAGAAGCGTAAGTACAAAGAGGAGAAAAGAAGATATGAAGAGGAAATGTATAAGGAAGAACAAGAAGAATATGTTCGAGAACAAGAACGTGCACATTGGGGGTGTGCCTTCTTCAGACACTGCTGGAATGAGAGTTTAAAGCTTCCCACATGGAATAATTGTCCCGAATGCAATGATAGACATGATGAATACAGGCAAGATATTGTCAATCGCCGATCTGTCCATGAAAGAATTGGCAGAATACATCCTAGTAATGATCGGCGTTTAGAGACGTATGAAAAAGATGATCAACCGAAGAAAAGATACTCTGATTACAGATGGATTGATCATGAAGAAGAGGAATGACCAATCATAACGCTGCATTCTTGAACAGCTTTAGATACATAATGATCAGCATCTTTGGTCAACAAGTGGACAAGCCTTTTGAACAAGTATATGGGCAACTTGGTGGACCGACGTACTTTAATGTTAAAACATCAGCTCAGAAACCTCATGGTAAAGGAACTGTTGATGAAACTGGAGCTTCTGGTACCAAGGATGCGAATGGGCAACCAATTCAGCAGGATCCTCAACATACAATGATGAAAAATCGCACATATGGTGATGTGGCATTCGGCACCACAGGGAATCCACCTACTTCTGCCTACAAAATATCTCCTTTAAATAATAGGCTGCAAAGTGATATGTATGGAAATGGATATTCAGAGTTCATGGATTATAATGCTATTGATGCTCTCCCGAATCCCGGGTATGTTGGTGCTGCAGGGATGAATACTGGGAGGCCAGGGAATCAAGATGCCAATGTTGACCTCATGGTACAGAGAATGACCGATGTACTGCAGAATCAGTTCGGTCTTAACAGAGTCAAGGTTCCTACAGAATTCACTAAATTCTCAGGGCAAGATGATACTAGCACTGTGGAGCATATAGCTAGATACTTGATGCAGCTTGGAGAAGCCTCCGCAGATGAAGCCTTTAGAATCAGATACTTTCCTTTGTCCTTGACAGGTCCAGCATTTACATGGTTTGCTACTTTGCCTGCTCAATCAATTTGTACTTGGAAGGATCTGGAGCAGAAGTTCCATGCTCATTACTATACTGGCAGCACTGAGAAAAAGTTGGTTGATTTAACTAGCTTGAGGCAGAGAAATAATGAAACACCTACAGAATTCCTCAGGAGATTTAGGGTAACAAAAAGCATGTGCTTTTCTCTGAACATACCTGATGATCAATTGGCTGGTATGGCTGTAGCTGGGATGCTGCCTGCAATTCGTGAAAAGTTATTCGGGATGGAGTTTGAAGATCTGGGTCAGTTGTCACAAAAACTGGCATTAATGAGTAACCAAGCATATGGTTTCAAGAAGGATGGTAGATTTGCCAAACAAAATGATGTGGCCGACATTTACAACCAATTCCTCGAGAGAGCAGATCAAGGGGATGAGTATGAAGATAATGAAGAAGTGGCTGCAGCAGAAATAGTGTGGGGCAAAGAGCCGATTACTGTGAATCAAAAGTGGGTCAAGCAGACTAAAGGTGCTTATGATTTTGATGTAACCAAAGCAGACAAATTGTTTGATTTCCTTGTGAAAGAAGGCCGAATCAAGTTACCAGAGGGGCATTCCATGCTTCGGCCGGATGGAGTAAGAGACAAAAAATATTGTGGATTCCACGACAGAAACTCTCATTCCATCAATGAATGTAGAGTCTTTAGAATGAGGATTCAAAAGGCTATACAAGAAGGACACTTGAAGTTTGATAACAAGATGAAATTGGATAGCAATCCGTTCCCTCAGAATATGGTTGGGTTTTCAATCAACATGGTGAATTCTGTTGCACCTGAAGAAAAAGGGAAGATGAAAGTTTTAACTTCAGAAAAGGCAAAACAAAGTGGCTCAGTTGACCCCACTCGGCAAGTCACGATTGAACAGATTCACAAGAAAGATCCTCGTGCCCCGAATTGTCAATTTGAAATTGGGAAATCCTCTAAGCCTAGAGTCACTTCACGTATTCTTCTCAATAAATGGCAACGACAGCAAGAAAAAGAGCGCTACCAGAGGCGTAGATATGAAGAATAAAGGTACAGAAAAGAGCAAGAAGAATTTGCACGGGAACAGGAACGTGCACATTGGGATTGTGCTTTCTTCAGACATTGCTGGAACGAGGGTTTAAAGTTGCCTACATGGAATAATTGCCCTGAATGCAACGATAGATATGATGAATATAGACAGGGTACTATCAATCGCCGATCTGTCCATGAAAGAATTGGCAGGATGCATCCTAGTGATGATCGGCGTTTTAATGATCAACCAAGAAAGAGGCATGCTGATTACAGGTGGGTTGATCATGAAGAAGAAGAAGATCATGGGTATATTTGGCAAGAAGGGCAATGGTGTCCACCTGGCTTAAGGAAAAGCCAAAAGAGAAGAGTACAACGCTTGAGGAATCAAGAATTAAAGCAAGCAAGGCCTAGGATGAAATCAGTATGGCGTCGAAAGGACAAGCCTGAAGAAGATGGTCATTCGGCTCCTACATGCATGGTATGCTTTTTGCCGAATGAATTTATGGCTCCCACTGATCAAGTTGTGCAGGAGGAAGCGTTGTCAGAGGTAGATGAAGTCGAACAGCTAATGGCACAATTGATGCTCAATAAGCAAGCTGTCTTTGAAAAGCCAATCCAGAATCGACACATGAAGCCACTATATTTGAAAGGATTTGTCAATGGGAAGCCTTTAACCAAGATGTTTGTCGATGGTGGAGCTGCTGTGAATGTGATGCCATATACTACATTCAGGAAGCTTGGCATGGGCCCTGGAGATTTAACACCAACGAGCATAATTCTGAATGATTTTGCTGGGAATCCTTCAGACACCAAAGGCTGTGTTCATGTAGATCTAATGATTGGGTCCAAGGTTCTGCTCACAACTTTCTTCGTCATTGAGGGCAAAGGGGCATATAGCTTGCTGCTTGGAAGAGATTGGATTCATGCAAATTGTTGTATTCCATCTACTATGCATCAACAGCTTATTCAGTGGATAGATGATGAGGTGGAAATTGTCCAAGCAGATGATTCAATAAGTGTGGCAAATATGGAACCAGCTTTTTGGGAGTATCAAGGCATAGATTGTTTCTCAGGCAAAGACTGGGGAGAAGGTCCTGTTGCACCAGCCAGCAGTGATCAACAGCCGATCAAAGCAGTCGGCTCTCATAGTAATTTTTAATGGAGAATCCAATTGATGGAACTGACGGGAAGTTAGGACGTGGATTTGTGTCGGCTGATAAGCTAGAAGAAGTGGACATTGGAGATGGTGACAAACCAAGGCCGACATTCATCAGTGCAAACTTAGATTCAGTTTTCAGAGAAGAGTTGATTAAATTATTAAGAGAATACAAAGACTGCTTTGCTTGGGATTATTCGGAGATGCCTGGTCTAGACCGTTCTATTGTTGAGCATCGGTTGCCAATCAAGCCTGGTTATAAACCTTACAAACAGCCACCCCGAAAAATCTACAAGGAAGAAGTGTTGGCCGATGTGAAAAAGGAGATTGAAAGATTACTAGACGCAAATTTCATTCGGCCATGCAAATATGCGGATTGGATCTCTAATATTGTTCCTGTCTATAAGAAAAATGGAAAGATGAGGGTTTGCATAGACTTTAGAGACTTAAACAAGGCTACACCCATGGATGGATATCCAATGCCTGTTGCCGATTCATTAGTTGATGCTGCTGCTGGATATAAAGTGCTCAGTTTCATGGATGGTAATGCAGGGTACAATCAGATTTTTATGGCATTGGAAGATATAGTAAAGACAGCTTTCAGGTGTCCTGGACACATAGGGTTGTTTGAGTGGGTTGTCATGACCTTTGGATTGAAAAATGCTGGTGCAACTTATCAAAGGGCTATGAATTATATTTTTCATGAGTTGATCGGCAAGATTGTGGAAATATATATTGATGATGTTGTGATCAAGTCATTGAATCATGAGTCTCATTTGGCTGACATAAGAAAAACTCTAGAATGCACCAGGAAGCATGGGCTTAAAATGAACCCGAACAAGTGTGCTTTTGGAGTTTCGGCTGGAGAGTTTCTGGGATTTTTGATACATGAAGGAGGAATAGGAGTTGGCAAGAAAAGCATGAAGGCAATTGATGAAATTGTTCCTCCAACTAATCTTAAAGAGTTACAATCACTGCTTGGCAAGATAAATTTTGTGAGAAGATTCATATCAAACTTGTCACAAAAGGTGTTACCCTTCTCTTCACTGCTGAAAATCAAAAAGGATCAAAAGTTTGTATGGGGTGACGAACAACAAAAGGCTTTCGATGAAATAAAGGAGTACATGAAGGAACCACCAGTATTGGTACCTCCACAATTGAATAAGCCTTTCAAGTTGTACGTGGCGGCCGATGCCCAAACTATTGGATCGGCCCTCATACAAGAATTTGAAGGGAAGGAAAGAGTAGTTGCATACCTTAGCCGAAAATTACTAGACCCTGAAACAAGATATTCGGCTATAGAGAAGCTTTGCTTATGTGTTTATTACTCATGTACAAAATTTCGGCACTATTTGCTAAATGCCGAATGCGTTGTATACTCAAAATTTGATGTAATTAAGCACATGTTGTCAATGCCAATTTTGAATGGAAGGATTGGCAAATGGATTTTGGCCTTATCTGAATTTGAATTAAGGTTTGAATCGGCAAAAGCTGTCAAGGGGCAAATTATTGCTGACTTCATTACTGAACATCGTGATTCATCGATAAATTTGCTTAACATTACTCCTTGGGTGTTATTCTTTGATGGGTCTTCATGTGACAAAGGTGGTGGAGCAGGTATTTTATTAATTTCACCCAAAGGAGAAGTATTTGAGTTTGCTATTCCCATTCAATTTACTGTTACTAACAATCAAGCTGAGTACGAGGCATTGCTCAAAGGACTCCAGTACTTGAAAGAAGCAGGGGCCATTGCAGTCGAAATCTTTGGAGATTCAGAGCTAGTTATAAAACAATTGAGTGGTGAATATGAATGCAAAAATGATATCTTGAGGAATTATTATGAAGAATGCAAGCAAATTTTGAAAGATTTTCGATCAGTAATTCTACAACATATTCCTAGAGGGGATAATGAAGAAGCAAACAGATTGGCTCAGAGTGCATCGGGTTACAGAAAAAATCAAGAAGTATTTGCCACTGATGACTGTGCTTTCGGGAGTGATCTGGCAGAAGATGATTGGAGGAAAGAAATTGCTGATTATTTAAAAGATCCATCTCAAAAGGTCTCTAGAAAGCTCAGGTATAAAGCTATAAAATTTGTTCTTCTTGATGGAAGTTTATATTATAAATCTTTGGATGGGGTATTGCTGCATTGCTTGAATCAAGAAGAAGCAAAGAAATTAATAAGTGAGGTTCATGATGGATTGTGTGGAGCACACCAGTCGGCTTACCGAATGAAGTGGGTTATTAGAAGAACTGGTTATTATTGGCCGACAATGTTGGAAGATTGTTTTGAATATTACAAGGGATGTCAAGACTGTCAGAATTTGGAAACATTCAGAGAGTTCCAGCATCGGCTCTGAATCCTATTATTAAACCATGGTCATTCAGAGGATGGGGAATGGATTTGATTGGCCAAATAAACCCTCCATCTAGCAAGGGGCATAAATTTGTACTTTTGGCCACTGATTATTTCACCAAGTGGGTCGAGGCAATTCCATTGAAGAAAGTGACATCAGAGAATATGGTCAAAGCAGTCGGCTCTCATAGTAATTTTTAATGGAGGATCCAATTGATGGGACTGACGGGAAGTTAGGACGTGGATTTGTGTCGGCTGATAAGCTAGAAGAAGTGGACATTGGAGATGGTGACAAACCAAGGCCGACATTCATCAGTGCAAACTTAGATTCAGTTTTCAGAGAAGAGTTGATTAAATTATTAAGAGAATACAAAGACTGCTTTGCTTGGGATTATTCGGAGATGCCTGGTTTGGACCGTTCTATTGTTGAGCATCGGTTGCCGATCAAGCCTGGTTATAAACCTTACAAAGAGCCACCCCGAAAAATCTACAAGGAAGAAGTGTTGGCTGATGTGAAAAAAGAGATTGAAAGGTTACTAGATGCAAATTTCATTCGGCCATGCAAATATGCGGATTGGATCTCTAATATTGTTCCTGTCTATAAGAAAAATGGAAAGATGAGAGTTTGCATAGATTTTAGAGATCTGAACAGGGCTACACCCATGGATAGATATCCAATGCCTATTGCTGACTCATTAGTTGATGCTGCTGCTGGATATAAGGTGATTAGTTTCATGGATGGCAATGCAGGGTATAATCAGATTTTTATGGCATTGGAGGATATAGCAAAGACAGCTTTCAGATGTCCTGGACATATAGGGTTGTTTGAATGGATTGTTATGATGTTTGGATTAAAGAATGCTGGTGCAACTTATCAAAAAACCATGAATTATATTTTCACGAGTTGATCGGCAAGATTGTGGAGATATATATTGATGATGTTGTAATCAAGTCATTGGATCATGAGTCGCATTTGGCTGACATAAGAAAAACTCTAGAATGCACTAGGAAACATGGGCTTAAGATGAACCCGAACAAATGTGCTTTCGGGGTTTCAGCTGGAGAATTTCTGGGATTCCTTGTGCATGAAGGAGGAATAGGAGTTGGCAAGAAAAGTATGAAAGCAATTGATGAAATTGTTCCTCCAACTAATCTTAAGGAATTACAGTCATTGCTTGGCAAAATTAATTTTGTGAGAAGATTCATATCAAATTTATCGCAAAAGGTGTTGCCATTTTCTTCACTGCTGAAAATAAAAAAAGATCAAAAGTTTGTATGGGGTGACGAACAACAGAAGGCTTTCGATGAGATCAAGGAATACATGAAGGAACCACCAATATTGGTACCTCCACGGCTAAATAAGCCTTTTAAGTTGTACGTGGCGGCTGATGCCCAAACTATTGGATCGGCCCTCATACAAGAGTTTGAGGGAAAGGAAAGAGTAGTTGCATACCTTAGCCGGAAATTGCTTGATCCCGAAACAAGGTATTCGGCAACAGAAAAGCTTTGTCTATGTGTTTATTACTCCTGTAGGAAGTTTCAGCACTATTTGCTAAATGCTGAATGCGTTGTGTATTCGAAATTTGATGTGATTAAACACATGTTATCTATGCCAATTTTGAATGGAAGGATTGGCAAATGGATTTTGGCCTTGTCTGAATTTGAATTAAGGTTTAATTCGGCAAAAGCTGTCAAGGGACAGATTATTGCTGATTTTATTACTGAACATCATAGCTCCAGCTAATCAAATTGTACAGGAAGAGATATTGTCAGAAGTGGATGGAGCCGAGCAATGTGGGTTAATGGCACAATTGGTATTGAATAAGCAAGCTATTTTCGAGAAGCCAGTCCAGAATCGGCATATGAAGCCACTGTACTTAAGAGGGTATGTCAACGGAAAGCCACTGACGAAGATGTTTGTTGATGGTGGAGCTGCTGTTAATGTGATGCCATACAATACATTCAGGAAACTTGGCATGAGCCCTGGAGATTTAACACCAACAAGCATAGTTTTGAATGATTTTGCTGGAAATCCTTCAGACACTAAAGGATGTGTACATGTAGATTTGATGATTGGATCTAAAATTCTGCTTACAACCTTCTTTGTTATTGAGGGCAAAGGGGCATATAGTCTGTTGCTTGGAAGGGATTGGATCCATGCGAATTGCTGCATTCCATCTACTATGCATCAGCAGCTTATTCAGTGGATAGATGATGAGGTGGAAATTGTCCCAGCAGATGATTCAATTAGCGTGGCTAATGTGGAACCAGCCTTCTGGGAATATCAAGGCATAGATTGCTTCTCAGGTAAGGACTGGGGAGAAGGTCCTGTTGAGCCAATCAGCAGTAATCAACAGCCGATCGAAGCAGTCGGCTCTTTTAGTAATTTTTAATGGATAATCCAATCGATGGGACTGACGGGAAGCTAGGACATGGATTTGTATCGGCTGATAAATTAGAAGAAGTAGACATTGGAGATGGTGACAAACCAAGGCCGATATTCATCAGTGCTAGCTTGGATTCAGTTTTCAGAGAAAAGTTGATTGAGTTGTTAAAAGAATACAAAGATTGCTTTGCTTGGGATTATTCGGAGATGCCTGGTTTAGATCGTTCCATTGTTGAGCATCGATTGCCGATCAAGCCTGGTTATAAACCTTACAAGCAACCACCCCGGAAAATCTACAAAGATGAAGTGTTGACCGATGTAAAGAAAGAAGTGGAAAGATTAATAGCAGCAAATTTTATTCGGCCATGCAGATATGCAGAATGGATCTCTAATATTGTTCCTGTGTACAAGAAAAATGGGAAGATGAGAGTTTGCATAGACTTTAGAGATCTGAACAGAGCTACACCCATGGATGGATATCCAATGCCTATTGCTGACTCGTTGGTTGATGCTGCTGCTGGATATAAAGTGATTAGTTTCATGGATGGTAATGCAGGGTACAATCAAATTTTTATGGCATTGGAAGATATAGCGAAAACAGCTTTCAGATGTCCAGGACATATAGGGTTGTTTGAATGGGTTGTCATGACGTTTGGTTTGAAGAATGCTGGACTAGGCCTGCGGCAGTGCCCAGACGGATGCCGTGCGAGAAGCTTTGTTTATGTGTTTACTACTCCTGTACAAAATTTCGGCACTACTTGCTACATGCCGAATGCATTGTGTATTCAAGGTTTGATGTGATAAAACACATGTTGTCTATGCCAATTTTGAACGGAAGGATTGGCAAATGGATTTTAGCTTTGTCTGAATTTGAGTTAAAGTTTGAATCGGCAAAGGCTGTTAAAGGACAGGTTATTGCTGACTTCATTACTGAACATCGCGATTCATCAGCTAATTTGCTTGAAATTACTCCTTGGGTATTATTCTTTGATGGATCTTCATGTGACAAAGGTGGTGGAGTAGGTATTTTATTAATTTCACCTAAAGGAGAGGTATTTGAATTCGCTGTTCCTATTCAACCGACAGTAACCAATAATCAAGCTGAGTATGAGGCATTACTCAGAGGACTTCAGTACTTGAGAGAAGCAAGGGCCATTGCAGTTGAAATTTTTGGAGATTCAGAGTTAGTCATAAAACAATTGAATGGTGAGTATGAGTGCAGGAATGATATCCTAAGGAATTACTATGAAGAATGCAAGCAAATTCTAAAGGGCTTTCAGTCAGTGATCCTAACACATATTCCTAGAGAGAACAATGAAGAGGCAAACAGATTAGCTCAAAGTGCTTCGGGTTATAGAGAAAATCAAGAAGTGTTTGCCAATGATGTCTATGCTTTTGGGAATGAGCTGGCAGAAGATGATTGGAGAAAGGAAATTGCTGATATTTGGAGAATCCATCCCGAAAAGTTTCTAGGAAGCTCAGGTATAAAGCTATAAAGTTTGTTCTTCTTGATGGAAATTTATATTATAAATCCTTGGATGGAGTGTTGCTGCATTGCTTGAATCAAGAAGAGGCAAAGAAATTGACGAGTGAAGTGCATGATGGGTTGTGTGGAGCGCATCAGTCAGCTTTCCGAATGAAATGGGTTATCAGAAGAACTGGATATTATTGGCCAACAATGCTGGAAGATTGCTTTGAATATTATAAGGGATGTCAAGATTGTCAGAGGTTCGGAAACATTCAGAGAGTTCCAGCATCTGCCATAAATCCTATTATCAAGCCATGGCCATTCAGGGGATGGGGAATGGATTTGATCGGCCAAATAAACCCTCCATCTAGCAAGGGGCATAAATTCATGCTTTTGGCAACAGATTATTTCACTAAGTGGGTCGAGGCGATTCCATTGAAAAAGGTGACATCAGAAAATATGATTAAATTTGTTAAAGAACACATCATTTACAGATTTGGGATCCCTCAGACAATCACCACAGATCAAGGGACTCAGTTCACATCTTCAGAATTCAGGGATTTTGCTGAAAGCATGGGAATCAAGTTTATAAATTCTTCTCCTTATTATGCCCAAGCTAATGGTCAGGCAGAAGCTTCTAATAAGATCATGATTAAAATTATACAGAAGAAGATTGATCAGAAGCCAAGGAAGTGGCATTCGGTACTCAATGAAGCTTTGTGGGCCTACCGAATGGCTCTTCATGGGTCTACAAAAACGTCTCCTTATGAGTTAGTATATGGGCATCATGCTGTATTGCCATGGGAAGTACATTCAGACTCAAGAAGGATAAAGTTACAGAAGGATTTAAATTCCAAAGATTATAATGATTTAATGATGGATGAATTAGAAGATCTGCATATGATTCGTCTCAGGGCCTTGGAAAATATTGAGAAAAATAAGATGCGAATTGCTAAATATTACAACAAGAAAGTGAAAGTCAAGCAATTTGCAGAAGGAGATTTGATTTGGAAAGCATTATTGCCGATTGGGACTAAATACAGTACATTCGGTAAATGGTCGCCTAATTGGGAAGGTCCTTTCAGAGTGGTTAGATGCGTGCCTGGGAATGCATACATCTTAAAGACTTTACTGGGAGAAGAATTTACTGCTGCTATAAATGGGAGATATTTAAAGAGATATTATCCTAGTGTTGAAATTGATCGCTGATGGAGGAGTTAAATGTCAAAGAATAACAGAAATAGACAGCATTCGGGAAGGAGCCGCCTTCAGAATAAAAATTCCAACAAAAGGAAAATGGCCAATACTAGAGTGTATTGCCCTTAGTGCAAATATTTTACATCATGAGCTCAACAAGGTTATCACAAAAGGACTGCAAAAGATGAGTTTTATTGCCGTAATTCCATAAATCCCTAGTACAAACTACTGGAAAAGCCTGTTCAAGACAGACTGGGGCCAATCTGTCACACCCGGATTTACACAGAAACCCGAATGCTACTATATGTGTGCCCAGGAAGTCCTTAGAACACATATAGTCAACAAATATGATAACAAAGACACAAATGCTGAAAATAAATGCTTTATTAATGAGAGAGTTTACATCAGAGTTGCTTCATAAATAAGCTAACCAATACAGCGGAAGACTAATAACAACTCTCTCTAAACGAAGCCGTACTCCACAGGGACTCTGACTGGGAGAACACACTCAAAAGAACGGCAGGTCTTCGGGAAACTCAGCAGCAAACTCATGCACAGCCCAATCTGTTACCCATCCGGGATTTTGCAGCAAAATGACAAAAATATAGCAAGTGTAAGTAACAGAGTTACTTAGCAAGTACAGCCACGGTTGTATGATTACTTAGCAAGTATAGCACGGGGTATGAGGCCAAAAAGGTTTGACTCGGTTTGACTGCATTAGCATTTTTAGTTGATTCATTTTAACTTCATCCAATTTACTACAAGTGAAGGGACTCCCAGTTGTAACCCAATTGAATAGTGTAAGTTTCATTAATCAACAATAATAGTAACCATCAAGTTCTATTCGAAAAGGAATGCTAGGCCGCTCATGACCTTGAGCAAGGCTATCATGATAGATTGTACACTCTGCAGAGGTTTCACCCTTTACCCACCAGTCGCGTAAAAGTTCAAAGAACTTTAAACCCAACCATGCCGAGGTGGCCAAACCTCTTAAACCACACTTCCGAGGTGTGATCGCATAGGGACGCTACGAGGCTTTTCACAAGACACCCTAACAAGACAGTGGCCGCTGTGGTAATACAAGGCGGTGAGACCTTAGGCACCGAGATTGACTGACTCCTAGGGCGCAGCGATAGGAGGGTCAATGGCGTCCAATGCGCAGGCAACGCAGGCCAGCAAGAAATAAAAAGCGCAACGTGCGGAGTTCCCGTACTCCAGGGACTCCCAACACGGGACTGTGCCTAACGAGACATAGCCAACGGAGCGCATCCGTCCTCGGTGGATCAAGACATACTCTCACCCATGTTTCTCATAAACGCCGTCGGCCCATCGGTAACCACTATCTAGCTAGAGCCGTACAAGCTACTTGACCAAGACCAGAGCCATTATAGTTCTGGCGGTGGCGACAGGCTCCTGGGTTTCCGCTTTAAGAAACGGTCCTTACGGTGAGACACTAGGGCCTGGCACGCAGCTGACGCCATAGTTCCCTTAACCATGTTGCTAAAAAGCAAAATTTAACATTAAAGGTTGAAGTGAACCATTATGTCAAGATTAACATTAATAATAAAGGTGACAGTAGCTGCGCATAGCAAAGATTCTACCCATATGCAAAAACCCAAGGTAATTCAAGGACAGGATAAATAAAACTAGGTACAACCTTAGGGTACCGCTTTGCTACGAACACATGAGCGCAAGAATCACTCTAATCGGAGCTAAAACGAAGAAGTTATGGGGTTTTGAAGATCCAGGGACTAATCTGCGAAAAACCGAGGACCTATACGTAATTTAGCATTAAAACACGAGGGTTAACGCGTAAAAAGCGACTGACAGGACCGCGGGATCTATTATTTGAAAACTCAGGGGGTCTTTCGTAAAAGGAAGGACCTATTGGTAATTATTTTTGAACTAGAGTGGACCGCGGGTTAATTTCCAGAGGGTGGAGGGGCTCTTTAACAATTTTGCCAGCGCGGACTGGCGCTGACCGGTATTGACCGTGGTCAGTTCGGTTTTCGGCCGTAGGATCGGGATCGGATGGCTGGGGAGAAAGGGGGAGGATGGTCGCCGGCGGTGACCAGAAATGCGGCGGCGCTGGGTCGAGCGGCGGCGAGGTTCGCCGGAGTTGGGCCTAGAGGGCGCTAGGGTGCACGATTTGTGATGAGATCAGGCTCTACAGGTTCAGGGGAAGAAGGCTAACACGACCAGGGGGTTCTAGGCGACTCTCGGAGGCCGTGGGCGGCTGCCGGCGGTGGACAGCGGGGGTGCTACGGGGCTTGGTTTGCGACGAGGAGGGGCCCTACAGACGAAGGGTGACTGGACGAACTCGCCTAGGGGTTGTGGGTGAGGGAGTGGCGGCGTGGAAGGCCGTCGGTGGCAAAAGGCGGAGGCGGCCGTCGGTGTGCCACGGGAGCACGTCTACGGGGCAATGGAGGGAGAATGAAAGGGCTAGGGGGTCTCCGTACCTCACCGCAGTGCCCCAGGTGCGGTCGGGAGGCGCGAAGCTGCTCCCGAGCAGCGGCTCCACGTCGAGCTTCGAGCGGCGGCAATGGCGGCGGTGGAAGGTGTGTGGTGGCGCAGAGGGGCCAAGAGCTCGGGGTGGGTAATGGGTGAGGCTTGAGGGTCCCGGGGCGGCTTTTATAGCCCAGGGAGGAGGGGCTAGGGTCTTGGCGTGGGATCCACGCCGAATCAGGGGCTGCCGGCGGCGGCGCTGTACTTCCTAAGCCGGGGAGATGGCCTTCCATCTGGAGCAGCGCGACTAAGGAAGGAGGTGGGGCGAGGAAGCTTCCACGAAGCTGCAAAGGGGCCCAGGCGTGCCGAAGGAAGGTCCTGGCGGCGCACGGCTGCCCGTGATCTCCGGCCGAGTCTGTCTCCGCGAGGAAGACGGGGCTGACCGCCGGGGCCCACAAGGCAGAGGGATGGAGAGAGAGGGGAGGGGGAGCGGTCGCAGAGCTGGGCCGATTCTTCTCTGCGTGGCCTAAGAGCGGGAGTTAGAGCCGGCGATGATGGGCTGGGGGAGAGGAAAGGGAGCGGGGAGATGCTGGGCCGGAAGGAAAAAAAAGAGGAGGGGGAGCAAAAGTGGACCAGAGGAAGAGTTCAGGGGGCGAAAGCGAACTCTAGCCTAAACAACTTTTCTAGGGCTTCAAACAAGGTGATTCAAACTCGAATTTAAATAAATTTAAACTCTCATTTGAACCACAAGCAATACAAGAACCAATGCAGCAGCATGAATGCAACAAAAATGTTTCTATGCCTTATATTTGATTTTAAATTTTCAGAAAGGATGAGCCTGGGATATGTGGCCAGTGTCACAGGGATGGCAGTAGAACCGACCCTGGAGCAGGAGATTCAGAAAGGTCAGCTGGTTGATGAAAAGATCATGGAGATTGTGGGGCAGGTTGCTCTAGGAAAGGCCCCTGGTTTCCGAGTGGATAATGAAGGAACCCTATGGCATGGGAAGAGGATATGTGTACCTAACATAGCACCGATCAAGGATATGATCTTGAGGGAAGCTCATGATTCGGCCTATTCAATCCACCCATGAAGTACGAAGATGTACCAAGACATCAAGGAGAGATTCTGGTGGTATGGATTGAAGCGTGATGTGGCGACCTATGTGGCTCTATGTGACACATGTCAGAGAGTCAAGGCTGAACATCAAAGGCCAGCAGGTCTGCTCCAACCTTTGAAGATACCTGAGTGGAAATGGGAAGAAGTTGGTATGGACTTCATCACCGGTCTGCCTCGCACTCAGAGAGGATTTGACTCAATTTGGGTGATTGTGGACCGCTTGACCAAGGTGGCACATTTTCTTCCAATGAAAACCACCTACACAGGCGCCAGATTAGCAGAGCTATATATGGAGAGGATTGTGTGCTTGCATGGAGTGCCAAAGAGGATAGTCTCTGATCGAGGTACTCAGTTCACATCGCACTTCTGGAAGAAGCTACATGAGTCGATGGACACTAAGCTGCATTTCAGTTCAGCTTACCACCCTCAGACTGATGGGCAGACAGAGCGGACCAATCAGATCTTGGAGGACATGTTGAGAGCATGTGCACTGCAATATGGTGTTAGCTGGGACAAGAGTCTGTGTTATGCAGAATTCTCGTACAACAACGGCTACCAGAAGAGTCTGTAGATGTCACCATTCGAGGCTCTGTATGGCAGAAAGTGCAGAACACCATTGTTCTGGAGTCAGATTGGGGAGAGTCAAGTTTTTGGGCCTGACATACTCAAAAGGGCAGAGGAACAAGTGCAAGTGATCAGACAGAATTTGCAGAGGGCATAGTCTAGACAGAAGAGCTATGCTGATGTTAGAAGGAGGGATCTCAACTTCAAGGTTGGTGACTTTGTATACCTCAAGGTGTCACCGATGAGGGGAGTGAAGAGGTTCAATGTCAAGGGCAAATTGGCACCCCGTTTTATTGGACCCTTCAAGATACTGGAACAGATGGGCGAAGTAGCATACCGGCTAGAGTTACCTGAGACGCTGGCCGGAGTACACGATGTGTTCCATGTATCTCAGCTGAAGAAATGTTTGCGGGTACCTGAAGAGTCTGAAAAGGTGATCCCGATAGAAGGGCTGAGTGTACAAGAGGATCTCACCTATGAGGAGCATCCAGTCAGGATCTTGGAGGAGTCTGAGAGGGTGACAAGAAACAGGGTCATCCGGATGTGCAAGTTTCAGTGGAGCCGATGTACAGAGGACGAAGCGACTTGGGAGAGAGAAGAAGACCTCAAGGCCGCTTACCCACAACTCTTCGAATCTCGAGGACGAGATTCATCTTAAGGGGGGTAGGTTTGGAACACCCAAAAATAACATATTTAAAGTTTTTAGTAATTAATTGACTATTTATTATCATGTTCTTGTTTAATATAGGTTAAATAAATAATTTCTGAAAATTTAAAATCAAATATAAGGCATAGAAACATTTTTGTTGCATTCATGCTGCTGCATTGGTTCTTGTATTGCTTGTGGTTCAAATGAGAGTTTAAATTTATTTAAATTCGAGTTTGAATCACCTTGTTTGAAGCCCTAGAAAAGTTGTTTAGGCTAGAGTTCGCTTTCGCCCCCTGAACTCTTCCTCTGGTCCACTTTTGCTCCCCCTCCTCTTTTTTTTCCTTCCGGCCCAGCATCTCCCCGCTCCCTTTCCTCTCCCCCAGCCCATCAGCGCCGGCTCTCACTCCCCACTCTTGGGCCACGCAGAGAAGAATCGGCCCAGCTCTGCGACCGCTCCCCCTCCCCTCTCTCTCCGTCCCTCTGCCTTGTGGGCCCCGGCGGTCAGCCCCGTCTTCCTCGCGAAGACAGACCCGGCCGGAGATCACGGGCAGCCGCGTGCCGCCAGGACCTTCCTTCGGCACGCCCGGGCCCCTGCGCAGCTTCGTGGAAGCTTCCTCGCCCCACCTCCTTCCTTAGTCGCGCTGCTCCAGATGGAAGGCCATCTCCCCGGCTTAGGAAGTACAGCGCCGCCGCCGGAAGCCCCTAATTCGGCGTGGATCCCACGCCAAGACCCTAGCCCATCCTCCCTGGGCTATAAAAGCCGCCCCCCGGGACCCTCAAGCCTCACCCATTACCCACCCCGAGCTCTCGGCCCCTCTGCGCCACCACACACCTTCCACCGCCGCCATTGCCGCCGCTCGAAGCTCGACGTGGAGCCGCTACTCGGGAGCAGCTCCGCGCCTCCCGACCGCACCTGGGGCACTGCGGTGAGGTACGGAGACCCCCGAGCCCTTTCATTCTCCCTCCATTGCCCCGTAGACGTGCTCCCGTGGCACACCGACGGCCGCCTCCGCCTTTCACCTGCGACGGCCTTCCACGCCGCCACTCCCTCACCCACAACCCCCTAGGCGAGTTCGTCTAGTCACCCTTCGTCTGTAGGGCCCCTCCTCGTCGCAAACCAAGCCCCGTAACACCCCCGCCCATCCTCACCAGAGCGCAGCTCCGCTGTCCACCGCCGGCAGCCGCCCACGGCCTCCGAGAGTCGCCTAGAACCCCCTGGTCGTGTTCGCCTTCTTCCCCTGAACCTGTAGAGCCTGATCTCATCACAAACCGTGCACCCTAGCGCCCTCTAGGCCCAACTCCAGCGAACCTCGCCGCCGCTCGACCCAGCGCCGCCGCATTTCTGGTCACCGCCGGCGACCATCCTCCCCCTTTCTCCCCAGCCATCCGATCCCGATCCTACGGCCAAAAACCGAACTGACCACGGTCAATACCGGTCAGCGCCAGTCCGCGCTGGCAAAATTGTTAAAGAGCCCCTCCACCCTCTGGAAATGAACCCGCGGTCCACTCTAGTTCAAAAATAATTACCAATAGGTCCTTCCTTTTACGAAAGACCCCCTGAGTTTTCAAATAATAGATCCCGCGGTCCTGTCAGTCGCTTTTTACGCGTTAACCCTTGGGTTTTAACGCTAAATTACGTATAGGTCCTCGGTTTTTCGCAGATTAGTCCCTGGATCTTCAAAACCCCATAACTTCTGCGTTTTAGCTCCGATTAGAGTGATTCTTGCGCTCATGTGTTCGTAGCAAAGCGTAGATTATTTCTAAAACCTTATTTTGTGCTGTTTTACTGTTTGGTGTACTGTTTCTAATAGAATACTTTTGCTTGCATGTATTGTTTTGTATGGATGCTTGTGTGTTGATTCGAGTCCAGTCGGTGAGCCGTTGCCGTTGGAGTTTGAGTACTGAGGATTTCAGGAGCCGGACCACAGCAGCAGCAGCCTTTTGAGGAAGGCAAGTTATAGCAACGGACAATCCTTGCTACCTACCCACCTTTGTACTACATTTGTTTACTTTCATGCATTTAAATTGATGTACACTAAGGATATTCCTAGCTTTGATATTCCTGTTCCCTGATTACCTTGGGTATTTGCACTTTGGGTAGAATCTCTGCTAGGCGCAGCTACTGTCATCTCTATTTAATTGTTAATTTTGACTTAATGGTTCACTTCAACATTAATGATAAAACTTGTTTTTTTAAATATGGATGAGGGAGCTAGAGCATGTGCTGTGTGTTTGCTCTAGTGTCTCTCCCTAAGGACTGGTTCTTAAAGCGGCAACCCAGGATCCTGTCACCAGCTAACATAATGGCTCTGGTCTTGGACAAGTAGCTTGTACGGCTCTAGCTTGACAGTGGTTACCGACGGGCCGACGGCGTTAAGGGAAGTAAGGCGCGGGGTGTTTTCCCGATTCCACCGAGGACGGTAGCCCGTCGGCTATGTCTCGTTAGGCACAGTCCCGTGTTGGAGCAACCATGAGTGCGGGAGCTCCGCACGTTGCGCATTTAATTATTTGTTGGCATGTTGCCGCGCGATGGACGCTAATGACCCCCCTATGGTGGACTCCATAGGCGTACGTCATTCTCGGTGCCTGGGCCATGCTGCCTGTGCTGTACCATAAGCGGCCACTGTCTTGTTAGGGTGTCTTGTGAAAAGCCTCGTAGCGTCCCTATGCCGTCACACCTCGGTAGTGTTGATGTGCGTGGTTGGGTGCAAAGTTCCTTTGAACTTTTACGCGACTGGTGGGTAAAGGGTGAAACCTCTGCAGAGTGTACAATCTATCATGATAGCCTTGCTCAAGGTCATGAGCGGCCTGGCGTTCCTTTTCAAATAGAACTTGATGGTTACTATTATTGTTGATTAATGAAACTTACACTATTCAATTGGGTTACAACTGGGAGTCCCTTCACTTGTAGTGAATTGGATGAAGTTAAAATGAATCAACTAAAAATGCTAATGCAGTCAAACCGAGTCAAACCTTTTTGAGCCTCATACAACCGTGTTGTACTTGCTAAGTAACTCTGTTACTTACACTTGCTATATTTTTGTCATTTTGCTGCAAAATCCCGGATGGGTAACAGATTGGGCTGTGCATGAGTCTGCTGCTGAGTTTCCCGAAGACCTGCCGTTCTTCTGAGTGTGTTCTCCCAGTCAGAGTCCCTGTGGAGTACGGCTTCGTTTAGAGAGAGTTGTTATTAGTCTTCCGCTGTATTGGTTAGTTCATTTATGAAGCAACTCTGACGTAAACTCTCTCTTTAATAAAGCATTTATTTTCAGCATTTGTGTCTTTGTTATCATATTTGTTGACTATATGTGTTCTAAGGATTTCCTGGGCACACATATAGTAGCATTCGGGTTTCTGTGTAAATCCGGGTGTGACAGGGGATGGATGGAGTCGGCAACGGCAGCACCATGGCCATCAAGACGATCGATGGAGGCATCGATGTCGTCGATTTCTTCTGGATTGCCGTTGGCAAAGCCGGTTGGTAGCCTAGAGTAGTCGATGCCGGTGTGTGTCGACATGGCGACTAGACCCACGGCGGCGCCCAAACGAACGCCGTGGAGGGCCACCTCATCGACTCGGCCTGCTACGGCACTAAGGCGAGCTTCTGGAATGTCCCCAGGAGCGATCACCTTGTTCGCCAGTGTCTCCACCAGCGCCTTCAGCCGATTGAGCTCGGCGACGCGATCTGCAAAATTATGAGATGATAACAGATTAGATTAATTTGAGGACAGATTGAAGTTAATGCGAGTTGCAAGACTCACCATCAATGGTCTCGAGCAGTTGCTTGCGCTGGGCTTGCCACTCGAGTTCTGCAATCCCGGCTTGCTTGGAGATAACTTCCAGCTCGTGACGTGTCTCGTCACGTTCCCTCATGAACCGGCGGGCGTCGCTATCTGAGTAGCGAAGATCTTCCGATTCAAGAGTTCGATTGGACGAGCTCGAGGAATCGGTCGCCGCAACAGGAGCCGCAGCTGGAACTGCAGCCGGAGCAGCGACATGGTTCCATTGGATTTGCCTGAAAAAACAAAGGGGTTTGTCAGAAAGAAGGGTGAAATCTTGAGAGAAGAGTAAGAAGAGGCAGACAATCATCACCTGCGGCGAGCGCCGACGCGGCTTCCTTCGGGTTCATCGGCGGCCGGTCGCCGTCTGTTGTCGGCCATTGGGGTTTTCTTGAAGTTGCTTGGCTTGGGGGAAGAAGAGCTCGAGATTGCAGAAGATTGGAAGGCTGAAGATTTGGTGAAAGATTAAGGGTACTCAAGGTCTTTATTTATAGAACCAACAAAGAAAATCGTGGCCGAGAGATCGTGGCGCGTATCCCAAAGGGTTCTCAAAACCGAACGGTTTCGGTGTCGTTTGGGATTCATGCTGAGTCACATTCGGCTTGACCAAGTAAAATTCGGCTGTGCTATGCTCGTTATGGCCAGTTTTGCCGAATGAATCATTCACAGTAAGGAAAAAAGGAGAATACAGGAATAAAACTGCACAAATCATTCGGTCACTGATTACAGTTACATGTCCAAATGCTTTGAGATTACATTTTTGGCATGTGATATCATATTGCTAATGTTCTCCAGTAGCTTCTTGTCAGCTTCTTGGGTTTTTGCCAAAGCAGAGAGTTTGGCCTTAAGCTGCTTCTCTTCAATCAGGGCTGCTGAAGCTTCCTTTCGTATTTCCTCTGTCAGACCAGAAAGCTCGTGAAAGGACCGTGATGTCACCTAGAGGGGGGGGTGAATAGGTGTATCTGAAAATTTTCAACACTTAACACAAATTGTTAGCCAAACTCCGGACACTCCGGAGAAATGTCCGGACACTCCGGACCTGTGCGGAGACTCCGCAAAAATCTCCGGATACTCCGCACCTTTTCTGCTAAAAAGAATAAACAGCCAGAACCCAAACCGGTCAGACCGGTTTGGTAAACCGGTCAGACCGGTTTCTGACTGAGATACACCAAAAACGTAAACCAACCCCTCTACAAGATCTAGCACAAAACCAAACTAGCTTCTGTAAATGATTTCTAGTAGGTTCACCAAGCTCCTGCACACAAGTAAAGCACAACCAAGTAGATCGAAGCGGAAGCAAATATATGTGCTAGAATTGAACGAAGTGAGGCAAACCAACGAGAGACGCTTGGAGTTATTTCCCAAAGTTCAGATTCACTGCTTGCTACTAAAGCTGCCACAAAAGCACAGTGAATCCTACGTCTCCGTTGAGGAAGCCCCTAGTGACCGAAAGGTCGAGCTATCTCCTCGGTTCCACTAACTTCGATCCTTTCCACGATGGAGGCAAGACCGCGCCGGTACAAACTGTCCGTGGCTCACCACAACCTTGGTGGCTCACCGACGACGCCTAGCCGTCTAGGAGGCTTCACCTCCAAGAGTAACAAATGCTTCAACAAGATGCTAGACTTCACCGGACGTGCTCAAGCTATGGATTCACTCCTCACTGAGTTAGCTAGCTCACTCTAGCTCTCTATTGCTCACACAATCACTCTCTCAACCCAAATCAAAGATATGATCAAATACAACCAAAACTCACAAAGAGTTGCTTGGGGAGAGCTTGCTGGTGCTTGAAGTGATTCTGGACGCCCAAGAGACCAAATGAACCAGCAGCCCTCAAAGGAGAGGGCCAAGGGGTATAAATACCCACACATCCCAAACTAGCCGTTATAGCCATTGGAAACCGGTCAGACCGGTTTCCCAAACCGGTCAGACCGGTTTGGGGTCTGTCAGCACACTATGTCCAAAAGGACCTCTCTCCCAAGCCTATCTCACATGGGTTGTCCTATGAGCACTTTTAGTGGTTGTCTAAACAACTTAATGTTGCATCCCTCTTGATAGTACGGCATACCTATACTCAAGATTACATATAACAAATAAAATCTCCTCTTGAGCTCCATTGTCTTCATTGACGCCATACTTGATCATTCTCAACTTGAGGGCTTGCAATCCTTCTTTTCTTACTGAGCGAATTCATCTTGAGCTAGTGGCTTAGAATCTTCAAGTGTATGGTCAATTTCCCATTGCCAATTCCATAGGCCACTTTCAAACAAATAATTCACCAATGATTGGATGCACTGCATTGCTTTACTAGATGAGACTTGATTAATGTCTAGAGACCAATCCGTGATGCTAGCTTCTTCACCTTAGCAAAGTTCCTCGGCCACAAGACGACTCTTGTCCTTCACTTTGCTTAGTACCTCGTCACTAGCCATCTAGTTTGATCTCTTCCATCCTATCTTGCCGCTTTAAGTTTGGCTTTGCTTTGCATCCACATGAAATCCATATTGAAATCTATGTCTTCAACTATCCGAGATGTATCCAATATCTTCAATTTAATTGTCCCAATATCTTTTGACAAGCTTCCTTTAAATGAACCCAATCATATGTCTCATTTGTCATTTCCCTTTACTTGTCATTGCCTCTATTGGTTGCATGGGATCACATACACTTGTTTGCATTTATACCAATATAAACCGATGATGAGCACCTTTACTTATCAACAAATATATTACATGAATATCCTTTGACAATAAAACCCTGCTCATGTGCTTAAGCAAACAAGTTAAATCACTAATCATGTTGTCATACAAATCACCAAAACACATAAGTGCCTATATGCACTTTCAGCTCGGCTATCTTCTTTTCATCAGCGTCAATTTCAGCTGATAAAATTTTCAGCTCAGCCTCTAGCTCAGCTTTCCTAGTCTTCTTCAGGTCAAGTGCAGATTGCAGACTAGATAGCTATTCTCTGTTGCTCTGAGTTCGAGAGTGCAGATCTTTCACAAATTTTTTGGCTATGGCCCTCCTTTGCTCCAAAGCTGGTTGAGTAGATTGATTCTTTAGAGCCTATTTCACTGCAGCAAAATGATTGTCCAGCTGGGAGACGGGATCCAAAGAAGCTTTGACATCAGCAGGAAGATCTTGGTCAATGGATTCAAGCACATCCCTCAGAAGATCAGCATCTTTGACTTGATCTTGGATGCCTCTATGCAGCAAGGAGAAGATATCTTTTAATTTTGCTTGATTTTCCTTTGATAGAGCTTGACCAGATGATGCTTCTTCTCCTTGTTCAATGATGAAGTCATCCATAGCAAAGGAATAATTGGATGATGAAGCAGGTTTCTCCTGAAAGAAAAAATTCTTGATGAGTTAATGATAATTGGGAAGAAAATAAATAAAAGTGGATGGCTATGTTTACCTCGTTTCTGATTTCCTGAATGGGAGGAGGTCTCTCAGGCTCAGTGGAAGGATTTTGTGTACCATGCTGAGGAGAGATTGGAGAGTTTCTTGGTAAAGGTGAAGCTTCTGGTTGAGGAAGAGTTGGTGAAGCTGGAGCTGAATCATGATGAGAAGAAGGGCTCTCCAATATTTGGTCCATTGAAGCTTGTTCTGCAACTAGCAAAAGATGAATGCCGATGAAAAAGAATGGATAAGATGGTAAAATTTATACCAGTCAATGAAGCATCGGCAGAATCTGTGATGGCTGTTACTTGCTGTATCTGAGCCTGAAATTATAAAATAGAGATGAGCAAGATGAAGAATAGCATTATACTCGAAAAGGGAGATTATGACCTGGATAGTTTTTCTGTTGCTTGTTCTTTTCTTTTTTGCAGCTGAAGAAGCAGGTAGAGAGGGGGTTTTCCTTTTGGCAGAAGATGGCCTAGTGAGAATTGGGTCTAGAATGGTCTGCCTAGACATCAGCTGAGCCAAGGTAGGAGATTGATGCCGCAAAGCAGATATTGGGCCTGCAACTGCGATGTCCTGTAAAATGGTAGGGTCACAATCAATGAGGAGGAATAATGTTAAAACAGATGAGGGATGAGCATATTACCTCTGAGATTGGCTGGTAGTCAGGCATTAATTCAAGACAGAAGGGATGAATTGGCATGTTGAAGATATGATCATGAAATTCTTGCCACCAAAGAGTGAAAGAAGGATGAACATATGTTATTGGCACAAAAGGTTCAGGTGCATAGATGGTGGTACATCATTTGTAATTAAAAATCCTTCTTATTTCTGTGGAGTCCTTGACAATCTCCCTGGGCTTAAGGAATTCATGAAGAAATAATCTTGGTGGCACTTGGCCACAGCCTAACTGCCTAGCCATCATATTCGGCTGATAGTACTCAAAGGTACTCTGAACCAGCCTCCCTCCACAAAATTCGGCTGGCAGAATACAGGGCCGAATGAAAGAATTAAAAATAGCTGTAGATTGTGCATCTACACATCCAATTTCAAAACTGAACTCACAAGGAAGAGTGAGGTTGTCATTTTCAAAATAAGGGAGCCAAAGAGGATTAGCAAAGCCTTTGGACAAAAGCTCAAAGAATTCACCAATGCTCTTATCCACAGATACAGTAGAGGCAGCCTCTCCATAGGTTTGACAACCTTTGGTGCTTTGAGTTTCCCCTTCCTTGTAATTGATTGAAGGAAAGTGCCGATTGTTGATGTCAATAGTGACAATCTGGTGCATGTACAACTGCAACCACATCTGGATGAACCACCAAGGACCATTAACACAAGGAATTTTCTTGCTGGTATGCATCAGGCGAATGGTTTGGTGAAGCATATGATAGACACTTCCCAGTAGGTACTTCCCAAGAGGGATGAGTGTACCAGCAGCCAAATCTTCAGCCATCACAATATGATTCAGAGTTGGCTCATTGGCTTTACCGCAAAAAATGAATCTGCACAACCACATATTCAACTGGATTAGCCTGAAAAAAGCAAGGGTTTAGAGGACCGTCAGACATATAATTCTGGATATATTTCTTATATCCAACTCCTGTCTTCACTCCTGTCTGCTTGGAGGAGCCTTTGTACTTGTATGGACGCATGGACTCTGTAATATTCAGGCCAGTCATCATGTAGACATGGGCCAAGGTA
>OAMR01000751.1:140779-163585 GCA_900205405.1 Echinochloa crus-galli
TTTCGACTGCAATGGCCTTTGCTTCTTTCAAATATTCGGAAATGACAGAAACGGCCGAACGTCTCCGTTCGGCCGGTTACCCCCCTTAGCCGTACAAGCAGCCGGGAGCCGTCCATGTCAGCGACAACCAAACGAACACATCACCCGACACGTGGACGACCACCAACTCAAACGGACCAGTGCCAAGTCATCCTGGGCCCATACAACTCAATCCCACGCAGCAGAAGGCAGCCCAGACGGCCCACAGGACAGAAGCGGCGCAGGGGAGGGCCGGCCACGGGCCGGGCCCGTTCGGCCGAACATGGCGGTTCAGCCGAACCGCCTCCCATGGCCAAACCGCCTCCAGGGGCTCATCCTGGCCACCCAGAGCAAAGGCGGCGCATCCAAGGGTTCGGCCGAAAAGCTGCTGCCCCTCTGCCTATAAATGCAGGTGCTGCCTCCTTGTTTGCTTCACACACTTGCTCATTCAGAAATTTTTCGATCAGAAGCTCTCTCTCTCTCTCTCTCATTTCTTACTCTAGCTTGTGCTCTAGTTCTTCCCAAAGTTCTAGCTCAAGTTTTGGTTCACTAGCATAAAGTTCCTCATTGGTCATAATACCTACCAGAGCCATATGATCCAAAAAAATATTTGCCTTTGTGTGATCCTTGTGCTGAAATTTTGTTGGACGATTTTGTGGTGGTCTCCAACACCTAGAAGAACGACTAACCATTTGTGGTGGTTTTGATCCCCGCAAGAATGACTAACGTTCTCGAACGACTGACTTGATTTCTTGTGCTAACCTTTGATACTCAGTCTTTCGGGTAGTCGTTTCTGTGCTAACATTTTGCAGGAGCCATGTCGAAGCTCATCGCCGCACTCCGTTGTTCCACCCGGGTTAACTGGAGGTTCCGGGGTCGTCTTCAGAAGCTCTGGTATTAGCTCTTGTATCTTTTACCTTTCTTTTGTATGACATTCAAATTATCAATATAGTTATCTACTTTATTCTACTTATGCCCGTGGCTCGAGCCGGATGGACGAGGATGAGGCTGGAGCAGCTGGCTTGGGTAGGGGCTCTGCTGTACCCCAACCCAGGAAGCTCCTGAGCGAGAACGACATCGTTCTACTTTAGTCTAGTTGCTTCTATATTGTGTTTAGACTATAGTTGGTTCTAGTTCTTGCTTAAGTCTCTGTCTCTATTGAGTTCGAGTTGCTTGCTTCTGCTAGCGAAGTAAGTAGTTATTGATCTGTGTAGGAGTGGTTCCTAGACTCGTCAGTAACCTTAGTTTCTGCCCGTCGCAACGGAGGTGGTAGCCGTGAGGTGGTGACAGCCCTCTCGGTCTCTGGAGAAGCACCTTCAACGAGCTCAGGCTGAAGGAATTCGAGCACACCCGTGTGTTCAATCAGGACCTACTGAGAAGAATGGGGATGGACGAGGAGTTCCCGGAGATCTTCCATGCCGTCGGCTTGGAGAACTTCTGGAAAATCAACGAGCCAGGTGAAGGGCCGTTCACGAGGGGACGAGCCAGGCGTGATACCGGGCTCGCCACCCCACTGGAGCCGGAAGACGAACCAGAAGCACCGCACCGACACACGTCCGCGTTTGAGGCCACCTACGACATGTACACCGGGGCTGGTACATCTAGAGCAGGAGCTAGAATTGATATGGATGCGAGAGAAGTCTCGTTCCGTATCGACGGAAGGTTGACGTACTTCAAATTCCAACCACGAGTAAGTAGTTATTGATCTGTGTAGGAGTGGTTCCTAGACTTGTCAGTAACCTTAGTTTCTGCCCGTCGCAACGGAGGCGGTAGCCGTGAGGTGGTGACAGCCCTCTCGGTCTTCGTAGCCCATCACGTTAGTGCCGGTGTCCTAGGACCCAAGGTTCAGGGTAGTCGGCACAGTACCTCCAAGAGAATGATGGGATGGTGTCATCCATCCAACATGATGTCCGGGAGCAGTCCGAGCAGCTGGCCGCGTACCTCGCAAGACTCAATCCGTACCAGTGAAGCATTCTAGCTTGGGGGAGGACCCCCATCAGGTATGTCTGAACCACCCAGCACTTTGTTTATGCATTCGCATTTTCCCTTTCCTTAGGTTGCATAAAAAAAATCCCTTGAAAAATAAAAAAAATAATATTTCCTTTGAATAAAATTAACTCCCAACTATGCATGGAATGAACCCACACGTCTGCGTTCGAGGCCACCTATGGCATGTACACCGGTGCTGGGACGTCTGGAGCAGGAGGCTCTGGACCTGTCTCTTATACACATCTAGATGTGTATAAGAGACAGCTCCTACACAGATCAATAACTACTTACTTCGCTAGCAGAAGCAAACAACTCGAACTCACACCCCAATGACAAGTCAATGCTAGTGTGAGCAGAATCGAAGAACCAATTAAGGCAGAGACTTAAGCAAGAACTCATGGCAAAAATATGAATAAAAGATAGCCCATGTTCTCGAAAATAAATCAAGGAGAGGGAATTTCATCCAAGGAGCTCCACCACATTCCATCATATTCCACTCCATTCATCCCACACACTTGCACTTCTTAATCTTAAGATGTGTTTGGTTTCCTCATAGATCCGGTTTTTGACTTAGCAAAATATAAGGTGCATGCATGCCTTCCTCCTTGTCCCTGAGCCACACAAAAAGCCAAATTAGAAGTTAGGAAGAAGGCACAAGCCTTTGGTAAGGATTCAAACACACTTGAGTGATTGAGTTGCCAGAGATATCTCAAGGCCAGTGGAAGTATATGTGAGTACCTGGATGCTGCTGCTGGAGGCTCGTTCTTCTCTCTTGAGGAGAGTCGTGCGAAGGCCCTCATAGAGAAGATGGTTGAGAACCAAGGCTGGTCCGATGACCGGACTCAACCAAAGACCCGAGGAGTTCACCAAGTTGAAGCTCTGGACATGCTCGCTGCGAAGATGGACCTCCTGATGAAGAAGCTGGAGGCCCCTGCTCAAGAAACGGTGCATGCCATGGACGCTCGCATGACCTGCGAAGTCTGTGGCAACACAGGCCATTCGGGGAATGATTGCCCATCGAGGACGAGCAAAGAGGCTAGCTTGGGGGAGCTTGTTGGCGGTCGTTACAACCCAAATCCGACCACCAATACTACGGATAAAATGAGAGACTATGCAACATTCCATGTACTTAGGTTTTATTTCTAATAAAGTTCCACAAGTTTTGGTGAGTGTCATGTTTGCAGGTACAATATCACGAAACACGTGATATAGGGGTCGGAAATGACACGTTCGGCCGGTTATCCCCCTTAGCCGTACGGGCCGCCGGGAGCCGTCCATGTCAGCGACAACCAAACGAACACATCAAGTGCCACGTAGGACGACCGCCGACTCAACCCGGACCTCTGCCACATCATCCTGGGCCGAACCAACACAAGTCCATGCAACAGAGGCAGCCCAGGAGGGGTTCAGAGGCAGAGGCGATGCAGGGGAGGGCCGGCCACGGGCCGGGCCCGTTCGGCCGAACATGGCGGTTCGGCCGAACCGCCTCCCCTGGCCAAACCGCCTCCAGGAGGCCATCTGCACCGTTCAGAGCAAAGGAGGCAGGATCAAGGGTTCGGCCGAACCCTGCAGTTCGGCCGAACCGACCCTGGGCGCCCGGAGGATCAGGGGGTACCCCCCTAGATTCCTTGCCTCCTACTCTACCTCAACCGACCTTGGAGCACTATATATAGGGCCTCACACTTCACTTGTAATGCTAGCAGAGTAAGTAGTCGTTGCCTAGTGTAGGAGTGGTTCCTAGACTAGTCGGTGGCCTTAGTTTATTCCCGTCGCAACGGAGGTGGTAGCCGGGAGGTGGTGACAGCCCTTTCGGTCTTCGTAGCCCATCACGTTAGTTCCGGTCCGTAGGATTCCCCAGTTGGGAAATAGTGGCACCCCTTCTCATCCCTTTCTGTGTGTTCACCGGTTCCCTTGTCCCGATGCTGAGACATTAGAGTTATCCCAGATCTCCTAGTGCTGGCTCTGTAGCAGTTGTATCTCTAGGCTAGAGTGACATAGGTAGATAAAGTATCCAGGAGTCCTCTATCTCTTCTCGTTGTCCTCCCAGCTATCTATCTCTTCTCTCCCTTACCTGAGTATCCCTTGAGCTGTGTGTCCGGTATATCCACTCCTATCCAATGCCGTTGTCCCCTGTCTTGTCTAGTCGTGTACCCTCCTCTGATAGTCTTGAATATCTGTTCACTAGTAGTCTTGCCAAAGCTTCCCTGCGGAAATATAAATTACGATACCTCGGGATACTCCGAGGTGAAGTGCTACAGCGGTGATTCTGTGCGCTTATAGAATATTTATATATTTTACTAAGCTATAAGGAAAACCACTGAACACTTCTTGCATCCAGTACTGGGATTCCCCAATTCTGATATTGGATCGTAAGAAGTGCCAACAGGCAGTTGAAATGATGAACAGATAAACTTAGTTTTACTCCACTCTACTCTTTTCAGGATCCTATCTCGGCATTTTTCACCCTTTTGTGAAAAGATAAGTTGTTCCTCATTGGTTCACTCAATCGCTCAAGTGTATTTGAATCCTGACCAAAGGCTTTGATGTGAAAAGGTAAATTGCTCCTCATTGGCTCAAGTGTATTTGAATCCTTACCAAAGGCTTTGCCTTCTTTTCATCCTAACATCTAATTTGGCTTTTTGTGTGGCTCAGGGACAAAGGATGAAGGCATACAAGCATCTTATATTTTGCTAAGTCTAAAATGGGACCTTAGGATAATCAAATCACACTCTTAGATCGAGACGTGCAAGTGTGTGGAATATGCAGAGTGGAATATGAGTGGAATTTGGTGGAACTTCATGGAATGATTCTTCCTGATGATTAAACAAAGATTAGATGCTTTGCTTTGCTTTTTTTTGCCATGCCTTTTTGGCATGCTTTTCTTTTTCTCATATTTTTGTCATGCCACTTGGCATGCTTTTCTTTTTCTTTTTGCATAGCCCATGCCTCTACTTCAAATATATTTGGAGAGGGAATCAAAGAACATGAAGTTTAATTTTTTGTGGAATGGAGGATGGTATGGTTTTGCTAACTCCCAGTGTAGGAATTGCAAGTGAGAGGTGGAGTGTATGTGGATCTCGATCTTGAGAGCATGAAAGATTCCTCACAAGGGTCACAACAATTTGACAAAGCTCACTAAGATGACAAGCAGCATATGGTAGAAAGTTTATAACTAATCCTATCATATGGCTCTGGTAGGAATTTTTGACCAACGAGGAACTTTGAGTTTAGAACTAATCCTATCATATGGCTCTGGTAGGAATTTTTGACCAATGAGGAACTTTGTTTTGAAAGCATAATCATCCAAGATTTTCACCATACTAAGAGCAGAAATAGAATTCAACCAAAGTCTCACTATATCAATCCCCGCAACAACCTAGACTTGGAATAAGGCATATGCTCCCACAAGGTTTTCAGGTTCATTTCTACTCATGCCAAATAACTCAAGCATAGTCAAGCAACTAGTTGCAACAAAGTACTAGCAAAATTAATGACAGAGCAACCATTCATAATTTCCAAAGTGAGAGGCATATGATTCATTCCATGCATGGTTGGGAGTTAATTTTATTCAAGGGAAGTATTTTCAATTGAAAGACCAAAGTGCTGAGTAATTCGGAACGTACCTGATGGGGGTGCTCCCCCAAGCTTGGACTCTTCACTGGTAGGGATTCAACCTTGAAAGGTACTGAGCCAGCTGGTCGGCCTGCTCGTTCTCGTCCTGTTCCTCCACTGTGTCATGTCTGTACTCATGTATCGTTTCGTTAAACAGGGCAATCTCCGGTTGGCTCAAATGCACCAAGCAGAGCGACAATTTTATTCTTTCTGCATTCAACTCTTATTTTATTTATTCATCAAGCTAAGGTTGGAAAAAAATATTTGGAAGGGAAATAATTAGAGCACCTCCTAAACAATGATTTGAGCAAAGGGAAATTGAATCGGAAAATAAATTGAAACTAATGGTGCTCTACAAGATACAACCACATGACATCTACTCTATAGATGGATCATAAAGGTCTAGATGTTACGTGTCTTTGGCGAGCCTCTCTGATTTGGCTGTGAATGCTTGGTACATGACATTGTTCTTGTCCATCTGCCAAGGCTCGCCTCAGTGACCCTCTCATCCTGGTTGCTCAACTTCTGGCATGTTTGTGCCAGTTCTTTTTAAGGCTCTTCAACCATGGGTTTCTCTTCTCCCTCCTCCGTGGCTTTCTTCATTGGTGGACTTGTCGTACTCATGGTGGACTTGTCATACTCATGGAGAGAGAACCATTGGGTGAGGAAAGGTCTTTGGACAAGGATTGGGTGGCCATGGCGGCTAGGAAATGTGAACACTTGGTCGTGTTTGGGAAAGTGATGGAGGATGGTTTCTGACTTGAGATCGACAAGCAGCTTTCCCAACATTTTCCTAGCAACTTCGAGACAAGATGGGATAGAGATAGGATCAAAGGTCCAAAAGGATGCTCAAGGGGCAAAAGAGGGGTCCTTCAGTCGAACCAACATGGTTTGGCCGAATTGTCCTAATTTTCCCAAACTAGAGTGGTCTAGTTTGCCCAAAGTGCTTCAGTGAGTCTATCTCTCTAGTGCCTACCCATCTCATTGATGGTCTTTACAGAGTGTTCTTGATCTTCATGCTGGATGTTCAGCTTGACCACTAGCTTGGGGGTGTTAGGGTGTGGCTATAAAATGCGGCTCCCCCAAGCTTAGATATTTCTGGGAGTCAATGAGATGGGAGCCCCTTTGACTAACCCAGGGACGCCAAAGCGAGGAAAGATGTTTTCATGGGTCATTTGCTCAGGGTGCCTAGTGGCTGCGGATCAATAGGGCTTGGCTTCTACCCAGTTAGAGACGCTATCTACGGCTACCAGAATAAACTCGTAGTTCTCTGAGTTAGGGAAAGGACCCATGGGGTCTATTCCCCTTACATCAAAGATTTCTACTGAATATTACTGGTGAGTGGCTTCGCGTCTCTTTCCCGTGTTTCTGGCAGTGTGGGCATCACTTGCTAAGTTTCTTAGCTTCTCCATATTGCCAGACCTTTATTCTGAACACTCCATAATGTCCTTCAGAAGGTGCTCCATGATATCTCTCCCAGGTTTTATGTGCCTCAGGTGCAGGCATGCATCGTCTGAGTCCATTTTGTATCCAGAAGAGATACGGGTTGTCCCATAGGTGATGTCTGCTCTCATAAACCAATCTTTTCCTATTTTCACCTGATGGGACGTACCCTAACACCATGAAGTCAACTATGGTGGCGTACCACGGCTCTAGTGTTGTGGCTTTGAGGAGCGTATCACCCCGTAAGAAAATCGCTGATGGAAAGATCAAACGGGCCTTGTACCCGAGACAGACCCAACGGATGAGTCTTGGGTTCGCATCCTTTTTGGCCAAGAAATACTTCAGAGCAGCATGGTCTGAATAGACTATGACCTTAGCCCCAACTTGGTAGGACCGGAATTTGTTTACAACAAACACAGCTGCTAAGAGATCCTTTTCCGTGGTTGCATAGCCTGGGGCCAGTGAGCATAATGCTTCTTGTCCTTGGTTTGGCCCACAACAGCTCCTATGGCAAAATCGCTCGCATCCTACATGATTTCTAGTGGAATGCTCTAGTCGTGGGACTGGATGATGGGAGCGAAACTGAGTGCTTTCTTGAGGGTGTAAAAGAGCACTCTTGATCTGAGAAGAGAGGGGTTTCCTTGGCTAAGAGATTGGTCAACGACCGGGGTATTTGAGAGAAATTTACGATGAAACACCTATAAAGCCTGGTACGGCCAAGGAAACTATGAATCCCCTTTAATAATGGGAGGTGTAGGTAGAGGATCGTATTAGGGAGTATGACAGGGGAAGATGATGGCCTCTGGCTTTAAATCTAGTCTTTCCCCGGTCAAAAACGAATCTCCGTGACAATGGCCTAGCGACCCCAAGATAAGATGAGATCCTCCTCCAGGACCGAGTATGAAGGTTAGGAGTAATCCCTTTGAAATCTTGGATCGAGAGTCCTGAGACTGATCGATCCTCCTCCAGGACCATGGAAGTTGGTTGGGTTCCAGGGGGTCTGTCACTGATGGTCACTAGAGTGTATTCGTCCTTAAAGAGAGAAGCGAACTTCAATCTAGAGGAAAGAGGCTTAGGCTCGATTGGAGGATGAATTTCTTCTTCCTCCATAAGGAATTGGGCATCTTCTTCTAGGAAAGGTTGCTCTAAGTCTATCAAGGATGTTGACATGACCTCCTCTTTAGGATCAGGATCGGGCTCCGCCTCTATTGGTGTGTTCAAGAAATAAGAATAAGAGACTGGAACAAGTTCTTCTCTCTCCGATCCTAGGCTCTACTAGTTTATGTGGTGCATTTTCTAGGATTTTCATGATTGGCCTACCAATAAAGATGGAATGTGTGGAATCGTTGGGTAGGTCAAAGATATGGAAATCTAGAAAAAGTTCAAGGTTGTTAATCTTAATGGGTATGACCCGCAAGATCCCTAAACAGTCGAGGACCCTTCCCGATATGAACCTTAGATGTTTCTGAGATGATGACCATGGTTCATCGGGAAGTTGGGCTCGCACCGAGGAGCTAGAGATTATGTTGATTCTGAGGCTCGGGTCATACCCGATTTCTTTGTCCATGCCCATAACTTCACAAAAGATTGTTCGAATTCTATTGGGAATTTTAACTACCTCGGTCTAGGCTTCCGCCTCGTCTAGCCATTCCCGACTCTTGATGGCAGAGAGACGGCCTAAATACTCTCTTTGATATTCTAATGCTTCCTTGTCGGGTGGTGGATCCTTTTGCTCTACACATTGTCCCCGTGGGAAATGTATTGCACAATCGATGTCATCGAATAGATCATCGTCAAAATCGTAGGGAGCGGTGTAGAGTGGAGGATAGTAGTCCAGGCTAGAGTAAGGTTGTGGTTCAAATTGAGCATCGGGTTCTGATGGAATGGAAGAGCTGATAGATTTGGATTGTTGGTGTACATGCTCTTCAGGTTTTGGCTGCTTCTCTTCTTCATCAGGGAGTTCGTCATAGACTCCAGTGTAGGGAGTGTCATCCAGGATGCGCTCCAAGACAATCCTCGCTTCACTAGGAGTCAAATGAAAAAACGACCCTTTTGAAGCAGAGTCCAAGAAAGTGGCGGCTACGGGACAGAGGCCAAGGCTGAAGTGTTGTAAAACAACAGGTTCTGGTAGGCTTAGGTCTAATCCGGATGCCAAGATTTGCTTGAAAAGAGCCCAGGCAGCTCCTAACGATTCTCCCTTTAATTGCTTAAAGTTAATGATTTCCGCTCGGAGACTGGCTACCTTGGATACTGGGAAGAAGGTTAGGCAGAATTTTTCCTTGAGGACTTCCCAGCTCCCGTCCATAGTACTGACAGCCAGAGAGTACCATTCCTTTCCTCCTCCCGTTAATGAGAACGGGAATAGCTTCTATTTGAGTGTCTCTTGTGTCATGCCCGCAATGGTCAGGCACGAGCAGAGTTGCTCAAACTCGCGCAAATGCGCGTATGGACTCTCGGCCTTCGTTCCTGAGAACGATTGCTCACGAACCATGGCTATGAAGCCAGGACATAGCTCATAGCCGGGTGTGGATATGGGATGTGATGATGATGGTGGCTTCAAACAATCGCCCTTTGGAGCCGAGTGTTGGCGTAAGGTGAGGGTGGAATACATATGGTGGATTGTGGTGGGATACACGGACAACTTGGGTTCGGAATCAGAAAAGCTACCGTTCCCTGGCAACGGTGCCAGAAAGCTTGTTGGCACTCCTTACGGCCTATCCGTACATTCACTCCATTCCATCTACATAGGACAACTTAGTTTAGAATTAGTTCACTTCTCGTTCCTCGTGGAAATCGATACCTTGGAATACTCCCGGGTGAAAGCTACATCGGTATCTGTCCGCTTGCGGATTTATCTGTAGGCTCACCCGGGAGTATTCCAAGGTATCGATTTCCACGAGGAACGAGAAGTGAACTAATTCTAAACTAAGTTGTCCTATGTAGATGGAATGGAGTGAATGGTACGGATGAGGTGGATGACAACAACAAAGAGAGAAGAGAAGTGATAGGAGGGTAGAGAGGGTACGAGTCTGCTAGAGGTATTCTACTGATTGATCGAGCAGATCAGAGGATACAGATAGATACTTGCTTCGGGACAACGGGAACAGAAGGGGGAAATGGCCTTTACTAGATACTGAGTTTGAAATAAACAACAGGCAGCAATCATGATAACTAACGTGATGGGCTACAAAGACCGGAAGGGCTGTCACCACCTTACGGCTACCACCTCCGTTGCGACGGGAATAAACTAATTTAGTCTCAAGTATAGGCACCACGCCTACACTAGTCAACTAATACTTATCTCCTATAGAAAGATAAGCACCCAAGCTAAGCAACCAGTATACAATTATACCAATCAACTACGCATTGAACGAAGAACCAGCAAGCATATAAAAGTAAGAACTGAATGCTCAATTAATAAGAGAGAGACACAAGAGTTACCAGACACGACCCGGATGTTACTCGAAGTGAAGCCGCATCCGTAGAGGTACAGCGAGAAGAGGGGCCGACACTCCGGCTCCTCTCCGGGACGCTCACTGTCACACCCGGGTTTACACAGAAACCCAAATGCTACTGTATGTGTGCCCAGGAAGTCCACAGAACACATGCAGCTTACAAATATGGTAAAACAGAGTACATATGCTCGAATAAAATAGTTTACATCAGAGTTTAGCACATAAACAGCGGAAGTCTATTTAATAACTTGACAGGTAGAGCCTCAAGTCCACAGGGACACCGACTGGTTGACCACAGCTCAGATGTACAGACGATCCTCAGGAAACTCAGTAGCTGTCTCCAACACTGATCCATCTGTTACCCATCCGGGATTTTGTTGAATAATGGCAAGCGTAAGTAATTGTCTTACTTAGCAAGTATAACATGGTGTATGAAAGCTAAAAAGAATAAGGCTTGACACGGCTGAACTGCATTAGCAATTTTAGTTGATCCATTTTATCATAATCCAAATTACTACGATAATATGAATCCCAGTTGAAAACCAAAATAATAAAGTAGAAGTGAACATTAAACAGTAATAAGCATCATCTTCTAATCAAAAAGGATCCAGGCCGCTCGTGACCCTGAGCAAGGCTATCATGATAGATTGTACACTCTGCAGAGGTTTCGTCCTTTACCCACCAGTCGCGTAAACGCTCAAAATTAGCCACCAGTCGCGTAAAAGTTCAAAGGAACTTTGCACCCAACCACGCACATCAACACTTCCGAGGTGTGACTGCATAGGGACGCTACGAGGCTTTTCACAAGACACCCTAACAAAACAGTGGCCACTATGGTACTACACAGGCAGCATGGCCCAGGCACCGAGATTGACTGACGCTCAGAGTCGCAACAATGAGGGGGTCAATGGCGTCCATGCGCAGCAAGGAATAACAGCAACAAAATAAATAGCGCAACGTGTGGAGCTCCCAACATGGGACTGTGCCTCACGGGGACATAGCCGACGGATCTTCTGTCCTCGGTGGATCAAGACATACTCTCACGAGCGATTCCCATAGCGCCTTTCGGTAACCACTGGCAAGCTAGAGACGTACAAGTTACTTATCCAAGACAAGAGCCATTATAGTTCCAGCGGTGGCGACAGGCTCCTGGGTTGCCGCTTTAAGAACCAGGCCTTACAGAGAGACACTAGGACAGAGCACAAAGGACATGCCCTAGCTCCCTGAACCATGTTGCTAAAAAGCAAGTTTTAACATCATCATTGTAGTGAACCATTAAGTCAAGATTAACAATTGAACAAGCCCAGGTAAATCAAGGTACAGGATAAACAAAGCTAGGTATAACCTTAATAGGAAACAATTTAGACACATGCAAATGCAGTAAATAATGTATTGAAGGTGTGTGGGTAGCAAGGATTGTCCGTGCTATAACTTGCCTCAAATCCATTATAATTACTCATTGTCTTCAACTCTTGATCTTCAAAGTCTTCTTCTTGTTCGCACTCACAGCATGATCCTCTAGTCGCAGCAATCATCAACAAGCAACTAAACAAGCAAGCAAATAATACAACTAAGAACAGTACACCAATCAAAGGAAAATCTTTAAAAGAGCGCGCTAAAGGATAGGGCTTGGTTCTACGGTCACGTGAGCGCAAGAATCGCTGAAAACGGAGCAACGGCTGAAAAGATACGACTATCGGAAGATTTAAATTATTAGATAACACAACTATATGCTGGATTGATTTTAACTAAAGAAAATCATAAGTAGAGATTATTTCAAATAATTCTATTTGAATTTGTAAAACCAGGGTAGGACTTAATCCTATTTTATTTATAATTGTTCATGTATAAATTATTCAAAGTTAAATATTTTATTTAAGATAAAACATGTGAGAGCATCTAATCGAATAATTTTATGAATGGTGTTGAACTAGAGAGGATTTCCCAATTTCAAATTGATCATTCGGGAAACGAGAATCTTTCTTGCGAATTTGTTCAACCGTGACTTGCCGAGTGGGGTCAACTGAGCCACTTTGTCTTGCCTTTTCTGAAGTTAAAACTTTCATCTTCCCTTTTTCTTCAGGTGCAACAGCATTCACCATGTTGATTGAAAACCCAATCATACTCTGAGGGAATGGATTGCTATCCAATTTCATTCTGTTGTCAAACTTCAGGTGCCCCTCTTGGATAGCCTTTTGAATCCTCATTCTGAAGACCCTGCATTCATTAATGGAATGAGAATTTCTGTCATGAAATCCACAATACTTCTTGTCTCTCACTCCTTCAGGCCGAAGCATAGAATGCCCCTCTGGTAATTTGATTCGGCCTTCTTTCACAAGGAAATCAAATAATTTGTCTGCCTTAGTCACATCAAAATCATATGTGCCCTTGGTCTGCTTAATCCACTTCTGATTCACTGTGATCGGCTCTTTGCCCCATACTATTTCTGCTGCAGCTACCTCTTCATTGTCCTCATACTCATCTTCTTGATCTGCTCTCTCGAGGAATTGGTTGTAAATTTCGGCCACATCATTATGTTTGGCAAATCTGCCATCCTTCTTGAAGCCATATGCTTGGTTACTCATCAATGCCAATTTCTTTGACAACTGACCCAGATCTTCAAACTCCATTCCAAACAGCTTTTCACGAATTGCAGGTAGCATCCCAGTTACAGCCATACTGGCCAACTGATCATCAGGAATATTTAGAGAGAAGCACATACTCTTTGTTTCCCTGAACCTCCTAAGGAATTCTGTAGGTGTTTCATTATTTCTCTGCCTTAGGCTAGTTAAATCAACCAACTTTTTCTCAGTGCTGCCAGTGTAGTAATGAGCATGAAATTTCTGCTCCAGATCCTTCCAGGTGCAAATTGACTGAGCGGGCAAAGAGGCAAACCATGTAAATGCTGAACCTGTCAATGACAAAGGAAAGTATCTGATTCTAAAAGCTTCATCTGCTGACGCCTCACCAAGCTGCATCAAATACCGCGCTATGTGCTCCACAGTACTAGTGTCATCTTGTCCTGAGAATTTAGTAAATTCTGTAGGCACTTTAACCCTGTTAGGCAATGACACCCTTTGATACCACTCTGGGAAAGGCGATGAGTACATGTACCCTTGATTTTTAGGCTTTAGACCGAACTGATTCTGCAATACATCGGTCATTTTCTGTACCATGAGATCAACATTGGTGTCTTGATTCCCTGGCCTTCCAGCAGGTATTCCTGCAGCACCATGATATCCAGGATTTGGTAGAGCATCAATAGCATTGTAATCCATGAACTCTGAGTATCCATTCCCATACATATCTCTTTGCAACCTGTTATGCAAAGGAGATATCTTGTAAGCAGATGCAGGTGGATTTGCTGTGGTACCGAATGCCGCTTCACCAAATGTGCGAGGTTTTGGTACTGCTTGCTGAGGATCCTGCTGAATTGGGCGACCATTCGTATCTTTAGTCCCAGAAGCTCCAGTTTCTCCAATATTGTCTTTTCCATGCGGCTTTTGAGTTGTCGTGTGTGTATTGAAGTACGTTGGTCCACCAGGTGGCCCATATTCTTGCTCAAAAGCTTTATCCACGCCTTGACCAAAAATACTGATCATTATTAATCGAAAGCTATTCAAGAATGCAGTATTGTGATTGGTCATTGTTTCTCCCAGAGCCTTGTATAACAAGCCAGAAAACCGCTCTCTTTCTTCATCTGTACTCATATCTGACTGTCCAGGCAGCAAGACTCTTGGCAGTTCTGTTTTGAGAAAAGGTGCACCACTCCTGTTCTTGCCGAAAGATAGCAAGCACTTTTTAATGAACTGCTCTGCAGCAGCTTTCACTATCTGTTGATGCTCTTCAGTCAGTTCTTCAAGAGTGACATCCAGCAATTCTTTTATCTCAGGCATCTTCAAAGCTTGAGTGTCCCACCGGGCGTGCCAAAAAGTGTGTTGACGCAAAATCGGCTTCTCACGCCAAGCACACAGCAAGCCGAATCAGCTGGCTTCACACGTGCCCGATCGTCTGAATCCTGTAAGCGTGCCAGTCAATTTTCCCTGAAACTGACAAAGGAAGAAAAAATGTTTAGATATAAAACCTGGAACATGCCGGATGATACCAGACAGTTCCATCTCTACGGCTTGCAAGGCCAATCTTGATCGGCATATAGCTATGAACAAGCTATCTGTCGGCAATGCAGGCGCTCACATGCATATTCGGCAGAGCGCATACTGCCGAACGCATGACGTCATCATGATGAAAGATCGGTATTTTAATTAAGCGACACGTTGTAGCATGTAACCATAACCGATTATCATAACGCGACGAAATAAATAAAAGGGTGAAAGCACGATCGTAAATCTCTAATAAACAAGAATGCATAGGTCTAAAAGCACTAGTCTACCGCATGTCTAGATACCCTCGAACCCGTCAGGCGTAGAATCAAACAAGTTAATCCACCGCATGATACAACTTGTTTAAAATCACACCACCAACCAAGAATAGATCAATCTACCGCATGATATACTCTAAACGTGGAAGGCTAGAAGCATTCATTATTTAAAACAAAGTTACGAACACGTTTTCACTCATTGAGGGACTGCCGAATACGGCTAGATAGCCGATTCGGGTTCCATGAAGAAGGAACAAGCTTCGTCGATGTTGATAGACCTATCAGATCGATTTCGAGCTCTAATCCACCGGATGATTAGTTCTAAAACGACCCAAAAACCTGCATCTACCGCATGATACCCGGCTCTGTCAAGATCCATACAAAACCAATGAGTTTGAACCCGCGACACGTGGCAATCTAGATTGGTTTGAATTCGGCTATGTAAGGTAACATGGTCATGTCTTGCGATGAATCAAAACCGAACCTAACCAATCTAGACTGGGCAAAAAGAGTGTTATATGAATTAAACATAAAGTAAAACCCAAATAACACAAGGTAACTTAATGAATCTATTAGATCTTTGCCAAAATCTAATAGAGCCGATAACTCGCTTCAAGCTAAACCTTAGCCTACCGCATGACTCATGATTTAACAAAGAAGCCTTCTCATACCAAGCTTAAATCCACCGCATGATACTAAGCATGATACAAGGTTGTCGATACTTACGGAGGTCGACGGATCGATGTTTCCTCTTGAATATTTCGACGACACGACTAAAGGACTCGAAAAGGTGGCGCAAGGCCGGTTTGTTCTATGATTGTTCGACCCCTATTACAATTGTCATGGGTTCATATTTATACCCAGATTTTGACAATGACACGATTCCTACTCGATTACGATTACAAAATGTTTGTTTCCAAAGAAATACGTCTAAAATGTCGTATTCATCTTGTATTCTTCATCAGATCGGCATCTTCCTTACTTGATCCACGTCATCACGCGTTCCCGAATGCTTTCCATAGAGCAGCTCCCTTGCCGAATCGGCGACGGACTCCCGACCGCAGAATGCCTTTGCCGAACGTCCTTGAAGATAAACTTTCCTTTCCGAACGATATTTTTTACCAATTCCGGCCCACATGTCGGTCTCTTCCTGGTGCCAAATTTTGGTGTTAACACTCTCGCATGACCTGCAAGGCCCCTGCTCAAGAAACGGTGCAAGTCATGGACGCTCGCATGACCTGCGAAGTCTGTGGTAACACTGGCCATTCGGGGAATGATTGCCCAGAAACGCGAGAAGATGCCCACTACGTCAACAACTCCAACAACAACGGGTACCGGCCGAACAACTACGACAACCAAGGCTGGAATTCGCGCCCAAACCTCCCCTTCGAGAGGCCTCAAGGTAACTCATACAATAATCAGCCGTCTCTTAGAGATCTTGTGTTTAACCAGATGAAAATAACTGAAAATATTAGTAAGAAGCTTTCTGCTAATGATAAAACTCTGGAAAACATAGACTTACGAAAGTTGCCTGATGCTTCACTTGTGATGATTTATCGCGGTTATCCATGAAAAATCAACTGAGCTTTAATAAAATGATAGAAACTCAAGTTGCTCAGTTAGCTGCTGCTGTTCCTGTCACTGAGTCGGGGAAGATTCCGGGGCAACCCGAACCTCCGCTCGAAACAGTAAATGCTATTACTATGAGACAGGGTAAGATGTCTCGTAGTATTCTCCATACTAACCATGCAGGGAAGGTCTCAAATATCCAAGTGCTAACACCAAGATGGACCTACCAGCCGAGAGCTGCAAGAAAGGCGATCATCAAGATCTCTCCGGACCGGAAGGAAGATCCCGGAGTACCCGTCATTCAATGCACGATCTGGATTCGTCGCATTGATGATGCGCTCTGCGATCTGGGGGCCAGCGTCAACATCATGCCTAAGGTATTATTTATAAAGTTACGCTACCCTACTCTATCTCCTACTACTGCCCAGGCTCAGCTTTGACGGTGTTTCCCCGGGCAGATTTGCGCCCCGTCAATACCATTGAGTTGCATCTGGGGACGTTACGTTCCTGTGGACTTCGTTGTCCTCGACACGGGAAACGATCACTCGTTTTCCCTTGTCCTGGACTGACCATTCTTGAACACCACCCGGGCTAGAATCGATATGGATGTGAGAGAAGTCTCGTTCCGTATCGACGGAAGGTTGACGTACTTCAAGTTCCAACCACGGGAGGAAAAGAAGGTAGAACCACTTACACCGGAGCAGAGGAGCGCCGAGTGTTTCCTCAAGGCTCTCATCAGTGGAGAGCTGGAGATACTCGGTGGAGAGCAGCCCGAGTGGTACGGACCGACGGAACAAGTGAGCGCAGAAGAAATGGACCGCCTCGTGAAGAAATACGAGGAAGAGCAAGCCTTCTAGAATTCCCAGAGACACCGATCCCACCGCCGCCGACACCAAAGAAGAAGAACAAGAAGATGGGGCGGAAGAAGGTTGCATCGTCCGAGTCAGGGGTGAAGAGCCAACTGAGAAGAACGGGGATGGACGAGGAGTTCCCGGAGATCTTCCATGCCATCGGCTGGGAGAACTTCTGGGAGATCAACGAGCCAGGTTCGTACTTACTCACGCTCGAGTTTCTTTCCACTCTGGTTTCCGAAAATGGGGGGATTCGCTTCAGATTTTTCAACCAAGAGTTTTTCTGCTCTTGGAGGGATTTTAGCTTGGCTCTTGGTTTTTCAAGTCGTTGCTCTTTAGAGCCAAGCAGAGCTTTGAAAAGGTTTGATCGGGTCGCATTCTGGAAGAGGATTTCCGGAAATACCAACTGCCATGCACCTCGCATGAACAGTATCCATAACCCCACTCTGCGCTTTATGCACAAGTGGGTGGCTATGACGGTATTTCCGAGAGCCGATATCCGACCCGTGAACATAGTTGAGTTGCGAATTCTGTATGCTATGTTCAAGAAAGTTCCGGTTTCTCCAGTGAAAGACATGGTCGATCACTGGTTGTCTCATATTTCTCGTGTGGGTAGCATGGCGATGACTTCTCTAGTCACTCGCCTCGCAAACCACCTGGGAGTCCTCCAGGACGCCCAGTGCACGTACATAGAGACAACGCGCTCTGTCGTAGATGCTGAGCACTTTGTTCAGGCTCACATCCTACGAAAGTTGCCTTATGCTTCACTTGTGATGATTTATCGCGGTTATACAGTCGAGGTGCGTCTGCCTTGTGCGGCACTAAAGCTGTATACCGCTAAGAAATTAATGCTTCATTTGAGCGCCGAGTCGGACGAATCTCCTCCACCGAGAGAGCCCGCTCGGCACAGTGTAGTAGGTGAAGGGCCGTTCACAAGGGGACGAGCCAGGCGTGATGCCGGGCTCGCCACCTCACAGGAACCGGAAGACGAACCAGAAACACTGCATTGACACACGTCCGCGTTCGAGGCCACCTACGACATGTACACCGGGGCTGGTACATCTAGAGCAGGAGGCTCTGGACAGTACCAGGACCCGAACTATCAAGCCTCGGGACGTTGGGACTACGGCCAGAGCATGGACTGATGAGGACATCACCTACAACATGAGTACATCTACACCAGCAGGACCTTCTCCTACACTCCAGACGCCACACCCTAGGCCAATCACGAGGGCCCGTGCAAGAGAATTTAACTTCGTCATACTATTGAAGAATGAAGGCCTAAAAGATCTCAAGTTCGAATCGTTACTCACATTGGAATATTCAGGTGGCAGTTCAAGTTTGTAAGCATTATCATTTATCTGTTGGAGAACCTTGAAAGGACCATCACCCCTTGGAGATAACTTACTCTTACGTTGTTGGGGAAAACGATCTTTGCGTAGATGCAACCATACAAGATCTCCTTGCTGAAATGTAACCTTCTTCTTACCTTTGTTGGCTTGCTTTGCATATTGTGCTGATTTCTTCTCAATATTCTTTCTTGTCTCTGCATGTAACCGCTTGACAAAATCTGATCTTTTCGTGGCATCCAAGTTAACTTGTTCCTGTAATGGTAAAGGCAAAAGATCCATGGGAGTATGCGGTTTAAACCCATAAACAATTTCAAATGGACAAGAGTTTGTTGTAGAATGGACCGCCCTGTTATAAGCAAATTCAATATGTGGAAGGCAGTCTTCCCAGAGCTTCAAATTCTTTTTCAACACAGCACGTAACATGGTTGACAAGGTACGGTTAACAACTTCAGTTTGCCCATCTGTTTGTGGATGACAAGTGGTTGAAAATAACAACTTTGTGCCAAGCTTAGCCCATAGTGTCTTCCAAAAGTAGCTGAGAAATTTTGTATCGCGGTCTGAAACAATAGTCTTTGGAACTCCATGTAAACGAACGATCTCCCTGAAAAACAAATCAGCAACGTGTGAAGCATCATCGCTCTTATGACATGGGACAAAATGTGCCATTTTAGAAAAGCGATCTACAACGACAAAAATAGAATCTCTCCCCCTCTGAGACCGAGGTAACCCCAGAACAAAGTCCATGGATATATCTTCCCAAGGTACATGTGGAATAGGTAATGGAGTGTATAAACCATGTGGATTGAGGCGGGACTTAGCTTTCAAGCAAACGATGCAGCACCCAACGTGCCGCTGGACATCACGTCGCATAGGTGGCCAAAAGAAATGATCGGAGAGCATGTCCAATGTCTTTTTGACACCAAAATGACCAGCTAGTCCACCTGCATGTGCTTCCTGCAAAAGAACCTGACGAATCGAACAAGCTGGAATGCATATTTTGTTAGTCCGAAACAAGAAGCCATCATGCACATAATATTTATCCCAACCTTTTCCATCAACGCAACGAGAGAAAGGTTCTTTAAAATCAGCATCAGCAGCATAAAGTGTTTTAATGGATTCCAAACCAAGCACTTTTGTATCAAGTTGTGTAATCAACGCACATCTTCTAGACAAAGCATCGGCAACAATGTTATCTTTGCCTCTCTTATGCTTCACAACATATGGGAATGTTTCAATAAACTCAATCCATTTCGCATGCCGATGGTTTAATTTACCTTGACTTTTGAGATATTTTAAAGCTTCATGATCAGAGTGTATGACAAATTCTTTAGGGAATAAGTAATGCTGCCATGTTTCTAAAACTCGAACTAAAGCATAAAGCTCTTTGTCATAAACCGAGTAATTCAGATGTGGACCATTCAGTTTTTCAGAAAAATAGGCAACAGGTTTACCTTCTTGCAGCAGTACACCACCTATGCCAATACCACTTGCATCACATTCGATCTCAAATGTCTTACCAAAATCAGGAAGTTGTAGCAGCGGTGCTTCACAAAGCTTTGCTTTTAGTGTGTGAAATGCTTGGTCTTCCTCATATCCCCACTTGAATGGAACATCCTTCTTTGTGAGATTGTTAAGCGGTGCAGCGAGGGTGCTGAAATCTTTGACAAAATGCCTATAGAAACCTGCAAGGCCGTGAAAACTCCAAACTTGGCTCACATTTTTTGGTACAGGCCAGTCCTTTATTGCTTTGATTTTCTCTTCATCAACCTGAATGCCCTCTGCAGTCACAACAAAACCAAGGAAAACAACACGATCTGTGCAAAAAGTGCACTTAGAAATATTGCCATATAAATTTTCTTCCCTCAAAACAGCAAGTACTTGACGGATATGATCAAGATGTTCATCAAATGATTTGCTATATATCAGAATATCATCAAAATAAACAACTACAAACTTGCCAATGAAAGGTCGTAAAACATGATTCATTAAGCGCATAAAAGTTGCCGTATAAATTTTTTCCCTCAAAACAGCAAGTACTTGACGGATATGATCAAGATGTTCATCAAATGATTTGCTATATATCAGAATATCATCAAAATAAACAACTACAAACTTGCAATGAAAGGTCGTAAAACATGATTCATTCGGCGTTCTACAATTCCCTCAGGAATCGAAAGAACAAGTGTTGTAAGCCTCTCAAGACTCACGCATAAGCAAAACTCCACGAGTTTATGTATTCTGAATTCAATCAATCAAAAGTTGTTCGAATAGCTTATGTACATGGATTATTTATAGTAGGAACAACCCTCCTAGTGGGGTGTGAGTCGAGCTTGGAGTTCTGGAGTTATGCCAAACTCAAAGGTTGCCACGAACTGAGAGCATAAAGAATGGGGCTGTGGTGTTTCTCACTTCTCTCAAATCACTCTTGCTCACAAAGAGACACTCAGTGTGGCGTGGCTATTTAGGATTGGCATGAGGCTTTATGTGGCTGGATGGGTTAGAACTCTCTCCCTTACTTGGGTTGGGGATCTCACTCAATTTTCTTTTGTCAGAATCCTCTCTTTCTTGCGAGCCATATCTGAAGTATGTATCTCCTCTGGAGATAATGGAACAAGAACCACCTTCTTGTCATTGTGAATGAAAGTGTATTTGTTAGACCGTCCAAAATGCACCGAGTCCACATCAAATTGCCAAGGTCGACCAAGCAGCAAATGGCATGCTTGCATGGGGACAATATCACAATCAACCTCTCCATGGTAATCACCAATGGAAAAAGACAAACGAATCATGGCTGACACCTTAACTGTCCCAGAATTATTCAACCATTGCATATGGTAGGGATGTGGATGACGACGTGGCTGCAAACCAAGCTTCTCAACAAGCAAAGTACTAACAATATTATTGCAGCTCCCACCATCTATGATGAAACGGCACACTTGTCCTTTCACTTTGCATCGGGATTGGAATAAATTATGGCGCTGTCCTTGTTCAAACCATCATCATTTTGACGTCGTTCAGGGTGACGCCGACGGTGATCACCATAACGACCACGAGCTCCAAAACGGTCAAAGTTGTCATCGCCATGATCATCATATGCACCACGGCGACCATGAGGATCACCTTCATGTTCAGCACTATGATTTGAAAGTGATTCAGCATCAAAATCAGTAGGTTCACCAACAGGAACCCTCCGTGCACGACCAAACCAGCAGCAAATCCTCGGCCACGGCCGCCTGCAAAGTTGTCAAAACCAGCAGCAAATCCTCGGCCACGACCACCTGCAAAGTTATCAAAGCCAGCAGCAAATCCTCGGCCACGGCCGCCTGCAAAGTTGTCAAAACCAGCAGCAAATCCTCGGCCACGGCCGCCTGCAAAGTTGTCAAAACCAGCAGCAAATCCTCGGCCACGGCCGCCTGCAAAGTTGTCAAAACCAGCAGCAAATCCTCGGCCACGGCCGCCTGCAAAGTTGTCAAAACCAGCAGCAAAGTCACCTGCCATGTTAGAAATAAAGAGACAAAAATAATAGGACAATGAATATGTGGAATCACTCCCTCACCACTTATAAAACAAGTTCTTTCTCTCCCTGAAAAGACGAAGAACCGTGGCTGCAATTTGTAGTGGAAGAGTGATTGTAACAGCGACGACGGTGCAACAACTCACGGTGCTTGTAAGTGGGGCTTGGTGGGATTATATGTAAGTGGAATGCGCTGAAATGTAGTGATGCAAAACCGAATAATAATCCCAAAACACAAGTCTAAGTTGCTGAATATATAGGAAAAGGTGCACAAGAAGTGGATCGTTGAACATCAATTGCACCAACCGAAACTTGTTGCTGCCCAAACCCTTTTGGGTGTGCTGAACACAATTCTCTTTTATTTCTTTCTTTCCTTTCTTTTCTTTCTTTTTTTTGAGCAAGAACTTGTTGTTTTCAGTCTTTCTTTTGACTTTTTTTTTGATACTTTTTGACATATGCAGCACAACTTTCAACTAAAGGGGCACATAAGGTGCAGCACAAAAAGAGGAAACTATGGTGGAGAATTTGTGGCAGGTAGAAAACAAGGGTGGGATGGGTGGGAATATGCAGCAAGCGATTTGATGATTAGAACAAGGATAATAAGTAGAACTATGCGGGAAAAAAA
>OAMR01000751.1:180650-192851 GCA_900205405.1 Echinochloa crus-galli
AAATGCACTAAACTCCAAGTCATGCGTTGGGTAATTCTGCTCATGACGCCTAAGCTGTCGTGAAAAAACGGTCAACATGAAAGTTGTAGTTTTCAAAAAGTTAGGAAACTTTGTAGTTCAACAGATTTTGATTTGAAGTCGTTTAGGGGCTCAAACAAGCAATTTAAACGAAGGGAGATTCTTATTGGAAGAAAGTGGCAGCGGAGTTCAATTCCAACATTATTGCAGGTGGTAGAAGAAGATCAGCAAAGCAATGCAAAAGCCATTGGGGCATAATTAGCAAGCCTATCAAACACTTCAGTGGTGTTTATGCTCGAACTAAAAGCGCTTGGCCTAGCGGACAGTCAGATGACATGCTCATGGACAAAGTCCGCGAGATTTATAAAGGAGAACTAAAAGGTAATAAACCCTTTACAATGGAGTACCTATGGAAAGAACTCAAAGATCAGCACAAATGGTGAAGAGTCGGAGATGATGGTGACCACAGCAAGGGAACAAAAATATCTTTTTTTTAGATAATGGATTAAATCCAGCCTTGACCAAGAATGGTTACGGCAACAATGAAAACATCCGGCTTCATCTACCCGTGGGTAAAGTCAGGCCAGATTATTACAATAAAAAATAAAAGAGGAAAAACTGACAGGGAACATTACATCCCCAACAAGGGGTTCTAGTAGTCCTACGTGACAAGGAGAAATATTAGACACCGACCACCGTTGAGGATTGCATGCATTCTTCCAAGGCAACATCACAAAGACTTGGTAAAGAAACAGCCTGCCAACCAAAATCCGAGCTGTTACGCCATCGAAAGCCACCTCCGCCTTGAGTTGAATACTAAGTAGGGTGACCACACGGGAGAACTGCCCGGCCTTGGCGAATCAAGAACTTCGACGACGCGCCTACACTGCCGCCGCCGGCCTGAAGAAACCAGGCTAGGTTTTCACCCAATTCTTGAACACTCATAGGCGCAGTAGGAGACGGACTATCCGACGACTTCAGCAGCGCCTTCAACAAGGTAAAACTCCACCGCTGCCGGCCCGGCAAAACACGCCAGGCAAGGTTTTCACCCAATCCGCCGCCATCTTCGTCAACACTGTGCCCGGCCAACGAGAAGGACACCAATAGTTTCGCTCCAAAGGCAAGGGCCCAAATTCGACCCGACGCCGCCACCGCACAACGACCAGCACGCCGGCCGCCCTCGACGACCACCACCATACGGAGGAAGGCACTGCCGGCAGAGGGACCGAGGACGTCCAGATCTAGGTTCGCTGGACCCAAATCGAACCCCCGCCGCCACAACGACGGCACGGATCGGAGGAAGAAATCCCCGCTACCGCAATAATATCGACCATAGGAGAGGAGATTTGGGGGAGGAAACCCCGCCACCGCCGTCCTTGCGCCCGGACGGGCTTCCGGCTGGACGCTCCGGCGGCGGCGAGGATAGGGGAGCGGTGCGGGGGAGTTTTTGGCGGTGGCGGCGGAGTTCCGCTCGGTCGCCCTCGGGAAATTACACCTCATCAGATAATCTAGACAACCAAGAAGTGGAGACTGACAGCGGGACAAGACCAGGGCGACATGTTCACCCTGCCTTTGAAACTAGGAAAGAAGTAAAATGTAGATGCATTTGTAAACAGCAGTCTAAGTATAGCATTTCGTTAAGTTTATAGGGCGACCGGTTGCTCCAGCACACAGCGCGCGATAGGTCAAGCAGCACGGTGACGTTCTTCCCTGGCACCGACGCCGCTGGGTTAGGGGCCCGGGACTGCCGAGGTCTCGAGTTCACAGGCGGACATAGAAGAGGTGCTCGGGGCGACGGCCGGCCCGGCGGCGGTTGCCGGGCGGAGGGTCGGGCAGGGAGGGCGCCGCCGGCTGGGCGGTGGGGGACCCCCGGTGGGTGGTGCGGGCGCCAGGGGCGTAGAAGGCGAAGGAGAAACGGCGGCCGACGAGGTTAGCGCGGCCGTCGCCGGGGCCAAGGGAGGTGCGGACGGCGGCGAACGCGGCCGACGAGCAGCGATGGTGGGCGGCGGCAGAGACGGCGGAGGCCGCCAGAGCCGGAGTAGGTGACGGCAGCGGGGCCTTGTGGTTGCAGCAGCAATGGTGGGTCACGCACTTCCTTAATGCGCGACCTGTCGTGCGTTATCCGTGTCCATAGCATTTCGTGTACCCGTTGTTGTGGGCTTTCATTAAACTTTGGTAGCTGAGACCGGATTATGTCCTTGATCCAAAAAGGTAAAGAAATTAAACTGCAGAAGTAGGAAGTACACTCCTCGCTTTCGTCTCCATCCTGATTGTGGTTCCTATCATGTTGGATGCCACGGGCGGAGCCAGCTGGATTCCTGGGTATTCCCAGGAATACCCAACTTTTTTATACAAAATCAAGTATACATTATGTATTTACACATATACATATGATATTGGGCCATGATTTGTGTTTCTTGAATCAAAACATAGCCCAAATGGCCACTCCAACCCAGCAAACGAACTACTACCCTAACTAGGCCAGCCTTGGCCCATACTCACGGCCCATTCCACACCGCTCGAGCCTACTCTCTCTCCCATTCAGCGATTTTTTTTCTCTCCCATTCTTTCCCCAAAATCAAATGTTAAGTCTAAGGGACGACGGGTCGCGCTAGCGAGTTATCGCGCGACCGCGCTCCGTTGGGCTGGCCCAACAGGCTCCTGTTCCTCCGGTTTGGCCTATAGAAGTGCCAGCCTGTTACCGGGTAAAAACGGATCCGACCCCCCTTCCAGAAACTACTGACCCTGGCTCACGCCCTCCGCCCTGCGCGCTTGATTGGAAGCGATTTCCCATTGCCGGCGCCGGCGGCGTTGGTCGCTGTCGCTGACAAGGAGAGGGGGGGGGGGTGCGAGGACCAGCAGCGTGCTTCAGTGTGAGTCCTTGATCCCCTCCTCGTTGTTTAATTTCTCTTCGCGTGGAAGCGGCAGCAGCCGGAAGTGAGGGAGAAGGCATCCACGGGATTGCAGGGTTGCACGAATAGTGGAGGCTCGGGTTGTAGTAATACGGGAGCAGCATGGTGATGACCACCCTAGGCTCCTGGAGGCTGTCCGGCGGCGGTTCGCGAGGCCACTGACGGCAGCAGGCGGCACTGATGTGCTGGAACACGCGACACATCTTCCTTGCTAGATCCCAACGTCCGCGCGCATGTGTGATCCTTTTTTTTGTTAGATTATTCATGTGTTTTCTTGTGATTACTGACGGTGCCATCATTGTTCCCAACAATCTTAGTCTCATCTGCTCAGGTAATTTGGGGAGCTTAATGATGGCGACAACGAGCATCATCTCGTTCACATTCAGGGGTACATCACCAAGGAGTTTCGGAGACATAAAGTTGCAGTACATACATGACATTGGCTCAACTGAAAACATCTTTGTACTCCAGTACCTTGTTCAATTGATAGTATTATAAGTTGCAGGAGCTAGGATCATCAAATTACCTTATTCACTGGCTGCAACCATGCTTATTCTGTAGCAATCTTTGCAGTCCATTTCTATCAACATAGGACATCTTTTTGTGGCAACCTATATAGTCCAATATATAGTATCAACTGAAGATATTTTTTGTGGCAACCTCTATAGTATAATACTATGAACTGAAGACATTTCTTTGCGGTAATCTTTGTAGTCCATTACTATCAACTTATGGCATCTTTTTATGGGAACCTATATAGTCTAATATATAGTATCAATTGAAGACATCTGAAGACATCTTTTGTGCCAACCTCTAGTCAATGCTATCAATATATGATATTTTTTGTGCTAACCTCTATAGTATAATGCTATCAACCTAAGACGTTTTTTGTGTCATTCTCTGCAGGTACTATCAACTTAAGACATTTTTGTGTTATTCTCTAAAGTTCAGTAAAACACCTTTATTGTGGCAACCTCTATACTCCAATACTATCAACCTAATAATACATATTTTTTTTGGCAATCTCTGCAATCTAGTACTATCAACTTATGTATTTTTTCCAACAACCTGTGTAGTCCTATAGCATAAACACACAATTGACCTTTTTGCCATTTTTTAACAGGACGCATCAAAAAAGATGAGCTAGATGGCTTCTAGCAATAAACAACAAATTTGGAGGACTAAGGGGATCAACAACCTTGTCATCAACCTTACATATTCATGTTGATCTAGGTCCTTTTCTCTCTTGTAAAAATGATATACAAAAAAAATACGTAGGTGATTAACCTATGCAGTCCTATAGTATCAACCTATCAGTTCTATAGTGTCAACTTGCAAGATTTTTTATCAGGACATGAGGAAAAAAGATCAACTAGAAGGCTCATAGCCATCAACAACAATTTGAAGAACATGTTGATATCCCCCCATCCACCCCACCTAGATGTATCCATGACAACCTGTTTTATATAATGATTGTCAATCTAAGTCTGTTGAGAATGTCAATTCATTCAAATAATGATTGTCAATCTAAGGTTTGGCAAATAAGAAGTGCAGGGGGGGGGGCTACAATTACTTTGATGATGTATTTCAAGAGGAAAAGAGAATCTTAAGTGTAAAAGAAACTATGGAATATGGATCAATGCCATAAAAGCCAGAAGCAACAGGATTCTGAGTGTAATTTTGATGCACAACTCAGCATTATCCAATGATATTTTCTTGTGTCAATTTGTATAGCCAAACATTATCAACCTATGTCATATTTTTTGCGTCAACCTGTACAACCTAGCATTATCACTACTATAGAAACCATCATCACAAACGGCACCATCACAAACGGTTTTTCAAAACCGTTTGTGATACCCTCATCACAAACGGTTTTTGAAGAACCGTTTGTGATGGGGGCCATCACAAACGGTTCTTCAAAAACCGTTTGTGATGAGGGTATCACAAACGGTTTTTCAAAACCGTTTGTGATGGTGCCGTTTGTGATGATGGTTTCTCCAGTAGTGCATCTTCGCATCATCTCGCCATCCTCATATCATCTGTTGTTTTCTCGCCTTCATCCATTCCGTAATGGAATACTACTTGGACTCCACAAATAAATGAGCTGAAGACTCAAATTGCACCACGGAGTACTAAGTTGTTACTCCGATTCCTGCATGGAGTAAATTGAAGTACACGGAACCACGGTAAAACGGGGAGTATAATATGATAGGAATCGGAACACTATCTAGTCACAGGTGATGGACAGGTGCAGTGGTAGAGGAGGCTACGCGCGAGGGAGAGGTCGTGAGTTCGAACCCGGCCGGCCGCGGAGCGCGTGATTTATGCGTGAAAAAATGGCGCGACTTGCCAAATGAAAATAAATTTTTTTCCCTATTGTTTTCGTATTTTTTGGAGTTTATTTCGGATACAGGAAATCACAAACGGTTGGGAAAATGAACGGTTTGTGATGCCCGGGGCATCACAAACGGAACATCACAAACGGTTGGGGAAACCGTTTGTGATGGCCGTTTTGAACCGTTTGTGATCCTTGTGTCTGGAGTAGATCAACATGTTTAGTGAAGCTATCCTTTTTAGAAAGCCATGTTGATACTACGAACAACACATATGTTGACATTAATTGTGTTGTAGGTTGATACTATCAGCATAACTCAGGATAGTATGCTCAATTGAACCACAATAGCCAAATTGTGGCAGTTTTTTTGTAGATTGCGCCAAATTTAAGTTGATACATTGCTAGCACACATAGGTTGCCATCTAGATTAATCTTTTCACAATTCAAATAATTTTTTTATACACAACCCTAAGTTGGCACGCTGACAGCATATAGGTTGCATCTAATCCGCATATGAATTGAGAGCAGAGAACAGATCCATAAGACTCAAGTCGTCACTCGTCACACATATATAGCACATACAATGGCATCTATGCAAAAATCAGGACATCTTGTACGTGAACGGAGAGGAGGGAAGGAGTTTGCTACTTGCTCTCTAGATCCTGTGTAGACTGAGGAGAATATAATTGGCCTTCCACATATCTGCAGAGTAGAGATATTCTTACGGCCATAGGAATTGACATCAGGAAACTGATTTTTCAGAGAGGAATTTGGCTTGGGCAGAACTAATGGATGTAGAAACAGATGTAGCTTCAGAATTTGGTACTAGGGACACACGGCTATGCAAATGAGATGGAGAAGGGGGCACAGTTTGGATCGTGGGAAAGGGGAGACGGGGACGCGACCTTTTTTGTGGGAGCAAGCAGCAGCTTCACCGAGCGCCGATGCCCCCGGCACCACCGAGCGCCGATGCCCTGAAGAAATCTCTAAAAGGGAAAGCAGCCGCGCGGCCAGAAAAGGAAGCAGGGCGACGGGTCGCGCGCTGCCCTACAGCGCGACCCGTCGCGGCTTATCTCGGTCCAAATCAAACCCCTGTAACCCTAAATCGCAAATCACGCCGGCTCGCCGGCACTCTGGCCACCGGCTCCAGCGAGCTAGCGCAGCCGCCGCTGCGTCACGGGGTCATTGGACTACTGGAGTGCGCCCGCTGCCCACGGCCCCGCGCAGGACCGCCGCCGGGCCACGGCCCCAGGGGCGACGGCCACGACACCCATCTGCCCGGACCGCAGGACCGCCGGCCGGCGGAGGACATGAAGCCGCCAAGAGAAAAACTTCTGCACAAACGGTGAGCGCTAAAGCAGTATTGAATGTTTGTCTATTACTCTATTGAGTACTGATCGAGTAGCAGACTAGCAGAGCTTCACATTTAGAAATTTGTAGCACAATTGATGTATTGTTTTGTTAATTAGTGTGTAGATCATAGAGCTTTGCAAATTGAAGAAGAAGACGACGGTTGATTTAAAGACTCAACATGGCAGCAGCCAGTTACCGATGACCGATGAGAGTGAAGCTCTGAATTCGATTGCTCCTTTTGATGCCTAAGACAGCAGCCAATGACATAGCAAGAGAGTGACAGGGTTGCTAATAATAACCCTGTAATAGCAAGCACAACAATAGCAGAGCAATCTGAGCAACATGGAGAACCTTCTACTGTTCAACTAGATTTTTTATTTTTTTTGTTATGAGATGGGAATACCCAACTCTACGATCCTGGCTCCGCCACTATTGGATGCACACGAGTACACGACGCTCGATGCTGTTCTTGTTAATACTCCTTTTGTGATCGCTCAGCTTTAGTATGTCGTCCTTGGAAAAGTATGTCGTCCTATATAGCGCTTAGCTTTATTAGGGTAGAATAATCAACCAACCTGAAACCTGTTCGTTTGGCTTATCAGCCACCAGCTAGTAGTATTTTTCTCTCATAACAAATCAGCATTAACCAATCAGCTAACAGTATTTTTCTCTCGGCACAAATCAGCACCAGCCACCAGCCAACCGAACATACCGCTCCGTTTGGGGGCTGTGCTGATGGTTCCTGTCGACGAAGGAAAGCCGCAATTAAACTAATTCTCCTTTTGACACATGTATAGGTTGAGCAACAAGCACTGCGTGAAAAACCGAGATTTGTAACGGGCGTAGATGGCCATAGGTAACGGGTAACGCGCCCGTTACCCTTACTCCGTGTCGAAGGAGAAAGCAAAACGATAGTTAAAATGAAAGGTATTTTTTGGAATGGTAATGGTTTCAGGGATCCGAAGAAATTTAGATTTCTGTCAGAATTACCAAAGGAACAGAACTTGAACTTTATGCTTTTGTGGGCCCACAAATCAATTTCGTAACGCGCACAGACAAACGACCGTTACCAAAACAATACATTTGGAACGGGCTTTACTTAAGAACCGTAACGAAACCACAACACTTGTAACGGTCTATACGTAACAACCGATACTAAAACTCAAACCTTGTAACGGGCTTGACTTAAGAACCGTTACGGCGGCGCATTGACCGGTCTCATTTCTGGACCCACGGGTCAGTGATTGTAACGGGCATTCCTTAACAACCGTTACGGCCGTGCATTGACCAGTCTCCTCTCTGGACCCACCGGTCAGACCCTGTAACGGGCGTTACGTAACAATCGTTACTGATACTTTGTGTAGGTAACGGTTCTCACTTTATGCCCGTTACTAGGGGTGGGCACTTTGAACCCGAAACCCAAAAACCGAACCGAATCGAACCCGAATTACCCGAATTGTCGGTCTATTCGGGTTTCGGGTTTCGGGTTCGGTCCAGATAATTTTATAATTGAAAGTTCGGGTTCGGTTTCGGTTCCTATAGTCTATAACCCGAATAGACCGAATAACCCGAAATTCAATATTGACATGGTTTTTGGTTTAGACTATGAATGTTACACCTTTGTGTTTTAAACTATTTCAAACTTTTTTTTCACAAACTTGTTAGTTACTTGCTTTCATTGAGTAGTCATTAAATCCATGGACTTAAAATTAGTTGGGAATTTGAATTTCTACCATAGAGTTTTGCGAGGTGACAAGGATATCTATGAAAATTCAGGTAATTCGGTGGACCGAATAGACCGAACCGAAAGAATCGGTCTATTCGGGTTCGGTTCCTATTTTACTTTTTAAAACTTCGGTCCTCACTTTTCCAAAACTCGAAATAACCGAAACCGAATAGACCGAACCGAAATGACCGAATAGACCGAATGCCCACCCCTACCCGTTACCTTTGTGTTCAATTGTAACGTTCTATAAATGTCCCGTTTCCTTTTGTTGTTCCACCACCAGAGAATCTGGCCTGGTTCTGGCTGCATCCTGGAACCAGCCAGGATTTGGTAGCCCCCAGGTTATTCACATCACATACAGATTAAGATACACATCACATATATACACAGTACACATCAAGTTTGTATCTTATCATACACATGCAACAAGTTTCAAGTTGGATGAATCTTATCCCCTACTGGGATAGGCAAACTGATCATGTAAACTACAAGTTTAATTAGACCATAAACATCCTCAAGTTTCATTCAGGTCTACAAGTTTCAAGTAGTACCACCTGCTGGAACTTGATCACCTTCTGAACCTTGATCACCTACTGGTTGTGGATTATCATTATGGAATTCGCCCTCAGAGGAGCTTCCTGATGAGTAAGCCTGCATAGATGATATATCAGTTTGTCAGTACAGAAATATAAGCAGGGATGGAGATGCATGTGAACAAAATTATTATTAGCTACTATTAGACTAGGAATCAATACAGGTCCTAAATAAAATCAGCATGTACAACATATACACATAGAATCGATAGTTTACTTAGCATACTGGTTAGGGATAGGTACAAACCATATTTAGACAGGCCGAAGAAATTAGATCCTATATCAAAGCAGCTCTGTTGTCCTCTTTTGTTGTTCCTTGTTATATACCAAAGCATCATTGAAGTGTACATTACATTAGGCAGGTACATGAAAAAAGAGGACAAAGCAAGAGTTAGTAAAATGCACTAGGATTATATGATTCTACAGCAATTGTAGCAGTACATAGTCCAAAACAATTGATAGATAATTTGCAATTTAAACATGATAAAGGCAGATTAACAAGGCAGATTAAATGCCTGATTGGTTGATGAACAAGCACTAAGAGCAAGCACTAGGATTATATGATTCTACACAAGATGAACATGCAGGACTAATGGAAATTATGCAGAAAGAAAAAGATAACTTGGCAGCAGCCACATCAGGATCTGTGTCCATGACATACAGATCGAGTTTCCTTTGAACAAATAAAAATAGGAAATGAACAGCAGCCAGAGCAGGATCTGTATCCACGACATATAGATCGAGCCAAATCTGGTCAAGGTGAACGGAGCCTAAATAACAGCAAAGTAACAGGAAGATTGGTGCACCCAGCATCAGATGCAGCAGCGCACAGCAGTATGGGGTTGGAGGAGCACTGACCTGCGCCATAGAGGAAGCAGTCCTGCTCGCCGTCGTCGTTGCCAGAGCGGTGGATCTGCGTCGCCGCGTTGCTTGAGGTGGCCGGGTCCGCGTCGCCGTCGCAGGACCGGGTCCCGGGTTCTTGGGCGGGGATGCCGCGCCGCCGGGGTGGATGCAGGCGCGCCGCGCCGCTGCTAGGGTTTGGTGGTTGGGGAAGCCGCGCGCGCCGGGGTGGATGCCGCCGCGCCGCCGCTAGGGTTTGGTGGTTGGGGAAGCCGCGCGCGCCGGGGTGGATGCCGCCGCGCCGCCGCTAGGGTTTGGTGGTTGTCATCCACTTTCCGATCTTACTACTTGAGGTGAGTTGTCACTAAGAGTAGTAACGAGGGTGCTTGCTTCTGCTAGCGGAGTGAGTAGTTATTGATCTGTGTAGGAGTGGTTCCTAGACTTGTCAGTAGCCTTAGTTTCTACCCGTCGCAACGGAGGTGGTAGCCCTTCCGGTCTTTGTAGTCCATCACGTTAGTTCCGGTTCTTTAGGACCCAAGGTTCAGGGTAGTCGGCACCCCTTCTCATCCCTTTCTGTGTGTCGGAGGCCCTGTAGTCCCCAAGGAAGGCTATTCAAAGTTGTGCGCAAGTTATCATATTTTTTGTGGTGACTTGCTTTATTAATATAAAGTCTACATAAATATAATTAGATTTGATCATATTTTCACAAATTTTTTGAATAAGACGAGTGGTCAACGTTGGGGTCAAAAAAAGTCAAACTCTCTACATTTTAAAACGGAGGGAGTATGAACTTTCATAAAGTTCATATAATTGTTGAAAATTTTCATCCAACTTTTTGAGATCCACACATCACAGAACGGTGAACTCCATCTTAGTACATATCATGACACAAAATACAGTTGTTGCGTAATTTTAGGCCGTACAAACAGTATTATGTAACTTAATGTATCGTATCGCTACATTTGCAACTTGTTGAGCCAAAGTGACATAGTAATGCAACTCATGTATGGTGGATGCACTGTACTCATAAATTTTCATACATATCATAAAGTTCATACTCCCTCCGTTCTAAAGTGTAGGCCGTTTGACTTTTTTTACCCAAAGTTGACCACTCGTACTATTCAAAGTTGTGCGCAAGTTATCATATTTTTTGTGGTGCCTTGCTTTATTAATATAAAGTCTGCATAAATGACTTTAAATTTGACCATATTTTAACAATTTTTTTGAATAAGACGAGCGGTCAACGTTGGGTCAAAATAGTCAAACGGAATACGTGTTACAACGGAGGGAGCATGAACTTCCATAAAGTTCATATATTTTTTGAAAATTGTCATCCAACTTTTTGAGATCCACACATAAAGGCCATGTTGGGATCCCTAATGTTAGTGTTAGTGTTAGTGGTAGTTTTTAGCACCCCAAACTAACATGTAACAAACTAACACCAACCCCGAATCATGCGAAGAATCTGGCGTGGCCCCTTTGGACGTGTCGAGTCCTGCGCGCGGCACCCAGCCCTCAAGCATGCGAAGGGTCTGGCATGGTCCCTTTGGACGCGCCGAGTCCTGCGTGTGGCACCCAGCCCCCGAGCATACCAAGGGTCTGGCGTGGCTGTTGGCACTCCTTACGGCCTACAGATAAATCTGCAAGCGGACGGATACCGATGTAGCTTTCACCCGGGAGTATTCCAAGGTATCGATTTCCACGGGGAACGAGAAGTATACTAATCCTAAACTAAGTTGTACTAGGTAGATGGAGTGGATGAATGAAATGGATGAGGTGGATGACGACAACAAGGAGAGAAGAGAAGAGGTAAGAGGGTAGAGAGGGTACGGGTCTGATAAAGGTATTCTACCGATTGATTGAGCAGATCAGAGGATACAGATAGATACTTGCTTCGAGACTACAGAGCCTCCGACACACAGAAAGGGGTGAGAAGGGGTGCCGGTTACCCTGAACCTTGGGTCCTAAGACACCGGAACTAACGTGATGGGCTACGAAGACCGAAAGGGCTGTCACCACCTTACGGCTACCACCTCCATTGCGACGGGCAGAAACTAAGGTTACTGGCAAGTCTAGGAACCACTCCTACACTAGTCAATAACTACTTATCTCCTATAGCAAGATAAGCACCCAAGCTAAGCAACCAGTATACAGTTATACCAATCAACTAAGCATTGAACGAAGAACGAGACAAGTATATAAATGTAAGAACTGAATGCTCAATTAATCAAAGAGAGATACAAGAGTTACCAGACAAGACCCGGATGTTACTCGAAGTGAAGTCGCATCCGTAGAGGTACAGCGGGAAGAGGGGCCGACACTTCGGCTCCTCTCCGGGACGCTCACCTCTCCTCTCTCCCTATTCTACTGATACAAGTGGCGGAACTTGGCAACGCTCACTCTACTCATGTGTTGTGTGTT
>OAMR01000751.1:236399-267066 GCA_900205405.1 Echinochloa crus-galli
GTCCCTCTTAATGTGTCTTTCAGGAGAGCATTAGTAGGTCAGAATTTAAACTTGTGGCATAACTTAGTGAGTAGAATTTGCCATGTGCAGTTAACTGATCGTAGAGATGCCTTTAGTTGGAACCTTACTCAATCAGGTATATTTTCTGTCAAATCGCTGTATATGGCTTTAATTAATAATGGCAATATGCAAAGGAGCAAGCAAATCTGGAAACTGAAGGTTCCGCTGAAAATAAAAGTTTTCATGTGGTACCTAAAGAGAGATGTTATTTTGACAAAGGATAATTTAGCTAGAAGGAACTGGAACGAGAATAAATTATGTTCGTTCTGTTCCAAGGAGGAGACAATACAATATCTATTCTTTGATTGCCACATGGCCACTTTTCTTTGGAGAGGTGTCCAAATGGTTTTAAATCATCCAAAACCTCTTAGTTTTAATTACTTATTTACTAATTGGCTAGTGGGTTTAAGTACAAAGTTAAAAAATCAGATGTTAGTAGGTGCCTCTGCTTTATGTTGGGCACTCTGGCTAAGTAGGAATGATTTGGTTTTTAACAATGCACAAAAAAACTTACTTGCAGGTACTGTTTCGAGGCACGTATTGGCTTCGTTTTTGGGCACAGCTTCATCGGCTTGAAGACGACACACAAGCAATAAAAAAACGTTTGCCAGGCCTTGGAGACGTTGGCCATGCGTTTTTTCGCCCACCATGGATGGAGGTTTAGTAATAGGATTACGAACTAATGCTTCTATCATCTTTATGGTGTGGGTAACGCTTTCATTTGGGTGTTAGTGTGCAGATGGAAGTGCTGCAAAATGTATTTTTGGGCTGTAGCCATTTTGGTCAAGGCCGGATATTAATATCCATTATCTAAAAATAAATGGAGGACCATTTACAAGGTTAAGAATGGATAAAAACTTCTTTTCCAGGGATATCTGGTTTTGTGATATTCCTTTAAAAATCCATTTTCCAGACCTTCTTTATTATGTGTATCGATCCAGATGCCTTAGTAGCCGAATGTTACAATGAGGGAGATTATAATATAGACTTCAGAGAAGCTATACAAGTAATGAATTAGGGAATTGCAATTGTCTTTTAGGTATCCTTTAGATTTCTTGGATGGACTGTTTATCACAAAATGATGATGTGGAATAGGCATTGGACAAGTCAAAATAGTTTACAACTAAATCTCTTTACATGTTTCTTAATCATAGGGGTTGAGAATTAGAGACTCTCACAGTATATGGAAACGCAATAACGCGCAGCGCATCGTCCTCGCGCGGCACACTGGAGCGGCGCCTGCAGACTGCCGCCGCGTGTAGCACATCGCGCTCGCGCTGCCCACACGACCCGGTAGCGACCGCCCGCGACTGCGCACGCTGCAGCGGTGTCGACGCGTATGGCGGCGGCCGGCGCACCCCGACGGCGGCACGCGCAGCGTGCCGAGGCAGCCGCAACCGCACCGACGATTTTTCGCGTCGATGACGGCGGGCGCATCGGCGTCAACTGGCGCCACACCAAGCCATACGCCAACGGCGCACATTACGGCCGCATCCTTGCGCGAATCGGCGGCGGCGGCGGCAGCAGCGGACGAATCGTCGGCGGCGGCCGCAAATGCCTGCAAGCGGCGACACATAGGGGAGCCACCCTGACCGGCCTCCCCCGGCCGTTGTATACGGGCCGAGCGCCCAAGCCGAGGCCAGCCAAGCCACGCCGGGGGCCGCACGGTGTGCCACCGCCGGCTGGGTTTTGCCTGTGGCTGGGCCACGCTCCAGGCCGCGCCAAGCCAGCCAGGCTGGGCTGCGCGCCTTTGGCGCCATGCAGGCCGTCGGCCGGGCCACGCAATGGGCCAAAGAAAGAGAAAAAAAAGGAGAAAATTAGCCCACATGCCAGATTACCCCTTTTTCTCCTCTGATTTTCTTGATAAATCACCCAAAAACTTCTAATTATCTATTTATTTAGATTTTTTCTATTCTGAATATTAAGTGTATAGTTTTGTTCTGTACATATTTGTATGTGTTACTTTGTAATACCCTCCGGTATTAGAACCTTTGCATTGTGAATGCCATGATTACCGCAGTAATTCAGCATCATTTGATCCGTTGATCTTGCATTGGTTGAACATATTAATATTTTTATCATATTATCTGGATAAACACAAGATTGTAGAGTCCTAAATGCACTGGCTGCGTTTAATTCCTTGTGAATTATTCTTCCCTGAGACCGTGCTTAGGCAGTAATATATTGCCTACTATAAAGATCTACTCTTTGTCTTTGACATAGAAATTATCTATCTTGTGTCTATTAAAATTTTGATAATTTGATTGTATAATTTAACACATATTACTTTCAGAACAATATTTTCGTATGCCACTATTTTATTTGTATATTTTGGCATTAACTCTATGAGTTCTATCATGTAAAATTCAAATTAAGGAATATTAAATATGATTTTTGGAATAACACAAAGTGATGCGCCCTAGGCACTGGCTGTGATAAGTTCACATGAGATCTAGACTTTTAGGCAGCAATTTATTTGCTCATCACTGTGAGGTCCACATTTTTTGTTGACTACCTTCATCATGTATATCCAAAATTCATATAAATGGACATATAACTATCAAGTCACATATTCCATCAGGAATTAAAAAATATTTTAAACAATTACACTGTATATTGTCCTTTAGCCTTAATTTTTACCTTAATTTTACTGTAAGAAACATCTTACATTTAATATTTTGCATACATGCAACACAACTTAATTTACATTAGTAAATTAGTTCTATACATGATTTCTCATGTTGGAAAATGACTCATATAGTTAATTAAGATTTCACTGAATTTGCAGCATATGAGCAGATGGTAGCAACTATCTGACTTGGTCCCCAAAGAATTAATTTTCTAAGTTATTTTTATGAAATCTTGTGTTGTGCTGTACAAATAAGTTATCATATGTATTATGTATTTATATATAATCTAGTGAGTCAAATTCTTCAGATATTTGATTTGCTCATTTGAGATTATCCTACAGGAACAATCCATTTGGAAAAGGAAATTTGTTTAGTGGACAGTAGTACCATTAATACGATACTCAGGGAAATTTGATATTTCCAAACTCTTACCAAGAGTAAAGGAAACATCACAACTATCGCTGGTTGCGTTTCTGTGATGGTGGGTTCTTGTAGAACCGACGCATATAGCAAGCAATAGCTTGAGAGAAATTCTTCAATTACCATCTGGATTGTATTACACATACATCAAACCCGTACGACATGTTGCATATACGGTAATTTTTCAGAATCTTGATATATTCCAGATATGGCATATCGCCTAGGTCATCCTAGAGTTGGGATGATATGAAAAGTTATCGGCAATTCAATTGGTCATCACATAAATTTCCAAACCTTCAGGTTTTGTACGCACTGCATGTGCCATAGGGAAATTAGTCTTAAGACCCTGTTATCTTAAGATCGAGGCTTAACGACTACAATTTCTTGAACGTATTCAAGAAAGTATTTGTAGTCTTATTTATCCATTAACTGTGCCATTTAGGTACTTCGTGGTATTGATGTATCTACTAGATGCTTCCATGTGTGTTTATTATCCACAAGAAACCATGCATTTGCAAGGTTTATTGCTCTAATTATCAAATTCAGAGCAAATTATCCGAAAAATTCATAAGGATTGACAATGCCGCTGAGTTTCCTCAAAAGCCTTCGATAACTATCGCATAGCTTTAGGCATTAATGTGGAACATTTTGTACCTTATGTACATACACAAAAAGGATTAGCCGAATCTCTTATCAAGAGAAGTTAATTAATTGCTAGACCATTATTATTAAATTGCAAAGTTCCAACATCATGTTGGAGGTCATACAGTCTTACACACCGATGACTTGGTTCAAATCAGACCTACTGCATATCATACGGATCCCCCGTTGCAGTTAGCACGTGGAAATCAACCAAGTATTTCCCATCCGCAAAAATTCGGTTGCGTTGTATACGTACCGATTACACCACCACAACGTACATTGATGGGCCCCCATAGACAAATGGGGATATATGTGAGGTATAAATCTCCGTCAATCATAAAATACCTCGAGCCTCCTATAGGAGACTTAGATAGTACCCGGTACGCTGATTGCATCATCAATGCGGGCGATTTCCGGCATTAGGGAGAGACAATATGTACCATACATAATGCCAGGAAATAAATTGGAGTGCCATCAGTATTCAGTCCTAATGATCCACATACCATAGAATCTGAACATGAAGTTCAGAAGATTATACATTTGCAAAGTATTGCAAATAATCTGCCAGAAGCATTTACTGATTATAAAGGTGTCACTAATCCTACTGTTAAGAGTACCAAGAAGAGTATTAACTCTTACTTGAAATCTCCCAAATCAAAATAAGAGGGGGAGTGGTACAACTATTAAGGATATCCATGGAAAATGGAAGCTCACTTCCAAAGCAGTAAATGCAAATCAACGTCAAATTGATCGACACCAATTTGATATCGAAAATCCAAATAAGATGGATGTTTAACAAAACATCACATACCCAGCACAAGTGTGCACAAAAATTTTGGTGCTGGGACATCGGAAGACCCTGACTCTACTATATTGGGAAATCATAAGAGTCAGAAAGGGTAAATAAAATTTCCACTAATTATATTGATTCTGGAGAATCATTCAACTGAAAGACTACAATTGTCGACACTACCCTGTCAAGATTGCAAATAACCTTCAACTGATTCAAATATAAGACCTAGGCAGTGCATCAGCACTTCGAATGGATTAAATGAAAGGTAGCAATCGAGGTAGAATTGCACTCGCTCAAATTGAGAGGTATTTACCGCAGCAATACCTACTCCTCGGAATATTTTACCTCAATTTCACGTAGAGACCCGGCATCAATTTCGATGCAACATTCTCTCCAGTTATAAGTGGTATAACATTCCGATATGTAATATCATTGGCAGAACAGAAAGGTCTATCCATGCATCTCATGGATGTTGTGAGTACATATCTTTATGGGTCACTTGATTCGGATATCTATAGGAAAGTTTCTGAAGGACTTGATATTCCGAAAAAGAATCACTCTTGCAACATATATAGTGTAAAGCTTCAGAAGTCATTATACGGCTTGAAGCAGTCGGAAAGAATATGGTACAACCGACTAAGGCCCTGTTTGGGGGAGCTTTTGGGAGCTTTTGCTTCTCCCATAAGCTCCAAAAGATAAAAGCTCCCCCAAACGGGGTCGCTTCTCCAACCAGCGAAAAGCTCCATAAGCGACGTTTACACTGCAAGCGGAGAAGCGAGTCGCGAGTTGCTTCCCGAGCTTTTGCTCGTCCGCTCCCCTTCGCACCGGCCACCGCCGCTCTCACCTCCCCTCCGCGCGCGGCCAACCCTGTCTCTTATCTCCCTTCGCGCCCTCCCCTATCCTTCGCACTAGCCGCCCCTCACCTCCCTACCGCACCAGCTGCTGCTGCCTCTCCCCTCCCCACCGCGCTCGAGCGGCCGCCGGCTTGAAGGAGGAGGATGAGCGCCGCCGGCGAGAGGGGCACGGTGGAGGACGAGCTCCTGCCGGCGTAAAGAAGGACGAGCTCCTCCAGGCGGTGTGGGATCTGCTCTGCCGGCCGCTAAGGGCGGCCCCATGAGGTGCTCCTTCGGGCGGGCGCGGGAGCTGCTTCGGCGAGCTGCCCCGCGCGGTGCTACCCCTGGCTGCCTCGCGAGTTCCACCGGTGCCCCAATGGCCGCCGCAGGCTAGCTCCGGCGGTGCTCTCCTTCCTAAACGACGTCAGCCACCATCCCGGAGCTCCCCTTCCTCCTCGTTGGTGGATAGAAGCCAATAGCCAAAAGCTGGACGCCAAACAGGCAGCCTTCGCTTCTCCAAGAAGGAGCTTCCTGGGCCAGCACTCCAAGCTTTTGTAGGAAGCGCTTTTGGAAAAGCACAAGCTCCCCCAAACAGGGCCTAAGGGAATTCCCTCTACAGAAGGGTTATTCCAATAACGATGATTGCCCATGTGTTTCCATCAAGATTTTGTATTATATCTGTGTAAGTTGATTATCTCAATATCATTGGAAATACACAAGATATAGATGAAGCACGCAACCATCTTAAGACGGATTTTGGGTAAAACCAAAATTTTGCTTAGGCTTACAGCTTGAGCATCTCCCTAAAAGGGATTTTAATACATTAGTCTACATATATCCAGAAAATTCTACGGAAATTTAATATGGATATATCTTATCCATCAAAGACACCTATGGTTGTTTGATCTCTTGATATGAATAAGAATCAATTCAGACCAAAGGATTAAGAGTTATTGGAACTTGAGGTTCCATATCTCGATGCTATCGGAGCGCTTATGTATATCGCAAATTGCATCAGGCCTGATATTGCATTTGCGGTAAATTTACTAGCTAGACATAGGGCTGCTCCAATAAAAGGCCATTGAGGCTGGAGTTAAGGATATCTTGCGATATCTCTAAGGCACAATAGATCTTTGCTTAATCTATAAATTTAACCAAAATAGGTCTTTTACTGTATATACTGATACTGGCTTTTTATCTGATCCCCATTATACCAGATCTCAGACATGTTTTGTATTTTTATATAGTGGAATGGCTATATCATGAAAGTCATCAAATAGACTCTCATTACCACATCCATAAATTATTCTGAAATAATTGTATTATATGAAGCATCACATGAATGTGTATGACTTCGTAGAATGATAAATCACATACAATAATTATATGGTATTTGGTTCAATCACGAAACCAACAATTATCTATGTAGATAATTATGCTTGTATTGCACAAAAGAATACGGGTTAAATCCTGTAAACCAAATTATGTGATAATCTTGTAGATTTATTTACAAAGTCCCTACCTTTTGGAATAGGTATGAGATGGCTCAAAGATTTGCAAGCATCAGGGGGAGTACATCCCCAGATATAACCTGTATATAATCTTCTAATTATAGATATTGCACTCTTTTCCTAATGAGTTTTCCTATCAAGGTTTTTCTCATATATAGGTTTTTAATGAGGCAATATACATTACATATGTCATACAATATTTTCTCCTATATTTTTCCCTCAGGGGTTTTAAGGAGTTTTTCCCATGACATATATACATTTCTCCTCAAGTTTCCCACTGGGTTTTGGAGGAGTTTTTATGCATAAGATCGTCATCCATCGTATACAACGTGGTTTCTCCTCGTATTTTCGTACAAGGTTTAGAGGAGTTTTTCCCACACAACAGTCTACATATACAAGTAGTAGTTGATCCAGATGTCACATTATCTATTTTTCCTCACAAAGGTTTTTCTAGAGATAATATTGACATATTGATTTTGATCAAATTGTTTTTAGACTATGTCTTTAAGAATACTTAAGGGGTCTATTAACATTGAAATTACTCATATATCATGGCGTTACTTCATATTTTTCCCAATGGGTTTTGATGAAGTTCTACCTGGTATATATATACTTTGGTTTTTTCCTACAGGATTTTTTCCAAAGATTCAAGATTAGAATTGTTGAACAGCAAAGACATTTACAGGACCAATTGATCAAGGGGGAGTGTTACGAATAATATAGTTTAGTATATTAGTGATCAATTATATTAGCGAAAGGGCCTCTCCGAAGGGATATGTCCCTTCGGATGGCAACCCATGCCCCTTGGGCTTGTGCCCTTTGGACTTGTATAAATATGTTAACATTCACTGTTCAATACAAGAATAACAATTCATTCTCTCGTTCCTTTCACCCTCTAACAATAATAACCTTCAAATTGCTTCTGCTCTCGTAAAAAGAGGTTTTTAGATAAAGAAAAGTCTATTTCATGAAGCAAATGAAACTATCCTGGCTGCAACATCATGAGATGTATGAGACCAATAATTATTACAAGTTTGAACTAAATGGCTGACTCCATCGTTCACATAGTTAACACACTCAACAGCCAAGAGACAATACGACTGAGATAAAACAAAGAAGTTCATCATAAACTTAATCTATTGCTAAACATCCACCCATTCCTTGCAAAAACCTCCATTGTTAGGGACCCCAAAAGGTGGTATGCATATCACATAAATCTCCTTTCCTCCTTTTGGAAGATCGACCACGTCCTTGTCTAGTGTGAACCTCCTGTAAATAACCTGCATAAAAGAACAAGTTGGTGCTTGTCAAATACTATAACATTTCATCTTAACTATATGGCCGAACACATGGCGCCTCTTCCCACCAAAACTAGAGTTTTTTTTGTCCTTTGGCAACTTATTCAACCAAGTGCCGAACATATGAAATACATTTAAAGGGGGTATGAGACCAAAGGCGAAATGTATCATTCTCCAGACAAACTTAGCAAGGACGCAATCGAAAAAAAGATGTATAGTTTCATAATTATTACAAAAACAACATTTCTCATTTCTATGCCATTTTCTTTTAACTAGGTTGTCGTTAGTAAGAATAACACCTCTATACAAAAATCATAGGAAAATTTTAACCTTTAAAGGTATTTTGATCTTCCAAAGTAAACTTTTATGGGGCCCATTGTTTTAGTTCAAAATTGCGGTATACATTGATCTAACCGAGAACATGCCATTTGCATCTGTGGACCATCTCAAGACACCCGCTCGATGATTTAAATGTATGTATGCAATTCTTAGGACAAGGCTATTCCAAGAATTGAGATTATGTGCAACTAGACTTCTTCGAAAGGAGATGTTTAAAGGAATTGTGCTCAAGATATCCCCAATGGTAGCATCCTTTCTCCTAACTATATTGTACATATTAGGATATTGATCTTTTAAAGTGTTCATACCTAGCCACTTATCTTCCCAAAATCTGATTTGATTGCCACTTTGAAGTCTGAAATTTCCGAAATTCAGAAATTGACTTTTTGACATTAATTAGACCTATCGAGAATTGAGAGTCACCAGGCTTTTTCTCCACTTGAGTAATTGTTATAGTACATAAATATTTAGTTTGAAGAATTTGTTGCCATACCCCATCCTCGTTAATTAGAAGAAAAAGCCATTTACTGGGTCGACACTTGTTCTGAATTTCTATGTTTAAAATTCCCATACCCCCTTGTTCTATAGTTGTACGTATGATATTCCACCTAGCTAGTCTATATTTTTTCTTGTGATTGTTTCCTTCCAAAAAAAATATGGATCGATAAAAGTCCAGCTTTTGCAATATCTCTTTTTGTATTTTATAGAAGGATAACATAAAAAGGGCAATGCTGCTTAACACAAAATTTTTTAGTACTAGACGCCCACCATATGACATCACGTTGCCTTTTCAACAACTTATTCTTTTTTAAAATTTGTCCTTAATTATTTTCCATTCTATATTGCATATTTTTTATGATGCATTGGAAAACGGGAAGACTCCAATCATATTTTCTACAAGTGTTCATGGCGAGGTTTGCATAGTGCTGACTCAGGGACATCTTTGGTTTGATGGTTTTCCAACATCTCATGAGTGGGGGCAGGCTAAATGGGAAACTGAAAACCTCTAATAAGTGACTTACTTTGTTCCTTTTGGCAGGTTTTGCATGGTCTCTTTGGAAGACACCCAATAAGATGGATAATGAGAAGTTCTCAGATTCTCATGTGGATGCTATATTATTCTGGAATTGCTTTTGTGTAGAAATGGAGGCCACTATTGAAGTTTGGTGATCAGGAGAAAGTAGCAGCGCTGGTGGAGAGGATGAAGAACTGGCTGAGTTCATATACTCTAAGGCTCCAAGCTCTGTGATCCCTTCGGACATCTTCGTGATTTAAGCGACTTAAGCTTAGCTTATCTTTTATGTGCATTTATGTCCCTCTACTGTTTTTCCCCGTAAGAAGAGCTCGAGAACGACATTATACTTTATATATATAACGGAGGAGGGTGACAAACGAAAAAGAAAGCCCAGTTGCTAGGTACACTAGCTAGTACAACAACAGAACAGGAAATGAAAAAGAAGAAACATTAGTAACAAGTGAACAACGAGCTACCAAGCATACGCGCACGAAACGCACAACAAACCAGCTAGGCTTCTTAGCACTTGAGTTCCTTGAAGCACTTGAGTTCGGCCAGCTTCACCGTCGGCGGGGCCGGACCTTTGGTCGGGCCACATTTGCGTTCGTGGTGGCGGTGCAGGCTGCAGGGAACCGCCACCTCCCGCTTCAGCTGGCAGAGGCACTTCTTGTTATCGACCACGGTACAGCACTGTTCGCGGATCTCTTCATGGGCCAGGCAGTTGGTGAAGTACTCGATTTGCGTCGCGCAGCTCTCCTGCGCGGGCGCGCCACCCGAATAATAAGCAGTAGTCGGTGCGGCGGCAAAGGCGCAGACGACGACGGCGAGGACGAGCACGGCAGTGAGGTTCGTCGGTGCCATGGATCTCAACCTGAAGGTCAGCTAGCAAAGTTTAGTTTGGGAGGGAGCAGCTGGGACAGTTTGTGACTCTATGAGCAGTCCTGTATGGGCTGACGAGTGAGGACCCATGCCGAGACCTCTGCCTCCTTTCATAGAAGCTGCTGGTTGGACCGTAGCGGCATGGAACGTGCACGAGCATGTGGTAGCTGTGGATGCTGTCTATTATTGCAGGATAGTTTAGTTTGTTTTTACAGCAAGTAGAGGCGAGAATCTTTGCATAGTGATCCGAGCATATATTGCTCCTTGTTCTCTGAAGCTGGGTCCAAAACAGGAGTCAAGTGAGTAGAGTGATATATATAGCATGAGTAAAATGCACCGTTAGTCCATTAACTTGTAGCGAAGTGTCAAATAGGTCCATGAACTCAGAAACTGCATTTTTTGGTCTATAAACTTTTTAAGTGATTCACCATAGGTCCATATCCCTTCGTTTATGTTTGTATTTTACAAAAACCTCCCTCTATTTCTTTTTCTTTCACATGGACAGCCTTGCGCCGCCGCTCAAGCAGACCAGCACCCCGGGGTATCGCCGCCGTTGAGCCGTCCGCCGCCTCTAACCCTAGCGTCACCCGCTCAGCCGCCGTCGCTGCCGCGCACCGCGGTCAGGCATCCCGCCGCCCCAACCGCACCACCAGCACGTGCAGCTTGATGAGCCGAGTCGCTGCCGTCACCCCACCGCCCGCCTTGCCACCCTACCAACCACCTCAGCACCGTCGCCGCTACGCACTCCACCTCTCCACGCCTCCACACAGCGTCGAAATCGCCGCCAGCCACCGCTCCGCCGGGCAGTCATGGCCGGAGCTTCCAAGCCGCTTCACCCAACCACGGCCTCTCACCCAATCCAACCACGCAGCGTGCTTCACTAGGCATCAGTGAAGCTCGAGAGCACACCATCCAAGCCAAAGCCGCAGAGCATGCGCGCTGCCGTTGTGTCTCGCCGTTGGCCGAACCACCGTCGTGTCGGAGTGGGGGAAGAGAAGGAGAAGAAGGGGAAAGATAGCCGAGCGCGTTTTCTAGAGCGAGGGGAAGGTGCTGAGGTAGAGCCAAGCTGCTGGGGAAGGCCGGTTTTCCGTCGCCGCCTCGCCACCGTGCGTTGCCGTCGGCCGAGACGCCATTGCCAAGGGGAAGATCGGGGAGGGGTGGAGATAGACGAGAAGGGGTAGCCGTCCGTGCGTTCTAGCACGAGGTGAAGCTGTTGGGCTAGCGGCAAGACGAAGGGGAGGGCCATGAGGGAGGCGGCTGGTGTCCGGGGATGGCGAGCTGGTGCTGGTCTGCTTGAGCGGCGGCGCAAGGCTGTCCATGTGAAAGAAAAAAAAATAGAGGGAGGTTTTTGTAAAATACAAACATAAACGAAGGGGTATGGACCTATGGTGAATCACTTAAAAAGTTTATGGACCCAAAAATGCACTTTCAGAGTTGATGGATCTAAGTGATACCTCCTTACAAGTTGATGGACCCCTGGTGCATTTTACTCATATAGCATTAACAAGAGTTTCACCCCTGTAGATCATTAGGGATCCAAATGGCCCGAATTAGGTTCCGATGGGGTTGTCATATGACCAACTAAGGACAATTAAGTAGAGCAATATGTTAGTTGTCATGTTCTGGTGGCCCACTAGCTGAGCTGCACAGGAACTCAGCAATACCAAATTACCCACTCTGAAATTTGTTTCTTCCAAACTGAACTAATTTATGTCCCCAACAAATTGTTGTATCCGCATTATCCAAATATATATTGTTCCTATATATAGTAATATTGTAAACTTGTAAGCATTATCAGCTGGTAGCTTGGATCTTCTAGCTGGTTCCTGTTAATCCATTTCCTTTGCAACATGATGCGGCCATGTGACAGAACTGCTAAATTAAACTCAAATTAAGGGTGATGGTCGTCATTTTGAACACATTGGCAAGTAAGCACTCAACGGTTTAACTCAGCAGCCCACTTCCAACCAATACAACCTATCAACCACCGAATTAAAGTCTCGCGCGAAGGCGAGCACATATATACAAGCAAGACAAACTTTATAGAAGTTGAAGTATATCACATAGTATTTCTGTGGGGTACCAGTGACCAGGGTACTGACCAAAACCAGTAAAGCAGGCACAAACCGACTCACTCAACCTCGTCATCCAATTAAAACAAGGCAACTGGCAGTCCCCGACCGTGCGGGGACTCTGCCGCAGGACACGCGGAAGCCCCCAACTGCTCGGGGGACTCCGCAGACCAGGGCACGCAGAAGCCACCGACCGCTCAGGGGACTCCGCCGACCATGACTCTGTTGGCACTTCTTACAGTCCAATATCAGGATTGTAAATCCCGGTACTGGCAAAAGGAGTGTTTCAGTGGTTTTCCTTATGGCTAGTAAAATATATGAATATTCTGCAAGCACACAGAATCACTGTTGTAGCACTTCACCAGGGAGTAATCCGATGCATCGTAATTTATATTTCTATAGAGAAGCTTTAGCAAGAATACTAGCAAACGGATATTCGAGACTATAAGAGAAAGGTACACAATTATCAAGGAAGGGGATAATGGTATTGGATAGGAATGGTTATACCGTGACACACAACTCAAGGGAGGCTCGGGTAGGAAAGAGAAGGATTAGCTAGTTGGGAGGACAACGAGAAGAGAAAAGGATTCCTGGGTACTTGTCTATCTGGGTTACTCGGGAATAGAGATATAGGAGTTGAGAGATCAGCTCTAAGAGTTCAAGGTTAACTCTAATACCTTAGCTTCAGGACAGTAGAGCTGACGACACACGAAAAGGGATGAGAAGGGGTGCCACTAACCCCGCGCTTGGGGATCCTACGGGCCGAGCCAGGCGTGATGGACTACAAAGGCTGTGTAGGGTTGTCACCACCTAACGGCTACCACCTCCATGTCAGCTCAGGTATAATCTAAGGTCACTACCTAGTCCATGTACCATACCTATACTAGACAACGACTACTCACTCCGCTAGCAGAAGCAACCAATCCCGTCAATACCCCAGTAAAATTTCACCACAAGGCAAACATGTAAACAGGAACTAGAAGGATTAATAGCAAAACAACTAGAGTCTAAACTCGAAATACGTGCAACTAGAATAAAGTAGAAGCAGGGTATAAATAACTCAGACAAGATGACAAAGATAACTATACTGATAACTGAAAGTCTTACAGATGGAAAAGAAAAAGATACAAGAGCTAATACCAGAGCTTATGAAGACGACTCCGGAACCTCCGAGGCACAGCTCGACTCAACACTAACTCCCAACTAAACTATCCTAACTCTACTAGAACAAAGTGGATATGAGCTCCTTGGCTTGAGTGTGTGTTTACATGTGAAGTGGACGCCTCTATTTATACCATGGAGTGGCGGTTGAGGAGGAGTACCGGCCAAGGGACCGAGGGGGTCCCCCGGCTAATTCGGGTGAATCCTCCGGTTTGGCCGAACTGGTGGATTCGGCCGAACCGGTGGATGCACCGCCTCTGGCCCCCAAGGGCTAGGATTGCTCCTGGGAGGCGGTGTTGGCATGGGGGTGGTTCGGCCGAACCACCTATGTTCGTCGAAACTGGGCATTCAGCACAGCAGCAACCCCGCTAGGGCTAGACAAAATGCTCGAAGCTCGTTAGCTCGCTCAGATCGCAGCTGGCTCGGCTCGACTCGGCTCGGCTTGGTGTATATTCCTAACGAGCCGAGCAAGAATTTTTGCTCGTTAGTATAATGAGCGAGTTCGAGCCGGCTCGCGAGCCAAATGAGCTAGAAGGTTTAACAGACTAATGAGTAAATTATTAATTAATAATAATATATGTATATTGTATGTGTAGTTATAGATGATGTTATGATTATATTCTATTATTATAGTATGATAGAGTATATTTTGGAGATATTAAGACCATATAAATACTATAATTTTTATATTATATATATTATTATGGCATTTTTAAATTTAACTGTAGCTCGCGAGCTTAACGAGCCAGCTTGCGAGCTTAATGAGCCGAGCCGAGACGAGCCAGGATTTTTGCCCGTTTCCTTAACGAGCCGAGCCGAGCTGGCTCGTTTGGCTAACGAGCTCGAACGAGCCGAGCCAAAACAAGCCGAGCTAGCTCGATATCCACCCCTACCCCCTGCACCGCCTCTTGCTCCTGGACCTCATGGCTGGCTTCTGGTGATGTACTTCGTGTTATTTGGCCTAAGAGTGAATTGGCAGTGGTCCACGTGTCATGCCCGGTTGTCGCTTTCCCATCGCTGACGTGGACAGCCTCCGTTTGTGCTTTGTGTCGTGTACGGCTAAGGGGGGTAACCGGTCAAATCGTGTCGTTTGGCCGAATTGGTCAAATTTCGACACCTATAGCGCATATTTCTCGTTATTGTACTTACACAAGTGAAACATACCAAAACTCGTGGAACTTTATAACTCGTGAAACATACCAATAGAAACTCGTGCTACGTATAACCTCTTTTATTCCCGAGTATTGATGGTCGAATATGGGTTCTAACGACCGCCAATAGACTCGCGGTAGTCCCCCAACCGCTTGGGGGATCCCGCCGACCAGAACACGCGATAGTCCCCCAATCGCTCTTGGGACTCTACCATCAAACACGCGTAGCGCCCACCCAACCGATCGGAGGGGGGGCAGCTCACCACGACACATGGCAAGCCCACGAATGCTCGTAGGATTCATCAAGTCACACAACCAACCATCAATCCAGGCCAAGAATCCAAGGGCGCTGCCCCGGATCTTCGGTTGTACTTGCAAGTATGGCAGGCCAGAGGCATTGAGATGACACTCACGACCAGGATGACCGCATCAAGACTGTGGCAAAGATAACTGCACGTACAAGTGGAGCCAGAACAGCAGTAGGGCCCCCCATGCATCGGCCAAGTGGTGGCTCCCGACCGCACTGGCAAGGACGGAGAAGGGGCCAGGCAGCAATCCTGTGAGACAGGGGCCATACCCCTCCAACAACTCCACAACAGTTGGCGGTATGACATCTCCAACAACTCCCAAATAGTAGGCACAACGACAGGCATGGTGAAATTGACAGCAGCACAGTGCTGTGTTGTGCCCACGATTTGGCCATAACTCAGCATGGCAAGACACGTACAACACAAGGCAGAGACCTCTGACCAGGGGCAGCGAGGTCGGGGGACGGCGGCGACTGCAGACCAAGTTGAGGGCCCACAAGGCCCTCCTCTGCCTTTTCTTTCTTCTTTTTCCTACCATGTAACCGGTCCCCAGAACCTATATAAGGGGAAGGGAGCCCTAGGGAGGGGCATGTTGTCATTAACTCGATCGCCACACACACACACACACACCTGCTTACGAGCACCCCCGTTGTAAGCCCAAAACACACCTCGCAAGGAACACGACTCTCCTAGACTAGACATAGGGTCTTCGCCCGAACCAATATAATTCCTATGTGTTTAGAGTGTTTACCATCGAGACCGTGTGGTAGTGCGGCGTAAGTAAACCGCCAGTGTCCGAAACACCGACAATTTTGCAAATCAAGTTTATATATGATGTTAGATATTTAGGCATATTTTGGTGTATTTTGATTGCAAAAAATAGCAGTAAATTCATGATTAAAGCTAGTGATTTTGTGATAGAAGAGCATGTGCAAGTGTTCATGTTAATTCTCATAACTAACACGAACAACAAGAAAAACCAGTGTATGTTTAGGATGTACCCATGGGCGGGGCTGTTGCCTGAGACAACAGATGCATTGTCACTAGCTGGAGAGTTGGTGTTAACCATACTAGCAAGAACGCACGTTATTGACACTTCTTACGGTCCACTATCAGGATTGTCAATCCCAGAAATGGTGCAAGGAGTGTTCATTAGTATTCTTACGATACAGATATAAATCCGCAAGCGCACGGATACCAATGTAGCATTTCACCCGGGAGTATTCCTAGGCATCGTATTTATTTCCACAGGGAAGCATTGGATAAAGAGTAGTGACTATTAACAAGTATGTAACTACTAATCAAAGTACCGGCTAACAAGGCATGGTAAAGGATAGAATAGGAGTGATATGCAATTGACACACACACACGGAGAAACCTAGGATAGGGATAGAGATAGTAGAGAGGTCTAGCTAGTGGGAGGACAACGAGACAGGAAAAGATTCCTATATACTTCTACTGGTCTTGAGATATCTCTAGTAAAGATTACAGCTAGCATGGAGAATGGCAACTATGGTTCTTCTCCTAGTTCTATTATCTCAGCATCGAGAACAGAGCCCGCATCAATCAAAAAGCAAAGGGGTAGAGAGAGTGCCACTTACTTCGTATTCTTACAGGGAGCCTACAGGCCAGAACTTACGTGATCGACTACAAAGGCCGAAAGGGCTGTCACCACCTCACGGCTACCACCTCTATTGCGACAGGGTCAAACCAAGGTTACCATATAGACTAGGTACCACACCTACGCTAGGCAATAACTACTCACTCTCCTAGAAAGAGCAAGCACTCTTGTCAATACCCCAGTAGCAATTCACTAGAAGCATTGAGCAGAAACGAGGAACCAGCTAAGACAAAGAACTAAGGAAAGAACTTATAGAGCCGGACAACAACAGCTTATAACCAAGACTAGACATTCGACAATTATCCCAGAATAAATGCAGAACAAATAACTCAAGTAAATGCAGAAAGAATATATTGAATAGTTAGAGTCGTACACAAAGAAAAGGAAAAGATACAAGAGCTTTACCAGAACTCCAGGAGACGACTCCGGATCCCCGAGCGAAGCTCGACTCTAACTCTAACTCCCAACTGGACTAGCCTAACTCTACATCTTGAAAGTGGAGAATGGAGACTTTCTCCCAAGTGGTGTGTGTGTAACCGGTCATGGGACACCTCCTTTTATAGAAAGTGATAGAGGTTGAGCTTGGGTAACCAGTAGGGATGAAAGTGGTGTGGATAATTTCCGCGTCCGATCCGATCCGAATCCGAATTTTAAAGATATGGAGAAGAGTTTTGGATATCCGCGTGGATATGGATAATCCGAATCCGATTGTGTGTGGATGCGGAGTAGGATATGGTTTTAGTGAAATCCGGCGGATATGGATTATCCGATAATAAAATATATGCAATTCTATGACCGGACACGCAAATTAATGCTAGATGTAAAATTACAAAAATACCCCTTGTCTTTTGTGAGAAATATCTACGCATTGGCTTGTCTTTTGTATGAGAAACTTCCGGAGACCCTTGTCTTTTGTGATAGGTAGGTCAAAGTTGTATTTTTTGTGAGATAAATTTTGAACCCTAGAATTGCATTTATTTTGAGACGGAGGGAGCAGTATATGCCGGTGTGCCACCGCAGAGCTAGAAAGGTAACCACCAAGGCACCCAGGGGGAAATTCCCCTGGATTCGGGCGAACCGGCTGGTTCGGCCGAACTCTCTGGTTCGGCCGAGCCAGTTGATCCACCGCCTTGGCCACCCAAGGGCCAGGATTGATCCCTGGGGTCGATCTGCACCGCCTTTGCTCCCTAGGCTTCGTGGATGACTTGATCCAGGTGGTCTTCATGTTGGTTTGGCCCAAAAGTAAGGTGACGGTCATCCACGTGTCGTGCATCGTCATTGCTGACGTGGATGCATCCCGGTTATGCTTCGAGTCATGTACGGCTAGGGGGGGGGGGGAACCGGCCGAACGGAGTCGTTCGGACGAATCGGTCGATTCCGACCCAAATAGCGCGTATTTCGTGTCATTGTACCTGCACAAGTGAAACTCACCAAAACTTGTGGAACTTTATTAGAAATAAACCTAAATACATAGAAAGTTTGCATATAACATCTTTTACTCCCGAGTATTGGTGGTCAAATTTGAGTTGTAACAACCGCCAACACACGTGCAACACGCACATTCAATAAAAAATAAAACTCAATAAGATCAAGCTATGTTATTTAATAATATGTATAGGATATACTAAGTGTCACATCAGCTTTCATAGTGCGCGGGAGCCATGGACACCGCAGTATCCGCATCTGAAGATGTCGTACTCGAAACGACAGCGGATCGACGATGGGGTTGAAAGCGACACGAGAAGGCGAATGGATAGGTGCGGTGCTACGGTATGACAAGATGAGACGAGTTATTGTGGGTTGATTGGATGAAACCTTATCGGTTTTTTTAAAATTTTTTTGCAAAGTACCAATGGACCATGTGTTGATTTTTATAAATATTAGGGTGTTTTCATAAAATTACAACAATTTGATAGGGTGTAAAGTTTTGGATCATTATAGTATAGAATAGTAGAGTGTGTGTGCCCGCATGTGTGTGAAAATAGTAGACATAAACTTTAGCTTTTTTTTAGACAGAGGATAAAATCCGGCCTCTATGTCCAACATGTAGACATATATAGCCAAAGGTTACAAAGAGTTCTTAGACTCTAATCCTCAACAAAGAGGAGCTCACAAATACAAGAAGAAAGCTCTAAGAAAAAGAAAAAAACTAAGAAACTAAGCCTCAATATTTTTCTTCCTTCATGCTTCTACCTTGCATTGTCTTTATAAGCACCACCAATCCATCACAATCTTCGTTTACTTAGGAACTTGATGACGGACTGACTCAAACTTGACCATGAACACAAAGCATCCTCTACGCATTTACTCCGACAAGTTGCCACCACCCACGACGATGCCTAGCACCGCGAACCAAGCAAGGCAAAATCGGTACGAAATGGACCTCTAAGGCGGTGTCTCCAAGGAGGAAAACGACATTGAAGACGCTGCCACCACCCCAGTGGCGAGCCGGAATTGGGTTTTCACTCGGAAGTCATCCAACACTTACAGGGAGCATCTCAACAACGCCCCAAGGAGGGAGGACGACGCTACGTGGCATCGTTGTTGTCGACACCGGCATTCCGGGAATGACTTTCGCCTGATGCCCCCTGCAAGGCTGCAATCCATCTCAGCGTAACCTGCATAGAGAGAAATCATGCCTCCCAGCAATGACGGCACGTGCCGAGGGAAGCCGACGTAAGTTGACGGCGGTGGGAGCTGCAGCCCGGAGCAGCCCCACGCCGGCACCCACTAGGGGCTCGCCCACGCCGGGAGAGGAGACGGGATCTGCGTGAAGGCGGGTTGTCCCCGCCGGATCCAGCGGCTGGGGAAACGACGCTGTTGAGGACGACGACCGGCGGCGGGAGACGGCCCCCCAATCCACGTCGCCGCTGAGAAGCCACCGTGCCGCGGCCATACACAGCTGCAGCAGAGCCCTGAGCGGCACTCCCAAAGGCCCGCCGCCGGCCCGGATTGGGACGCACCCACATCTGTGCACGGTCGATCCTTACCGCCGCTGCAGAGCACCAGATCCTGCCTCCCCGCACCCGGATCCGGCCATCCCCAATGTGGATCACTCATCTCCGGCAAGGATCCGGCCATGCAGCTCGCCGGCCAAATCTGAGGAAGTAGGAAGAAGGGGGGAGGAAGAAGAAGATGTGAGATGGGGAAGGAGGAGGGGAGGCCCCGCCGCCGCCTTCTTCACCGCTCGCTGGGCTTGCAGCCGGGCAGCTCCGGCGACGGCGGAGGCAGAGGTGAGATTGGAGGTGGTTGCGGTGGGGGCGACGGGGAGCCGCCCGAGTCGCCCCAAAAGGACGACGCTGGGGCCGGGCGTCAGAAGACTAGACTACCAGACATAAACTTTAGCTATATGAAAAAAATTTAAACATGCCAAAGATTACAATATTAACTAAAAACCCAATTACACAAAACATACATAGCTAAATAAAATTAAGAAGCATACATGTCTGTTAAAAAAAATTGGACGTGTCAGCACTTGGGTGACTACGGAATCAACTGAACTAACACCATTTACATTGGTCTGCCAAATAAGAGACATGAGTAGAATTATAGCACGTTACATACTTGGAGCCAATAAAGTACCTTGAGACAACACTTTCTCCATCTCCGATTTGGAGATGCATTGGAAATCTTCTTCTCCCTAAGCAAGTCAGGCATGCACTCATATCTCTTACTTTCCCCTATCTCTGTTCCGCTCCACAAACAGTTCCGCACCTGGTGTTTGTAACAACAGCATGGTTAATTGTATTGGAAGGAATATCTGCAACAAAAAAGAGAATTAGAGTATATAGACCCATTTAGTTACGTGGCAAACCAAAAGAAATAGCATGGCAATATTACCTGGACTACCTAGCGAAAGATTAGTTAAATGAGAAACAACACCTAAATATATTCTGAACATACCGATCACGTATACTGATTAGAAAAACAGTAACCGATCACGTGGATTGGCTAAAGCTAAACAAATGTTTGAAACATAAAAATCAAATACCTGGCATTTCAACCACCATACCCGCATCTTGTTTTTCACATATTGATAACCATGTATATGCATCATTGTGACCAAACCAGTATAGAGCACATGTTTGATGGCTGGTTGTTAGGTATAAACAGCAAGATCAGACTTTAGATATTAGCAAAAGCTAGTGCCATGTGTTGGGCAATCTAATTATCCATAAACGAAGTGGTATTTGACAAGGGCCTAGTGTGTTCTTACTTGTATGTACAATTTAAAGGAACACATTGGACCTGGTTATGGTCTTTGCTACATAAGGGAAACAACAGAACTGCATTAACTATGGGGTGTAGGATGCTTGAGACAATAGCCATGGAGATCTTTGCTATACATGGATAGAGCTTCGCGAAATAGATTTGTGTAATGATATGTTTCGTTTCAATGTCGAAGTTAGAACATTTTGTTTATACCTTGTACCTTTAGAATTTCGTTTTCCTTATTTCTTGATTTGTTAAACGTGTAATAATAAATAGTTATATACATTGATTGATGTAGCGGCTGAAATAATAATGAAATAGGATATACGCGAGACCCTTAAAATGCAGCTTGTTTTCAACTCATGTAAGCAACTCCCGTATTATCACCGAATTGAACTTATGGCTTGTACTATTTATATTCAAAAATATACATGACTATGGACCTAAAGACAATTAGTGAGTTTTTTGGAAAATGGATACTTTATTAATTTTTCAGTTAGATACATCGTGGTGATACACCTGCCTGAAAAAGATCCCGGCCTCTGTCAAGCGACACACAGCCAAAAAAGAAAAAATAGTTTTCATCAACCTCCGGACCCTAATAGCCGCCAATCCTAAGACTAGACTACCACCCAAACGCCCGGGCAAAAATAGCCTTGGCCACTTGGACCAAGCACTGTGATGCCACCACAAGACTGTCCCGTGATGATGGCTGTTGAAGGACAGACCAAGTGCGGAGCCAGTGCGCCGTTGTGAAAATAACCTCCAAAAAATTTGGAGACTTGTTATCAAAAACCATTGCATTTCTGCATCGCCAAATCGCCCAACATAAGGCTGCCGCGCCTACAAATACAGCCTATAAAACTTTGTGGTACTAAATTCAGCCAACCATTAAACATATTAGACACACTAGATGGTTTAGGTAAACCCCATGCCACATAGGCCGAAGCCCATACCATACGTGTGAATCTACACTCAAGAAATAGATGCTGAATTGTTTCATTTTCATGACAGAAGACACATTGCTTACTGCCATTCCAATTTCGTTTAGCCAGATTGTCCTTAGTAAGAATAACTCCTCTCTTTAAAAACCATAAGAAAATTTTAACCTTTAGTGGAAGTTTTGATTTCCATAGTCTCTTATTTGTATTTGGTACATTTTGGTAAATCAAAGCCAGATAATGTGTTTTCACGGAGAAAACACCTGTCGGGTTCAAACTCCATTTAAATTCATCTTCTTCGTCAGTGAGGTTTATATTTGCCAGCCTTGCAATTAAATTATTCCACATTACCAGTTTAGGTCCAATCAGATCTCTTCGCCAGGATATATTGGGAATCTCTGTACTAAGTACTTCAGCCACCGTATCCTACTTTTTCCTAGCGATATTGTATAGTTGAGGATACTCATCACGAAGAGTCCTATTGCCCAACCATTTATCTTCCCAGAATCTTATCTGAGACCCATCCTTGATAGTGAACGTGCCAAATTTTAGAAAGTCATTTTTAACCTTCATAAGCCCTGCCTAAAAATGTGAATCCCCACTTTTCCATTGAACCTGAACCAGAGGCTTGGTCCCTAGATATTTGTTGCGAAGGATCTGTTGCCAGGTACCGTCCGTTGTAAGCAGACGATACAGCCACTTGCTGAGTAAGGCTATATTTTTGAGCTCTAGATTGTGTATCCCTCTAGTCCTCCTTGATCTCGTGGAAGACACAAGATACTCCACTTAGCTAATCGGTATTTTCTCTTATGCTCATCACTTTGCCAAAAAAATCTAGACCGATAATAATCCAGCTTCTTACGAACTTCTTTTGGAATTTGGAAGAAGGACATCATATACATCGGTAGACTACTAAAAACTGAATTGATTAAGGTTAGCCGGCCTCCGTATGAAAGGTTTTTTCCTTTCCAACCGCTTAGACAATTAGTGAGTTAGGCATCTATAAGGGCTACCGCCTAGCCTAGGTAAAATATATGTTTTTCAACCAAAAAGCTTTATTGATTCTTAATAGCGTTACATCGAGTTGATTTAAAGTCTTGAACACTCCTGATCTCTGTATATACTGAGATGCACACATCCTACAAAGTATATAATGGTCCAAATACGCTAACGGCGATTATATAATAGATCAGCCCCCGTGTTCTCAAATATATGTAGACCGCTGGAGTTAACCAGTGAGGAGGTCCTCGGTGAGATCCAGCATGTTCGTCTCCCGGAGGTCAAAGAGTCGTGCCGGCACATCGCCACTGAGCATGTTCTTGCCAAGGCGGATGTGCTTCAGCGTCTTGCAATCGGCGAGTGAGTGAGGAATCGAACCGGACAGGCAGTTCTCCATCAGCACTAGTATCTCAAGAGTCCCACCAGCACAGAGATCAGGAGGTATCTGGCCGGTGAGGTGGTTGGTGGCCACGTCTAACATCTTGAGTGGGCTGTTCTTGCCGAGTCCGGCCGGGAGGTGACCTGTGAGGTTATTCTCCCACAGTTGCAACACCTCCAGGTGCGGTAAGTTGGCCACGAACTCCGGTATGTCGCCACGGAGGTGGTTGTGAAACAGGTGTAGAAGCGTGAGGCTGGTGAGGCTAGCGAGCCCGGCCGGTATCTCGCCGGTGAGCTCGTTCATGGAGAGGTCCAGTGACATGAGGTTCGTGAGGTTACCGAGCTGCGTGGGTATCTCCCCAGAGAGGCGGTTCAACTGCAGGAACAGCGTGTCCAGGCGCGCGAGCCGGCCGAGCTCTGGAGGGATGGGGCCTGTGAGGTTGCAGCTACTCATGTCCAGGCGGACGAGCGAGTCGAGCTCGCCGAGCTCCGGCGGAACGCCGCCGTCGAACAGGTTGAAGTAGCCGATGTACATCTCCCGCAGCCGCTTGAGCCGCCCCAGCGACGCGGGCACCCGGCCGGAGAGCGAGTTGCCGTTGAGCCCCAGGTACTCGAGCGCCGCGAGGTCGGCGTAGCTTTCCAGTATGGCGCCCGAGAAATAGTTCCCGCCGAGGTGGAGGTAACGGAGGCGCGCGTGCGCGGGGCCGAACGGCGGGAGCGGGCCGGAGAGGTTGTTGTTGTAGGCGTCCACGACCTCCAGCACCGGGAAGTAGGGCGCTCCCGCGCCGGCCGGCCCGGGGAACGGGCCGGAGAAGTTGTTGTTAGAGAGGTTGAGGTGGCGGAGCGCCGGCAGCGCCGCGAGCGACGCCGGGACGGGCCCCGTCAGCGAGCAGGCGGCGACGGTGAGGTTCTCAAGGGCGTCGAGCAGCGGGACCTCGGGCGGCAGTGCGCCCCCCCTGCAGCGGCGCGTCCGTGATGTTGATCGCGACGACGCGGGCGGCCTCGTCGCATGACACGCCCGAGAAGGAGCAGTGCGCGGGCGGCGCTCCGGCCGGGTCCCAGTCGGGGAGCGCAGTGGAGGTAGCAGGCACCAGCGTCGCCTTGAGCTTGACGAGCGCGTACACGTCCCGCTCCGGTGAGGTGGAAACGGAGGCGACGACTGAGAGGAGGAGAGGGACAAGGGGAGGCATCATTCTGGTGGCTGCGGGTGGCCTGGTGCTGCGTAGCGGCGACTGCCTTCTGGCGAGGGAGACATGCGAATAAAAGGGCAGAGGCGGTGGTGGAGGGAATCAGCATATCGATTCGACCGAGACAGAGATTACAGTGCCTTTTTTTAGACTAGGTAAGTGCCCGTGCTTTGCTACGGGTATGATAGATGGAGCAAAGATGATAAACAGATCACATGAAAAATTCAATTTTAGCAGCTATAGGGTCGCACCGAAGTCCATCAAAGTTAGTATTTTTATTTTTCATAAAGGCGTGGATGGTGGGCTATAAAATCATGGTTGATTTTGTTGCATAGACTATGACTTTAAGTTATATACAATACAAGCTATTAATTGAATGGTGATGCTGCTACGGGTACAAACATGAAGCACACTGATTTTTCTAAAAAAAATCTTGCAAGTAACAAAATTTTACAGTGATAAGTGAGTCCATGACTGCCGGCAAATGGCTTCATGAATTAATCAAAACAAATTGTACGAATCACATGTTACCAAAATTTTACGAGCAAGTTGCATCATTATTTATGATCTAAGACATACACACACGACTATATTCTTGGCACCTTTTTTGTATCATCATAGCAAAATCACAGCCTTCGGATCCAAGCCTTCAATACCCGGTTTTACTCCTCACCAAGCATGCACCCTAACAAGGTAGATATTAACCGGATTAGTGAAACAGGCAGTAGGTTTTTTCTAAACTATGGTGAACTCTATATATGGTTCAGATGAGCTCAAAATAGTAACGCCATCATATTTACCTTTATTATTTCCCAAGACTTGCAAAGAACGACGGTAGTATATGCCAATATGCCATATTGGAGTTCCTCCTTCACAGCCATCTCTATCACAAACCATGGGTATATTTCTTTCAGAAATGTTCCATTGTAGTTTGAATACCTATCACATTAAGTTTAACATCGATCAATACCTGGCATTTTCCTTTTTGCAAAGATGGATATCCTTGTGCTGGTTCTTGACCAATTTAGTGGCAAGAATCAAATCCTAAACTTTCAAACTTGCGAATTTGAATCATCTAGGGAAAAATAACCTAAGATCTATAAGTTAATGATTGGTGCCCCAACAAGATCAATTGACATCCAAGAAAGTAAGCAATCAGCAGGGCAAGCAAGTTGTAGGCTGCTCGCTAGTCGCTACTGACCTGTCGAAGCCTACGAAATGGACGCTGCTATGTACATCCTTATAGTCATTTATTTCTCTTCATCTGTAACCATGGTGCTTATTCACTCAACAAAAACAACACCTCAAATTGCATGGTCAGCAAAAAAAAATACATTTGTTTGCTTATTGACTAATTGCTATAGTAATTTCACATTGTTCTAAAATCTCATATTTGTGCATGTATGCATGTACTCAATTCAGAAATTTTCTGCTAAGCTGCTCAGTTTTTTAGAAGAACCACACATGTAACTCCGTGTTGATGGATGGATGTGCTAGCGAGAAAAATAAATATTCAGGCCAAACTTTAATTGTAGTATGAGATGGTTTGCCAAATAATATCTTTTGATCATTTTCTTTCGGGAAAAACAATTATAGTTATATAGATCACAATTGAAAATCTAAAAGAAACAGGGGTTAATAGCAAAGAGCAAGCAGTACCTTGTCCATCCTCATACAGTGCTGCTGAGCATCATAAAAGTAGCACGCCTTATTCTAACAGTGTTCTCAAGCTTCACTGAAGGCTGCTTGTCAGGACTAATCGACAACCCCCTGTGCTTCACTGCAGTAATCCATTTAGTAGATGCACTCTTTCTACTCTTAGTTACCTGGCACAATAAATCATCAAAATTATTTATAAACAGAGAAATAAACAAAAAGGAACAAGAAAAAAAATCATTGTAAAAAATGCTCACCGCTGATTATGAACTTTCAGGAACTGGAGATGCTATTTCAGCATGTGTCCTCCACATACCTTACCTTGTTCTGTCAGACATCTCTACTCAGTCACAATCTCTATTCAGTAAAACTTCTCTTATGCTATCCTGTGAGCAATTGTCAATCTATATAACTTTTCATATTCTTTTACAGATTAATTTTTTTGAAAGACACCAATGCACTTGGAGTAGGGAAATTTTAGCAGTTGCATGGTAAGCTTTCAGTACCGAGATTGCATACCGTGAGCAGCATGAATGATGTTGGCTTGAATGGAGCAGTGACTCCAGGTTTGCAATGGAGCAGTGACTCCCAAGGATATCCCATCTGGAAAATGTAATGTGCAGTCATGATTGGCACAATAAGAAACTAACAGGCAAATCCTGGCAATAGTTACTCATTTTGACCAGTATACCAACACAATCAACTTCTGGAGATCAAATTGTACAAAGATAAGAAGTTATATCAGTACCTCTAGCCAATTCTCAGCAATCTCCTCTTGACCATCCTTTGTTATGAGCTGCTTAAAGAGGCCATATTTAACATTGCCAAAGAATCCAAAAAACAAGAAACCAGGCGACCCAAACCACCATTGCCAAGGGCAGCATCTGGTTCCTGTTTTGCAGCAAATGCAACATATCCAAAACTTAGATTTTTAAATACAGAGCACTTTAGGCCTCAAGTGGACTTTATTGCAAAGTTTTTTATAGACTGACTTGTTTTGAAAGCTACAGAAGAACAGTTGAACACAAGCTATTGTTACAGAAAATAGGAATCGATCATAAATGTGTTGGGGGTATTTGCAACCATGAAAGTGTGTGGCAATGTTTTGATACAGACTAAGAACCAAGTCTCTTATAATAAATCTTAAACAAAACTTACCTGGCTAGCAACATCCTAAACCTTTGTTCTCTCCAGAGCACTTTTTTGTCCCTGAAAGCTTACCATGCAACTGCTAAACGTGTCCTTGATGCACTGCTGATAAACTGGAATGCAACATATGATTAGTTATACAACAAAATGAATGTAAAGCAAGCATATTACCTGTCCATGGAGTTTTTACAGGTGCCATGACCTTCTTCCTATCTCATTATTATCTTTTGCTAACTGCATCCTGATGTTAATTGCAGCCACATCAGTTATATATGTGCCATATGCAGTTGCTGTTAACTAAGTTCCACACAACTGCCACGTTTTATTTGCAGCCACATCAGTTAGTTATATCCACTGCAGAATCTCACAGAATTACTGATCCTCTTTTCTCACCAGTGTCTCAGCCTCTCAGGTACCTTCAGAACAAAGCCTAAATATATGGATACAACTCTGCTAGTTAGGATATGATGGTGTATATTGGATTATCGCACAAACAAAGTAAAGTTTGATCTCAATCCACCACCAGAAAATTATCCAACTTTGTAATTATATACGCACACGTTCTTCAACAGTTCAGTGCAGGGACCGTCAGAACAGCCCCAATTGAATTCCGCGAATATATTTTGAAGTTTATTCACAAATTTAGCAATCATCTAGATTCTAGAATACGAACTGCAACTAATCTAGCAATGCTCGCACACAGAACTCACTAATCAAGCCAACATGCCCGCATCAGTAATTCACCACCATTGGAAAACTCACAGCAGACCAGCCCGCCGTGCAAGGATCACACAGCCAAATCACAACAGTCAACAGTAATTCAAACCGCATTGCCACCCAACCATCAACCGGGATGTTGCACCCAGCAGGGGAACGCAGGTGGTGGCGGCGGCGGCGGCCTTGCGGCTGGGCCTCCCGGCGGCGGCTCGCGGCGGGGCAGGCGGCACCGCGTCGAGGTGGCGGCAGCGGCGGCGGCGGCCTTGCGCCGGGGCAGGGCGGCGGCCTTGCGGCGGGCAGGCGAGCAGGCGTCCAGGTACCCGGCGGCGGCGGCGGATCTCGTTGCTCCACCGCGGCAGGCGAAGTCGTCGCGACGGCCGGGGATCTCTGCGGAGGAGGGCCCGGCGTGGCGCTGGCGGCGTGGCGGCTGGCGTGGGAACAATGGGAGTCGGGCTGGAGGCGAGGCGGGGGGTGGATTTCGGGGGAGGTAGGGATCGGTACGGTTGTTTTTACGGAGGGGAGGATGGGGATCGCAGGAGCGTCCGATGTTTGGGCTACGGTTGGATCGCAGGCAAACGGAAGGGGAGGCAGACCCACGGAGTCGCACCACGCAGTTCCTGAGCACAGGATTATTAGGAGTAGAGATAACGGAAAAAGAAAGTTCCCGCTTCACTCTCTTGCGAGTGAGATCAGTTTTTTTTTAACATCCAGAGAACTGCGTATCTTTGTATTAAGAAGATGATACAACAATAGTTTGGTTACAACATGGCCTAAAGGGCGCACTCAAACACCGGCACAAATTACATTGAAGGACTATACGGCTACAGAATTAACCAAGGAGTGATGGTGTTGAGGAGCTAAGTGTGGTCTGCTACTCCATGCCTCAGTCCTACTGTTGCTGCGGCCGGCCATCCTAGTGCAGCTATGTACCTTGCCCCGGCTAGTGTCCAGACGTGCCCTTGTTCGAAGACGGTATGCACCAATTGTGCTTCGCTTCTTAGCGAGATCGGTTCAGATCTTATAATATACTGTACATGTGCTAACTTTACCCGTGAGCACCTTCGAAAGACTAAGATTGGACAAAAGATCCGATTTTGAGATCCACGAAGTCACTAAGGGCACATCGTTATTGGCGGGTGTCGGGGACATGCCAAGGGGGTCCCCTAACCATCGGGATAATCACCCTCAAAAAATGTTACTCACAAAGGGCCAAATCACCGGCGGCCCAGGCGATGCGGCCCGCCACAGCTTATCGCGGCCCGAATAGCCGTCCACGCCCGCCGGTCGAGGGGACCCAAGTGGTGAACCCCGTCTCCGCCTCGCTCGAGGGCCCCAAGCCCCCTCCCCCGCCCGAGCAGGCGCAACGCCAACCCAACACAATCAACTTCGAGATCAAATTGTACAAAGATAAGAAGCCATATCAGTACCTCTAGCCAATTCTCAGCAATCTCCTCTTGACCATCCTTTGTTATGAGCTGCTTAAAGAGGCCATATTTAACATTGCCAAAGAATCCAAAAAACAAGAAACCAGGCGACCCAAACCACCATTGCCAAGGGCAGCATCTGGTTCCTGTTTTGCAGCAAATGCAACATATCCAAAACTTAGATTTTTAAATACAGAGCACTTTAGGCCTCAAGTGGACTTTATTGCAAAGTTTTTTATAGACTGACTTGTTTTGAAAGCTACAGAAGAACAGTTGAACACAAGCTATTGTTACAGAAAATAGGAATCGATCATAAATGTGTTGGGGGTATTTGCAACCATGAAAGTGTGTGGCAATGTTTTGATACAGACTAAGAACCAAGTCTCTTATAATAAATCTTAAACAAAACTTACCTGGCTAGCAACATCCTAAACCTTTGTTCTCTCCAGAGCACTTTTTTGTCCCTGAAAGCTTACCATGCAACTGCTAAACGTGTCCTTGATGCACTGCTGATAAACTGGAATGCAACATATGATTAGTTATACAACAAAATGAATGTAAAGCAAGCATATTACCTGTCCATGGAGTTTTTACAGGTGCCATGACCTTCTTCCTATCTCATTATTATCTTTTGCTAACTGCATCCTGATGTTAATTGCAGCCACATCAGTTATATATGTGCCATATGCAGTTGCTGTTAACTAAGTTCCACACAACTGCCACGTTTTATTTGCAGCCACATCAGTTAGTTATATCCACTGCAGAATCTCACAGAATTACTGATCCTCTTTTCTCACCAGTGTCTCAGCCTCTCAGGTACCTTCAGAACAAAGCCTAAATATATGGATACAACTCTGCTAGTTAGGATATGATGGTGTATATTGGATTATCGCACAAACAAAGTAAAGTTTGATCTCAATCCACCACCAGAAAATTATCCAAGTTTGTAATTATATACGCACACGTTGTTCCACAGTTCGGTGCAGGGACCGTCAGAACAGCCCCAATTGAATTCCGCGAATATATTTTGAAGTTTATTCACAAATTTAGCGATCTAGAATACGAACTGCAACTAATCTAGCAATGCTCGCACACAGAACTCACTAATCAAGCCAACATGCCCGCATCAGTAATTCACCACCATTGGAAAACTCACAGCAGACCAGCCCGCCGTGCAAGGATCACACAGCCAAATCACAACAGTCAACAGTAATTCAAACCGCATTGCCACCCAACCATCAACCGGGATGTCAGACCCAGCAGGGGAACGC
>OAMR01000751.1:278308-307130 GCA_900205405.1 Echinochloa crus-galli
GTTCCATATACTCTTTTAAATAATTATTTGGCAAGAGGCATGAGCAGAGTTGCTCAAACTCGCGCAAATGCGCGTATGGACTCTCGGCCTTCGTTCCTGAGAACGATTGCTCACGAACCATGGCTATGAAGCCGGGACGTAGCTCATAGCCGGGTGTGGATATGGGATGTGATGATGGTGGTGGCTCCAAACAAGCGCCCTTTGGAGCCGAGTGTTGGCGTAAGGTAAGGGTGGAATCCATATGGATGGATGGTGATGGGATACACGGACAACTTGGGTTCGGAATTAGAATAGCTACCATTCCCCGGCAACGGCGCCAGAAAGCTTGTTGGCACTCCTTACGGCCTACAGATAAATCCGCAAGCGGACGGATACCGATGTAGCTTTCACCCGGGAGTATTCCAAGGTATCGATTTCCACGGGGAACAAGAAGTGTACTAATCCTAAACTAAGTTGTCCTAGGTAGATGGAATGGAGTGAATGACATGGATGAGGTGGATGACAACAACAAAGAGAAGAGGAGTGATAGGAGGGTAGAGAGGGTACGAGTCTGGTAGAGGTATTCTACTGATTGATCGAGCAGATCAGAGGATACAGATAGATACTTGCTTCGGGACAAGGGAACCGGTGGACATCCGACGCACAGAAAGGGATGAGAAGGGGTGCCGACTACCCTGAATCTTGGGTCCTAAGTCACCGGAACTAACGTGATGGGCTACAAAGACCGTAAGGGCTGTCACCACCTTACGGCTACCACCTCCGTTGCGACGGGAATAAACTAAGTTAGTCTCAAGTATAGGCACCACGCCTACACTAGTCAACTAATACTTATCTCCTATAGAAAGATAAGCACCCAAGCTAAGCAACCAGTATACAGTTATACCTGAGCGACTCTATATTCATATTAACTGTATATCAAATAGAAGACATATATTTACAAATATAAGACATATATATTACAAAATATATATCGCACTCGAGTTATTGTTTAAACTGTTTGATTTTTTTGCTAAAAGATGCTCATGATATTCTGAGTTTTCTCTTTAACATTAAGTTATTCTTGTTTATTATGATCTCCTTTACTATTTGAAACCCAACTTGAAATGACGGTTGCTCGTATGGCTAAGGGGGGTAACCGGCCGAATCGTGTCGTTCGGCCGATTCGGTCATTTCTGATCCCGATAGCCTGTGTTTCTCCATTTTGTACCTGCACAATGGACAATCACCAAAACTTGTGGAAATAGTCAGTAGTAAGCCCTATAACTATGGTGTGTGTCTCCGTTGTGTTTATTTTATACTTGGTTGGAGGTCGGAAATCGGTCCGTAACGACCGCCAACAACCGGCCCCTGTGCCGCCAACTCCCGTCCTTCCCCTACTGTCACACCCTCGAACCAACCAGCAGAGGACGACCGGACGCCGACCATAGCCGCTCCGCCCCTCGAAGTCACTCCGGGACAAGCATAGGGATGGCCACAACGCCCGCAGAAGCCGGAGCTCGCCATAAATCCCCCGCCAGGATCGAGAGCGACGGCACGACCGGCGCCATGCTCTCCAGTGCGCGCCCCTATAACATCTATTGTACTCGTACTTGTACACCCTCCCCTCCTTGGCCTATAAAAGGAGGAGGAGGGCGCCCCCTCAGGGGGACGGGATCGGACTCAGAGCACACGAACACGCGCACGATCACCACCTTCCACGATATTGGCACTCCGCCTCAATCACTTTCATACACGTTTTCGGGGACTTGGAGACTTCCTCTCCTCTCCCGCCTTGCTTGTAGCCCCCCACTGCAGGCACCTCGGTGCAAGATAGTACAGTGCCGTGAGCACACTCTGCTGGACGTACGACCCCGTGGACGGGACACAGCGCATTCTGTGTGGCGCTGAGGTTGGGCGGCCAATCTCGGCACCGACAACGGGGATATCGTGTACCACTAAAAAAATTACGCCGGTTTAGTCCTGAAATAAATATAAGAAAACACGACACATATCACTACCAGAATCGTTGACATATGCACCGGGTGGGAAAGCCCTTTAGCACCGGGTTTCCCACCCGGTGCAACTAAACCGAGGCTAAAGGGTAAGCCCTTAGCACCGGTTGCTGCCTGAAACCGGTGCTAAAGACCCCGGATTTCTTTTTTTTTTTGCTTTTTTCATTACATCACCTTGTCATCATGTGAATGATGTTCTGTAGTTTATATTTTGGAGTGTGCAACGAATCAAAGACGTTGACGACACCCCGGTCAGGACACAATATGAGTAGGAGCCAGTGGAATCTGTGCACATGTATACATTATAATCAGAAATGAAATAGTACACAGACAGTATAAGAAGAAGCGTGTGTATGTACTCACTCGATGTTGTACGGTATTAGTATGGACTCGCAATAATGTTGTTTGTGAATATACTTGTATAGGTTCTGATATGTTTCCTCAAAAAGTTGATTCGTAAAGAACGTGTCGTTGTCCTCTTCAGGCATAACCGGTGCTAACGGGTCCCTTTAGCACCGGTTGAAGCCAACAACCGGTGCTAAAGGCCCTGCCCCTGCAGCGCCTTTAGCACCGGTTGCTGTCTTCAACCGGTGCTAAAGGCCCCAGATTTCTTTTTTTTTTGCTTTTTTCAGTAGCCATGCATGCACGTTTATATATACGTATATATTCTAATACGTGTATTCTAATGCGTATTCGGCCGACTCTATATTCATACTAGCTGACATTTCATCAAAATAGAAGACATATATATTACAAAAGTAGATATTCATGCTACTTGTATAGGTTCTGATATGTTTCCTCGCGATTTACAATTATCATTTCTTCACTTATCCTTCGAGGATCCACGAATCCAACGTCATATATATTGTCACTCCGACATTTTTGAATCTCCATTCTGCATATGTTAAGCAATAAATAAAGCCCGCGTCAGCATAGATTGAAATTATTGTTTTCAAACTGTGAATTGTAAACAACAACAAAGTACTTACAGTGTCCAACAGGTGATCAAATCCACGTCCATGGCGTCGTGGTGGTACAACTCATATATATCCTAAAATCTCAGCCAGACCGAATCCACGTCGCCATTGTAGAAATCCTGGTCCTTCACGCCAACTTTGATCATGCACTGTTTATTCCTTCTTGATACTTCCAAGTACCACTCATGGAATCGGTGCATCTTCGTCTGTAGCTTTCTCTACATTTCAAGAGGGACCATAGGCTCGCCAAGCTTAAACGGCCACTTGAACGTTGTGTTTATAGGCATGTCTGCTTCCCCCAGGAGTTGATCTCTGGATAGTCCAGTCTCGGCCTCAAATACTGCTAGGCATAGCTCGTGCGGATTTGGCAATGGAGCCAAGGGCTGCTGAGGTTGCTGGCCGAGCTGAGGAACCTTTTTGGATGTGACCGCCTCCTTATCTGCAGCCTTCTGCTTCCGGCGAGATTTGAGTAATGAGCGGTCATAGTCTGTTATTAGTACTTCATTCTGTTGACCCTTGCTCAAATTACCGAGGAATGAATTGACGACAGTGGCATGAAGCTTCGGCTCCGGCTCCGGTTTTTTCCTCCACTCGGCCATTTGCCTCTTTGTGTCTGCTTTCACCCAGGCTTCGAGCTCCTCTAGAGTCTTCTCACCCACTCTTTTCTCTGGTGCGGGCTTCTCTCTGGTTTTCCGCGCCTTCTTCACTGGTGGAGTGGGGGCAGAGGCTTTAGTGCGGCGTCCCATCTTCGGCGGAGGGGGCGGAGACCTCCGCGGCGGAGGAGACGGAGACCTCTTCGGCGGAGGAGACGATACCACCACAGTTAAGTTCTTCTGCCTGATGACAAGCTCGCACGCGGTCCATTGAGTTATTTCATCCACGGAGTAGCGGACCGGTTCGGCGGCCTGTGTGGAAGCGTGACTGCTTTGATATTGTTGTGGAGGGCTAATAAGGGCCGCATCTTGGAGAGGTGCATGCTCTGGGGATTGACGACCTCGTCCCAGATCCATCCGACGAGCTGTTCTGCAATTGCGTCAATTCTTTCTAGCTCCAGGGACTCTTCCTTCAGCCTGAACATCTATAATTTACAAATAATTGTGCTAGGGGGGTTGCACGACACGAAGTGGTTCGCTAAGGGATTCGGGTTCGCAATAGAATTTCCGATATTAAACATTTTTGATATTATACATTATACAAACAGGTCTTCTCAGCCGCTTTTTTCTGTGGTGCGGACTTCACTTTGGGTTTCCGCACCTTCATCCCTGGTGGAGTGGGGGCGGAGGCTTTAGTGCGGCGCTGCCTCTTCGGCGGAGGGGACGGAGACCTCCACGGCGCGTATATGCATATACATTTCCAATGAAATAAATTTCCAATATACATTTCCAACAATTTTCAACATATATGACATTTCCAATGAAATAAAATTCCAATATACATTTCCAACAATTTCAACATATATGCACATTTCTAAAATTTCTAACTATATAACCAACCAATAAAATAAATTTCCAATATACATTTAAAATAATTTTCAACATATATGCATATACATTTCCAATGAAATAAATTTCCAATATACATTTCCAACAATTTTCAACATATATGACACATCCAGGCTAACTGAATCAGGCGCATGCGGTGGGCGCGCGCAGAGCGCGGGGCGACGCGGAGCGTGGCGAGCGAGAGACGCGGGGCGTGGCGAGCGAGTCCGCGGCGTGCGCGGCGTCCGTGGCGCGCGCGACGCGCGTTCAGTTAGGCGTCTCGTAACAAGTTTGAAGGTGGGCCAGAGATAGCATGGCATATCTACTTGCTAGGTCGTACACTCGTACCCCTACAGGCAACGAGCATGGTCACTTCGGTGGCCGCAGCTGACGTCGTCAGGGTTTTTGCAGGAGGTGTGTGTGATTCTGAAGCGCCTCGCCGATTCGTTATTGCCTGGTAACCAGCAAACTGTAATCCTACTCCAGGCCTCCAGCTATCATTCTCAATCGGTAATCCTCCAGCTTTCAGATGAGCAGCTTACATGGGCCTCCAAGACTAGTTTCAGAAGAAAAACCAGGGCAGGCCCGGGAGGCGTTGTAATGGGCCTAAACAATGGGCCGAAACAATGCCACAGAGGAAGGAAGTCGGGAGAGAGAGTTTGCCAATCTCTGGCTCTCCCGCATCTCGTTGCCACTAGGCAGCCATCGCGAGTTTTAAAATCGCCGACGGACGGACGGATCCCGGACAAAGTGGGAGAGGACGGGAACGGGAAGCCTCTCCGATACGGTGGCGTCGGCGACGGGCGTGGCCAACCGCCCAACCCCACCAGAGGAAGGAATCGTTTCCAGCGTTTCTAGCGCTAGCCGTTGCTCCCTCTTTGGAGGTTTTGTACACAAGGAATGCTTCCTACTCCTGATCATTGATCTTCTTATACTTCTCAGGATCCGGGCCTCTCCGGTTTTGAGAAATTGCGAGTACAACTTCTTCTTGAAATCCTGAAACAGAACTGCCATCTTCTTCATTGTCCAATCCCTCAGTTCTGCTTCATGAGTGCGTATTAATTCAGTTATTAATGCTAATATTATACCTATTAAAAATATATATTAAATAAGAAAATCTTAGAATTAATTTAAAATTAATAGAAAATCATATAAAATAATAGAAAATCATACAAATTAATAGAAAATCTTACAAATTACTAGAAAATCATATAAATTAATAGAAAATATTACAAAATACTAGAAAATCTTATAAAATACTAGAAAATCATATAAATTACTAGAAAATCTTATAAATTACTAGAAAATCATATAAATTACTAGGAAAACTTATAAAATACTAGAAAATCTTATAAAATGCTAGAAAATTAATATAAAATGCTAGAAAATTAATATAAATATAGTCATTACAAATTGGGTGGAACAAAGTGCAATTAAATTACACGGCATCATCGTTTACTCGGACACTAATAAACTTCCTCTTTACAAATGTTCCTTGATTGTGATCACGCCATAGATACAGTGTCTCCTCCGCCGCTAACAGGATGCTTGGGTCATCAGCCACTGAGAATGGAGGCCGGCCATCGAGCATATCATAATCTTCATCCGTCTTGTCCTCAACTCCTACGATTTTTCTCTTTCCAGGAAGAACTATATGACGCTTTGGCTCGTCTTGTGATGGGTCCAATTGCTTACCCCCACCTTTCTTATCCGCCCCTTTCTTCGGTCTGCTAGCCATGTCCTTTATATAGAAAACTTGTCTGACAGCATTGGCCAGGACGAACGGTTCGTCTACAAAGCCAATCTTGTTTAAGTCCACTAACGTCATTCCATAGTCCGCTTCAACTTTAACACCTCCTCTAGTCATCTTCACCCATTGGCACTTGAACAGAGGGATCTTCAAAGGTCCGTACTCTAGTTCCCATATCTCCTCTATGACTCCATAGTATGAGTTTGTATTGCCATTGGTGTCTGTCGCGTCGATCCGGACACCACTGTTTTGGTTGGTGCTTTTCTTGTCCTGGGCTCTTGTGTAAAATATATACATGTTGTATCCTTGGAATGTCAAGATCGTGCTCGATGGACCCCTAGCTACAAAAGCTAGCTGCGCATTAATGCCCTCGACACATTTCCAACAATTTCTAACTATATAACCAATAAAATAAATTTCCAATATACATTTCCAACCATTTTCAACATATATGCACATTTATTTCAAATAAAAAAAATCCAATATACATTTCCTATTGTGCAGACGCTGGATGAAGGCCGTAGACTTTGTTGAGTTTTCGTCCCTGTGAATCTGCATGTGCTCCTCGATGTACGGAGCAACTAAGGTTGATTGTTACAAAACTGTGAGGTGCGCTTTACGAAGAACCGGTCCCGCCTGGTGCATGCTCTGTGGAACCGGTCCCGCCTGGTGCATGCTCTGTGGAACCGGTCCCGCCTGGTGCATGCTCTGTGGAACCGGTCCCGCCTGGTGCATGCTCTGTGGAACCGGTCCCGCCTGGTGCATGCTCTGTGGAACCGGTCCCGCCTGTGGCTTGTTGTATCTGCAGCCATGCTACCTTCATCCGTCGCTCCATCTCTGACTCCATTTCTTGGAGCTTTGAGGCCTGGGCGGCAACCGTTTGCTCTAGGTCCCTTACCCTCTGCTCATATCCGGCCTTCTTCCTCGAACGGCTCCTATAGGTGGCGGCGTGCTCTTGGAAACCTTTCTTCCATGAGACGCTTGTGCCTACGCCGCGCGTCCGTCCAGGATGCTCCTTGTTCCCTAAGGCATAGGTTAGCTCATCTCTGTCTCTATCGGCAACAAATTCTCCCCTATCAGATGCCCTGATGATATCGAGGAGACGCTGAGCTAGTTCTCGCAAGTCCTCGGGAAAAACTAAGGAGCCGTCGATTGGGCTTAGGGTGCCTCCATGACCATAGTACCAATGCTTGGTCCTTGTGGGCCAGTCATGTGTCGCTGGAGTGATGCCTCTAGCATATAGATCTTCTTCCATCTTCTCCCATTTAGCGATGCTTGCCTTGTAACCTCCCGAACCCATCTTATGCGAGTACTTCTTATTTGCGGCGTTTTCAGCGTTTCTAGCGCTAGCCGTTGCACCCTCTTCGGAGGTTTTGTACTCAATGAATGCTTCCCACTCGTCATTGGTGATCTTCTTATACTTCTCAGGATCCGGGGCCTCTCCGGTTTTGAGAAATTGCGAGTACAACTTCTTCTTGAAATCCTGAAACAGAACTGCCATCTTCTTCATTGTCCAATCCCTCAGTTCTGCTTCATGAGTGCTAGGCCAGTCGAATATTGCCTTTAATTCCCTCCATAGCATCTCCTTCTCTGTATCGGGGAGCACGTACTCCTCAGTGGGGTCCGTGGACTTCCATTTTCTGATACTAATGGGCACATTGTCCCGTACAATTACCCCGCACTGAGATACAAATTTCTTGGCCACTTTTGGGGGCTCAACTGGCTCCCCGTCATCCTCCACTCGGGTGATGTGTAACTTGACATCCTTCAGCTTCTTCGTGGTCGATCGTTTTGATTTCTTAGCAGAGGCGGCCTACACAAATTACATATATACGAGATGATATAGAGATGGTATACATAATTGACATGTACAGTACAAATTTATGTTATCTATATACACACCTGACTAGACGAGGGCGCGCTACCGGCTCCTTCAATAGTTTCGGCCCTTGCAACATTGTCGCCCTGGACATTGTCGTCCCTTCCAATGATGCCCAACACATCATCCATGGACATTGGTTGGGTTACAATATTGAAAAGTTGATTCGCAAAGAACGTGTCGTTGTCCTCTTGCATGGGTGGGACATTGTTGTTGTTGTCCGCCATCTATAGAATTAAAAATAATTAATAAGAAATATATAATAAGCATACAAACGGGTTCCCTATCCGGGTCGGTGCGCGAAAAACGGATTCGCTAAGGGGTTCGGGTGTGCGGTGGGTTCGGCTGCGTGACGAACTTATTTTTTTCTTACAACGCTCTTCCCCAACATCACCAGGGTCGTGCCGCCTGATCTTGTATCGTGCGCAGGTGCAAACCGGACAACGATCCAAGTGTTCGTGCTGTCCGCGATAGAGGATACAGTCATTAGGACACGCATGTATCTTCTGCACCACCCCTCGACACCCATAAGACGTCTTCGCAACCAATCGGCGAAAGTACTATTGTGCAGACGCTGAATGAAGGCCGCAGACTTTGTTGAGTTTTCGTCCCTGAGAATCTGCATGTGCTCCTCGATGTACGGAGCAACTAAGAGCACCGGGTCTTCTACACCCGGTGCTAAAGGCCCCGTAACTGGCGCCAAACGAAAATTGGGGGCCTTTAGCACCGGATTTTAGATCAACCCGGTGCTAAAGGCCCCAACTTTACGTTTGGCGCCCAGTTTCTAAACGGGCCTTTAGCACCGGGGGCTACTATTTGGGAATCTTATAAATATAGTTTTTAATGTATAGTTATTAATACTTGTTTTAATTCAGTTATTAATACCTATTAAAAATATATATTAAAAAAGAAAATCTTATAAATTACTAGAAAATCTTATAAATTACTAGAAAATCTTATAAATTACTAGAAAATCTTATAAATTACTAGAAAATCTTATAAATTACTAGAAAATCTTATAAATTACTAGAAAATCTTATAAATTACTAGAAAATCTTATAAATTACTAGAAAATCTTATAAATTACTAGAAAATCTTATAAATTACTAGAAAATCTTATAAATTACTAGAAAATCTTATAAATTACTAGAAAATCTTATAAATTACTAGAAAATCTTATAAATTACTAGAAAATCTTATAAATTACTAGAAAATCTTATAAATTACTAGAAAATCTTATAAATTACTAGAAAATCTTATAAATTACTAGAAAATCTTATAAATTACTAGAAAATCTTATAAATTACTAGAAAATCTTATAAATTACTAGAAAATCTTATAAATTACTAGAAAATCTTATAAATTACTAGAAAATCTTATAAATTACTAGAAAATCTTATAAATTACTAGAAAATCTTATAAATTACTAGAAAATCTTATAAATTACTAGAAAATCAATATAAAATGCTAGAAAATCTTATAAATTACTAGAAAATCAATATAAAATGCTAGAAAATCTTATAAATTACTAGAAAATCAATATAAAATGCTAGAAAATCTTATAAATTACTAGAAAATCAATATAAAATGCTAGAAAATCTTATAAATTACTAGAAAATCAATATAATGCCGCCCCCGTGCGCCGCTCCCGCTCCTAGCCGTTGGACCCGGTGCTGAAGCCCCATCAGCACCGGGTCCAAAAATGGCCGAGGCGGAGGGGGCGGGCGGATGTTGAAGTTTCTGGTAGTGTATACCGAGTGGAGGACTCAAATCTATATTGATAGGTTCCACCGCAAGAAACATTATCAACTGAAATATGATCCCTTCTCGCCTTGCTCGTCATCAAGAGAACTCGCCACAGGACACAGCCTTGGTTGTGGCGGTGGTCAGTGTTGCTCGACTGCCGATTAGATTGTCGGGCATGGAGATCGAACCACTGGCATGCAAATTGGGAAAGGATAATGATGGATCCATCGACATTGAGGGAGAGTTGGACGGGGAAAGGCAAACGGGCTGGCAGCGCTTTGGATCCCGCCAGTGAGCGTGTGGGAGGGAGAAGGAAGCAACTGTGGCAGCAGAAGAGTAAGGGCTTCTCTCTCTACCCATGGGAGCAGGAGGTTGGAGAAGAAAAGTGGGGTCCTCGAGTAGGAATCGTATTTGAGTAAGTTTTCTTTTTTTTCTTTTCGGGCCTGCTAGCGCCCGGACGTCCGATTCGGGCGCTAGCGTCGGACGGTCGCAGTAGATAGGACAGACAGGAAAAACTCCCACCGCAACAGTGCCTAATGTTGCATGCAACATCTGAGAAATAAAAAGTTGGGATGTTTTTGGTACATATGTTCTCAACAGCGTGATGTGAACAAATCCCACGCAACATGAGTATGATGTTGCATGCAACATCAAATTTTTACAACATCCAAGAATAGCGTATGTAACATCGAACGATAGTATGTGCAACATAAAAAGTCATCGTTTGTAACACTAGAAACACGCGCTTACAACTCTCAGCCACACACGACGGCAGTCAAAAAACTCCCAATGAAAATGCAACATCTGGATGAAACACTTGCAACATTCATGTGAAATGTATGCAACATCACAACATCCCAGATCCTTTTTACAACATTCATATCAAACAGTTGCAACATTCTTCTGAAACATCCGAAACACGTGAAACATGCTCTTGCAACATGGAGCAAAACCCTATAACATCACAGATTTATTTTTGCAACATTTACATCAAATATTTGCAACATTCTTCTGGAACGTCTGAAACACGTAAAACATGTTCTTGCAACATGAAAAAAAACCTAAAATGAGAACCGAAGGAGGAGGAGGAGGATGGCGAGCAGAGAGCAACGGCGTGGAGGAGATGACCATCGCCGCCGCTGGCGCACGCGGAGTATGACGTGACGGCTTCCGCGACGCCCGTGGAGGAGGGAGAAGCGGCGGCGATCATGGCGACACGGAGATGAGGAAGGCCGACCTCGACGTGAAGGAGGGGCGGCGGCTATGACCTTGGCCCCTGGCCACGGGCGAGCGGCGGTCAGCACCCAAGAGCGTCCCCGGTGGAGAAGCTCCTGTGGTGGCCGTCGGGGAGCAGCGGTCGCACGCTCGAAGCCATGGGGGAGCGGCGGCCGGCGACCGCCCGTGCGCCGTAGAGCTCCCTTCCTTCCTGTCCATGGCCGGTAGGGCCGCGCTCACGACTGGCCGTGGAGGGTGGCGATGGTCTGCGCGGCTCCGAAGCAGAGTTCGCCGCTCGCATCCATGGCAGGCAGCAGAGAGAGAAGGGAGCCATGGCAGGCAGCAGAGAGAGAAGGGAGCCATGGCAGGCAGCAGAGAGAGAAGGGAGCCATGGCAGGCAGCAGAGAGAGAAGGGAGAGAGATGAGCGGTGTGTGGCTTAGAAAAAGCGGTGGTGGATAGCCCCGAATTAAACGCGAGAGAGCAGTTGGTGGGAGCCGAGGCGTCCGATGGTTAGGCCACGCGTCGGACGTCCACTTCCAAGCATTACCGTTTTCTTTTTGGAAACGACTCCTATTTTTTTCGGCCTTGCTAGCGCCCGGACGTCCGACGAGGGTAAAAAAATCGGACGGCACTGTAGCAGGAAAAAATCCCGCCGCAACATGGGTATGATGTTGCATGCAACATGTAAAATTTTTTGCAACATACAAAATAATATATGCAACATCATAGAACAATATCTGAAACAAAGAAAGCCACCGGTTGCAACATTGGGGACTCCTACAGAAACAGACGCCATCGGATATCATCCAGTTGCTACTAGAGTTGAGTAAAAATTCCTACCGCAACATCAGAGCATGTTTCATGAAACATGCCATTCATATAAACCATCCAATCGAATTTCATATGAAACATCCAATCAAACTTCGTGCAACATCAAGACAAGGCTATTGCAACATCAAAATTATACAACTGCAACATAAAAAATCATTGCAACCAATGCAACATTTCAGATCTATTTTTGCAACATTCACATGAAATAGTTGAAACATTCTTTTACAACATCCGAAACACGTGAAACATACTGTTGCAACATGGAGCGAAACCCTAGACATCCAGATCTACTTTTACAATATTCTCATCAAATAGTTGCAACATTTTTCTCGAACATCCGAAACACGTGAAACATGCTCTTGCAACATAGAGCAAACGCTAGCAACATGCACCAAAACCTACCTGCTGCACGCCATGAATGTCGCCTGGAGCTTCTCCGGCGGCCGGCGCGGGGACGCCGCGGGAAAGGCGGCCCACGACCGGCCCATCGACGTGCACCGCCCGCGGCGTCCGGCGGCAGCGCACGGTGGTGGCTGCGGTCACGGACGAGTGGCGTCCGGAGGAGCATGGATGGGGAGCGCGACAGCGTGGAGGAGGCAGCGACGAGGGAGACGGCGGCGCGCGCGGTGGAGCCGCGATGAGGGCGGCGGCGACGGCGACGAGAGGGCCGCAGCGGCGCGGATCGACGACGAGGGAGGCGATGGCGACGCAGTGGAAGAGCGCGAGGTCGACGGCGGCGCGGGGGAGCCGCGATGACGGAGGCGACGACGACGAGGTAGGCGACGACGACGATGGAGGCCACGGCGGCGGCGTGCGACGGACCCACGGAGGCGGAGCTTGAGGCGCCGGCGCAGCGGACGGACCCACGGAGCGTGCGGACGCCGGTCTCCCGCGGCGCGACGCCTCCGCTGAGGACCGCCGCCCACCGAGGCGAAACGAGTGGAAGCTGCGTACAGGAACCGGGTGGAGAGGATAAAATTATGGAGCGGTTGGAGAGGATAAGACCGGTGGAGCGGTGGGGAATGGAAGCGTCCGAATTTTTTATTCCTCCGGACGACCGTATACTAGCATTTCCGTATTTTTTTAGTAGGAACTTGAGTCTAGTGTCTCTGACATATGTTTTTTGTTTTATTCCATTAAGCCAATATCTAAACATGTTAGAGATAATATGGTCTATAGAAGCTGACAACCTAAGTAACGTATATGTACTATCCGCCATAGAATTAGCAAAGTGTCAACAAAAAATAGATGGTATTGATTCGTGAATTGCATATCTCTACTAATTTATACAGAACCACATCACAGATTTATTTTTGCAACATTTACATCAAATATTTGCAACATTCTTCTGGAACGTCTGAAACACGTAAAATGGCGTCCTGTTAGCCTCGGCGGCATAGAGAAACGTCCTGAGGCCATCATGGAACACCTGAGCGTGGGGGTCCCCGTACATCCATTGTCTATTCATCTGCATTATTAGCCAATAACAAATATACAATACAATGCTTTCCTCTCTGTTTTATTTCTAATAGAGTACATTGCATATATCATACAACAACTTGTAACCATATATCACTTTAGTTCATTAAGATGCAAAACCTGCGATAAGTAGTTTGTTATGTGCATATAGGGTCGTAGGTACGCCACATAAACATATTTTGCCACGGTGGAGTGTGACGTGGATTGCCAAATAGTTTAGTTGATGACATGGCGTTGACTGCCGGTCACTATTTTTATGCAAATAACAGCCTCGGTTGTCTCTTCCTTTTTTGGACGAAGAGTACTGAGTTCTTTGCGGCTGCTCGCACTGATGAAACTCTACTCTACTCTCTAAAAGAGAATATTTTGTCCTGGTCATCAAGATTCTACACTCTCTATCACTTTCTTTCGCACTCGTTCAAACTATATCTCACTCTCTGTACCAACAACCACTACACAGGGCCCACCAATATACTCTTTTTTAATTCACTCTCTCCTCTTCTCTCGTCACTCTCTCCTCCCTCCCCCTCTCTCTCTCTCCGCACGGCCCCTCCTCTTCTCCACCGGCGCCGCCGCCCCCTCCCCTCCCTGCTCGCCGGCCCACCGATGTCCTCCTCTCCGCCAGGGACCCCTCCTCACCTCCCTGCTCGCGCTGCCCCTCCTCTCCCTCTCCTCCTCCCGCGGTGGACGGCACGTGGTGGGCAGGCGGTGGCCGGCGGCCGGGAACGCCGCCCACTCCTCCCATCCCTGCTCGCCGACCCACTGATGTCCTCCTCTACACCGGGGGGCCCCTCCTCCCCTCCATGCTCGCATCAATGCTCGAGCCACCCCTCCTCTCCCTCTTGTCCTCCCGTGGTGGACGACGCACGGTGGGCGGGTGGTGGCCGGTGGCCGGGAGCGCCGCCCCTCCTCTCCCTCGCTTCCTCCCCTTCCTTCGTGCAGCGCCAGCACGGACAGCGTGGCGTCCTCCCCCGCCTCGTCTCCGGCAGCGCGGCAGCGATGGGGCGCCACCCCTCCACTCCACCCCCATCACGATGCCTGACAACGCCAATGACGAGGGGCAGAGGTCGCGGTGGCTGGTGCTCGTCTGCGGCCATTCATGCGGGGTGGAACGCGTACGCGCCCACTGCAATGGGGGCCGCGCGAGCGGCGGCGGCGCCTCCAGCTCCTCCATCCCACCGGCAGCAGGACGAGGAGCAGCGGCTCCAGCTCCGGCCGGCTTTGGCGCCGCGAGCAATGCAGAGGAGGGCCCCCGCATGGCAGGCGGCGCTCTTGGCCACCGCGGTCATCGCTGGCGCGGCAGCCGAGCAGCAGGCGCGGATCAGGCTCGAGCTCGCACGCCAAGGCCAAGCTAAAGACCATCAAGGCCAGCTCGACGTACCGCTTCCCTTTCTCTCTCTCGATGTACCGTCTCCGCTCCGCGTTTAGCGCTTGCCGTTTCGCTTCGCGTTCGCCGCTGCAGGGCACAAAGCTGTACCCCGCACGGCCTGCACGCCAGGTGGCGCATACCATTCGGGGTTGCGGGCGTCGCAGCAGGATAGATCAAGGGCAAAACCATAATTTTCTCCATTATTTTTCTGTTTTTTATGTTAAGCAAGAATGAACGTGTGACATGTACATTTAATGGATTGTATAACAGATAGTTGGCCAGTGATAGTATTGGTTACGAACTCGATGATTCTATAATACAGAGACGGATGAGGGGCGCGGAGGGTTTAACGAAAAAACCTGGCAGGTGGGGTGCTAGGAGGGGTAGTGTTTCAATGACTGGTGGGTTCGTTAGTTGTCAAAAGTTTGACGAAAAAAATCTTGACAGGTGAGGTCGCTAGGAGAATAGTATTTCAATGACTAGTGGATACGTCAGTTATCAAAAGTTTTGAATCTTTATAGTATAGATAAGTGCTTACCCAATGCTCAAATGGACAATTGTGTTGAGTGGAACTAATTAGACGTACAATAATAATCTGTGTTTAAAGGAACCCAATGAATTGTGTATTTCACAATTAAGCAAGAATATTTCCACAAAAATATCGATAGTTCATAATTGTGAAAATGCATAATGAAGTGAATCATTCTTGAGAAAAACAAAGCTTCATGGTGACATTTGTATAAAAGGCATTGGCAGCCCACGCGCTGCAAACCACGTGATAAGGCCCTGTTTGGAATAGCTTATCTTCAGTTTATGACCAAAATAAGCTGAAACTAGAAGCCAAACGGCTCGCTTTTTTTAGCTTTTTTGTCACGCTTCTCCCCACCGCTCCCATTTGTACTAAAACGCACAAGCTGGTTCAGACCCGCTTCTCAAATAAACGCTATTTTCATATTCATACAGCTTATCTGATAAGCACTTCTCACAGCCGCTGTTCCAAATAGGGCCAATATCACACTGAAATACGCAGATATGGCATACCGGAGACCATATATGCACACAACAAACAATTTATTGTATGAGATTACATTCTTTTTTAATTTGATGGATTAAAGTGATATAATGTTACAAGTTGTCGCGTGGTGGATGTCGTTTACTCTTTTAGATAATAACTACTGTATTGTTGAATGACACCGTCTCTCGAATAGTCAGCTAAACTAATTACCACGTGAGAAAAAATACTTTTGGAATCCTAAAATTCTGCTCTTTTTCATTTTTGGTTCTCGAGAGGAGAACATATATATAGGGCAGATTCTCGGTTGAACACTACTACAGAAAGCGACATCACAAACGACCTCATCACAAACCCATCACAAACGGTTTTACCAAAACCGTTTATGATGCCCCTCGTTACAAACGGTTCGTAATACGAACCCTTTGTGATGTCGCTCATCACAAACGGTTTTTAAACCCTTTATGATGATGTGTATGGTACACGTTAAAACCACATTTTAAAGTAGTAAATCACTTCAAATCAAAAAGTGTTGAACTACAAAGTTTTATAGCTTCTCAAGATGTATAACTTTTACTTTGATCATTTCTTCATTTAACAAATTCATATGAATATTGTTCATAAAATTCATCTCTCTCATAGAGTTATAGTTTCTAAAACTATAAGAGAGACCTATAAGATTTGTGAACAATGTTACTCTCACTACATCGTATGAAAAAACGGTTAATATTAAAGTTGTAGATCTTCAGAAGTTATAAAACTTTGTAGTTGACAACTTTTTAATCTGAAATTGTTTTACTAATGAAAAGTAAGTTTGTAATCAAAATTTAAAATTTGAGTTTTTTCAAACGACCTCGGATGAAAAAACGGTCAACATGAAAGTTGTAAATCTCGACAAGTCATGAAACTTTGTAGTTGACAACTTTGTAATTTGAAGTCATCTAGTTAGCTAGATCTAAGTTTGAATGTTCTCAAATTTGAAATTCAAAATTTGTAAAAGGCCTCGGATGAAAAAACGGTCAACATGAAAGTTGTAGGTTTCGAAAAGTTAGGAAACTTTGTAGTTCAATACTTTTTGATATGAAGTCGTTTAGGGCCTCAAATAAATAATTTAAACTCGGTTTAGTATAATATGATAGGAATCGAAACCATATCCAGTCGCAGATGACAATGAGGTGCAGCGGTAGGAGAGGTCTCGTGCGAGGAAGAGGTCGCCGATTCGAATCCCGCCGGCCGCGTAGCGCGCGATCTATGCGCGAAAAAATGGCGCGACTTGGGATTATAGGAAATCACAAACGGTTTGTGGCTTATCACAAACAGTTCTGGAACCGGGCATCACAAACGAACTGTCATGGGGCTTGGGAACCGTTTGTGATAGAGGTCTGTGGAGTAGTGGAAGAATGTCAACTGGACCGAACAATGCTAGCATATCGAGAAAAGATTTAAAGAGAACAACGGCAATAAGAATCCACATCCGTGTCACCTGCATACTAGCGAGCACTTGAAAATCCAAAACGAAATTGGTCTAAAAAGAATATATCCAAAAGGAAAGCTAAGATTCGCCACTCATCCGTGCAACTATATATACTCAATTACCACGGTGTTAGCTTTCAATCATGACACATTGAATAATATCTGAAAAAAACCTCACTTTTTTCATCTCCCGCACCGTGAAAACACCGGCACTTCCCTTGTTTTTTTGAACCTCAACAATATTCCTCTCCCACTTGTTCAATGCACGCTATACATGTATTTAGATGTTTAATTAGGTAGTGATTACGGTTCGAATCACACTAGCTGCGATTTTAATTATTCTTACGAAAAAGGCAGCATTGGTGAAAAGGTGGAGAGATTGATTCGAGTCTCCGTGTCGTCCTTGGGCGAGAGAATAAGATGCACCTAAAACTTCCTAGCCTTAGTCCTGAAAACCCAACGAGAGATATCAGATATGAGAGCTGCTCTCGCTTTGTTAGGCTGACCTGCTGATTTGTACTCCTAGCTACATCCACATCGAATCTATTGAACTGGGAAACATCTGTCAGATCAGCAGCATGCTTTATCCATATAACCTATATAGATGCATCCTACTAAAAATTATTAACTTCATTTCTCTTATAATACAAGCTATCCACATCATGCCACGTCATCATCCATATCATGCCATGTCTTTACGAGTACAAAGATATAAAATTTCCCCAGTAGAAATACATGGATGATCAATTATTTAAGAGTCGTCCTCTCTTACAAAATTCCCCCAATAAAAATACAAAATAAGTATAATATCGTTTGCAAAACAATGTCATGCAATCACCTTAGTGTTTCTACTTTCCAATTTTATCTCAAAATAATGTATAATATTGTTAGAAAAGAATATTGACATACAATCACCTAGTGTTTTTATTTTTTTAATTTTACCTTAGTGTTTTATTTTCAAATTTTACCTTAGTGTTTTTATTTTAAAATTTTATCTTAAAATTTTGTTTAAAAAATTACCGCAGCACCCCACGTGGCATCACCTAGTTTATATATATGTGGAGGCCTTTATTGATTCGGGTTGACCTGTCATACTGATGACACTCTTTTGCGACTTGTTTGATTAGCTTGTGTGTGCAGGCCCCGCAGCGGTGGAGGCCCAAGCAAATAAGATGCTCCTACGACAGAGGAGAACTGGCCTAACAGGCAACAGGCAAGCAAACCTATTGGTAATCCTATTTCAACACAAAGCTAATTGGACAGTTTGTATGGTAATCTAATATCTTTTCCACGTTCAAATAGGAATTTTAGACACATCTATACTAAAAGAATCCTAGAGAATTGAAAACACTTCTCACCCAAAAAATCCACCTCTACCCTTCACAAAAGGCCCACCTGTCGGGTTGTAGGACGTGGGAAGACGTGGAAAAATATTGGCAAACAATGCAAAATGCGAAACTTTTTTAACCTAAGACTCTACCATACCCACGCGGACCCACCTGCTCTTGATATATCCACATTTGTAACCACGTCTATACGCAATTACCCCGTATTGCTAATAAACAATAGATTGGAGAGTTTTTTCTATAAGGATCCTAGAGAATTGAAAACACTTCTCACCCAAAAAATCCACCCCTACCCCTCACAAAGGGCCCACTTGTCGGGTTGTAGGATGTGGGAAGACGTGGGAAAATGTTGGAAAACAGTGCAAAATGCGAAACTTTTTTTACCTAAGACTCTATCCATACCCACGCGAACCCACCTGCTCATAATATACCCACATTTATAACTACGTCTATACACAATTATCCCGTATTGCTAATAAACAATAGATTGGAGAGTTTTTTCTATATAAATAAAGATCAACTATCTCAAAAATGATGTGCATCTACATTTAATAATATCTAAAACTCTCTATACATGAGAGAGCGAATATAAAGTATTTTTAAAAGCGCTTCGCACGACTGGTCTGTTTACCATGGTCTACTCAAGTGATATTGTTTTAGTACATATGTGTCATCAATAAATGTGCGTGCCGCATGTGCGTTCATTCTAGTATTAGATATGATCTAGCCCATATAAATAATTCTCAATAAATTTTAAAGGTCCATTATCATTGGTGGAGTACATCATCTATTAATCCGGTATTACTACTAGACAAGAGTGCTGGGGTTTTTTCTTCGTGTAACTACCACCCTCTTATGGAAAAGCACACAATAGACTACTATACGGAGAGCCCCTAGGCTTTGAAATCCATAAGACAGTCTATATAAGTTAGGATTGAACTCTTCTTCGCTACTGTGCCGCTGTTGTAGCCTAATGTGCACCATGAAGGATCCCAACACTACCAGAAAAACTCACATCCGCCCCCCTCTTATGCCTCGGTGCACTCAAGACCCGGTGCTAATGTTGCATTAGCACCGGGTGCAAAATTAGGGTGCCCCGGAAACACTTTAGCACCGGTTGGTAACAACAACCGGTGCTACAAGGTGACCTTTAGCACCGGTTGATGTTAGAAACCGGTGCTAAAGGCCCTCACCTTTTAGCACCGGGTCCTAACACCATCCGGTGCTAAATGGTACCCCTTTAGCACCGGGTGGTGTCACGACCCGGTGCTAAAGGCCCTTTCGCACCGGTTTGTGAATACGACCCGGTGCTAAAGGGGGTATCACATGCTACTTTAAAAGGAGCGCATCTTCTATCCTATCACATGCGCTGCATAGGTGAGATGGTTAGATGGGTACACACACGAGCCAAGAGGTCTTGAGTTCGAATCCCAGCAGCTGCACACGCAGTAGCACTCATTTTTTTCTACCGGTATTAATTTGGTGTCCACACCGATTGAATCGGTTTAATAAGTCGGTGTGGAATCTTCTTTTGATTCTGCTTCTTTAGTGTCCTTTACCCAACAACTTGGGGTAGAGTGCTTAAATGCAAAGATGCTTTTGTGCCACTCATCGAAGACACAAGAGACGAGATGCAATTGAAAATCTGATAGCAACGCTGGATGTTGAAGAGAAGACTCGATTTAAGGGCATGTTTGGTTAGGCTGTAAGATGTGGAAAAATTATTGTATGTGGAAAAGTTGTTGTGACTGTGAGCTATAAGAAAGCTGAAAGTTTGTGGTTAAACTGCTGTGAAACTGTATGGTTGGTAATAAATGTCTATAATGTCCCTAGAGGCATGAAAGACTGTTCATATGCAATATGCATGATCATAAGATAGTGTGTTGTTTGCCAGTTCATATGAAAATGACCATTTTAGAAAGGAAAAATTATTTTTTAAGTTTTGCATCCACTATAAATATATGGTCCACATAAATACAACGATAGTGTTCATATAATGAGGTCCTTTATCAAATTATTGTGCACTATCCTCATTCTCCCCATCTAGATTCTCTTCACCTTGTGTTTGTTCCATGGCAGATGTCTGTTATAGTAGGTACTCCTCATCAGCATCACACCTATCAAACTCCCTATCATGCAAATTGCTATCACGAATAAAATTATGCAATGACATGCTTCTGAGTAAGAAACTTAGTATGCCCTTCAAAATATGCCACTTCTTCTTCAAGACTCCAAAAGCTCGTTCAATGACATTTCGAAGGGATGAATGCAAAAAATTAAACACCTCGTACTTCCCTTGAGGAGGACACCAGAACGATGCCGGAATTCTAGTATATGATATGTGCTTCCTTTGAAATGGGCAAGATGTCCTATTTGGTTTAGATAACCAGAGTCCACAAGACAGTATTTTCCTGTACAACCAAATAGGCAAAGGCAAAGAGATAATAGAAGTAGCGATAACATAGTGAGGAGCTATGTTTTCCTTTAGGAAGCACCTGAAAAGAACTGAAATTTTCTAACACGTAATTCAGAATCTGTTTGCCCAACCATCAACTGTTGGCACTCCTTGCGGTCCACTATCAGGATTGTGAATTCCGATACTGGTGCAAGAAGTGTTTCAGTGGTTTTTCTTATGGCTCAATAAAATAAATAAATATTCTGCAAGCGCATAGAATTACCGCTATAACACTTCACCAAGGAGTAATCCGAGGTATCGTAATTTCTATTTCCGCAGGGAAGCTTATGGCAAGAGTACTAGCAAACAAGTATTCGAGACTATCAGAGTAGGATACACTACTGTTAAGACAGGGGATAACGGTATTGGATAGGAGTGGATATACCATGACACACAGCTCAAGGATAACTCAGGTAAGGAAGAGAGAACTAGTTAGCTGGGAGAACAACGAGAAGACAAAAGGATTCCTTAGTACTTGTCTATCTAGGTAACTCGGGTCAGAGATACAAAAGCTGAAAGACAGATCTTACAGGTCAAGGCTAACTCTATTGTCTTAGCTTCGGGACACAGAACCGATGCTGCACAGAAAGGCATGAGAATGGATGCCACCAACCCTGCACTAGGGGATCTTACGAGCCAAGTCAGGCGTGATGGATTACAAATGTCGTATAGGGCTGTCACCACCTAATGGCTACCACCTCGGTGCCAGTTCGCGAGCAATCCAAGGTCACTACCTAGTCTAGGTACCTCACCTACACTAAACAACAACTACTTACTCTGCTAGCAGAAGTAAGCAATCCTGTCAATACCCTAGTGACAACTCACCATAAGTATTGAGCGGAAACGAAGAATCCGCTAAGGCAAAGACTTAGGCAAGAACTAAAAGAATTAGAATCACAACAACTATAATCTAAACACGAAATACTTGCAACTAGGATAGAGTAGAAGCAGAGTATGAAATAACTCAAACAAGATGACAAGAGTAAACTATATTGAAATTCAGAGTCTACAAAAGAAATGGAAAAGATACCGGAGCTAATACCAAAGCTTCTGAAGACGACTGCAGAAGCTCCGAGGCACAGCTCGACTCAACCCTAACTCCCAGACTAAACTATCCTAACTCTACTAGAAATAAGTGACAAATGAGCTCCTTGGCTTGAGTATGTGTTGATCTGGGGCTTCGACCCTTGCTTTTATAGCTGATCCAAGGTGGTGGAGCTGGAGTGGCAGCCAAGAGACCAAGTGGCGATGCCCGGCTAGTTTGGCCGAATCCAGGGGATTCGGGAGAATTGGGTTGGTTCAGCCAAACTCCCACAGTTCGGCCGAACAGTGGATTTGCACCGCCTTAGATCCCATGGCTCTGATTTGTTCTGGCAAGGTGGTTTGCAGCTAGGGGCGGTTTGGCCGAACTGGGCTTTCAGCCCATTGTCGTTCCTCTGCACCGCCTATGCTCCTAGGCTACCTTGGTTCACCTCTCCTTGGTGGATTTCTGCTGTTTGTGGCCCAGAGAATATCCTCTGCAGGCACTGCAACTGGAACATGTGAACCATCTATAGCTCCAATAGTACCTTTGAAATAAGCCCAGAATTGGTCCTCTTTAACCTTTTTCATATTCAGTACGAATAGTAGGATCTCTTCCCTGGATATTCTCCGTCGCTAACTCGTGCAAACAATTCAATCCTTCATGAAACTTGATGTGAACTATCAATAACAATAGTGTAAAATGATTTTCAGCTTGTGAAAATGATTGGGGTCCTCCAACGACCCATGCACCTCATGACCCACTGAAGTCCAGTTTCTGGTGTTTTCCTACATTATCCTTTATGTAGATACTCTAAGTATATTGGTTCCCCATTTGACCAATAATGGCACAAGAGGGAACATTGAATCAATTAGTCAGTGCTACGTTAGCTAGACTTTGGACTTCTTACTTGCACTGATGCCTAGGCCTATACTCCAACCGATTTGGTGCTGCTTTCCGTGTACACTGAATGGATCGGTGTACGTTCCTGAACCATTGTCTTCTTCTAACACCAATTAATTCAGTGTGTCTTCGTGGACATGACCGAATGATTTGTCATTTCACATACGAAATCTCCACTTCTTCCAAGCACCGATTGATTTGGTGCTATAAAAGTCTAACACTGAATGAATCAGTCAAATACATCAGTCTTTCTAGAGAAGAACTTCAACTTGCCTTCACACACCGACTAATTTGGTGACCTAAAATCCCACACCAAATGAATCGGTGTAATGAGTCGGTGTGGAATCTTCTTTTGATTCTTCATGAGTCTTTCTTCCAAATCGTTTTCTTTGATCTTGCCATCAATTTAGAAGCCTAGAATATATACCAAGTGTTAGATCTTTTAATGATACTAGCAAGAACGCACGTGCGACACGCACGTTTAATAGAACATAGGATTGCATAGCAGGTGGGGTCTCTAGCAGGGGTAGTGTTTCAATGACCGGTGGGTCTGTTGGTTGTCAAAAGTTTTGGATCTTCATAGTATAGAAAAAAAATTACAATGTATCAAAGGACCGAGGGTTGATTTTTATAAATATTAGAGGGTTTTCGTAGAATTACAACGTATTAAAGGACCATGGTTGATTTTTATAAACATTAGGGAGTTTTTGTAAAATTACGATAGTTTGATTACAATGTATAAGAGGACCAAGGGTTGATTTTTATAAATATTAGAGAGTTTGTGCAAAACTACAAATTATAATGTATTAAAGTACCATGGGTTGATTTTTATACACATTAGGGAGGTTTCATAAAATTATGATGGTTTGATGGGCGAAGCAAAAGTTTTGGATCTTTATAGTATAGATATAGTATAGACTAGCATACATATACATTGGCATGCACGTGTCCTATTTCCACCGTGCTATGGCACAACAACGATAACCTTCAGATGATGGTTAATTGCGTGATTCCGTCCCGTGGATTGATTAATGCTTATGTGTTGCTATGGGTGAAGGGGACATTATAAGCGAAGAAGTGTTGGATCCACGGACGCCGTAGGTTCCACATCTTAAGACTTCATGCTCAAAACGACGGCGGGTCGACGACAGGGTTGCAAGTCACATGAGAAGACAAAGGGATGGTTGTGGTGATGTAAGACGGCCAGACGAGATGATGTATTGTTTGGTTGATTAGATGGGTTATTTTTTAAAAAAATTATAAAGTATTAAAAGACCTTGGGTTGATTTTAAAAAATATAGGGTTCGTTTCTAAAATTATGATGGTTTGACGGTTTGTCAGCGTGAAAGGTTTAGAGTCTTTATAATATCCTAGCAAAAATGCGCGTACGACAAGCTCGTTTAGTAGAAAATAAGATTGCATAACAGATAGTTGGCTGGGGACTGTGTTGGTTACGAACTCGACGATTTCATACTACATAGACGGACGAAAAAGATGGAGGGTTTGACGGAAACAAGGTCTCACATGTGGGGTCAATAGGAGGGGTAGTATTTCAATGACTGGTGGGTTCGTCTGTTGTCAAAAGTTTTAGATCTTTATAGTATAGATATATATTTTCAAAGATGCAATGTCTCAATGTATACATTCAATTTTCCTCGAATTTAAATGTTTTGCCTTGCTGCAATCCTTGCTTCCACGGTGCTGTCAAATCGATCTAGTAGAACTAAAATTTTTATTACCTGAAAAAAAACTCCCCCACCCCTCACAAAGTCCTCACCTGTTATGCCTTCCGTGGACCTAGAAATTACAGAACAGAAAAATTGTATTGAGAACGGATGAGTCCATCTCCTCAAATTTTGTATTGTCTAGACTTCTTTTATCCAGTCGGGCGCATACCCATAATACTATAGTATGTACGGTAATGCTAGCATCAGTGTGTTCGAACGCATCGGACACGCGTCCCGCGTGGGTCCTACCTCCGTGGTTCTTATCATCTCCCAGCACCAAAAAAAAATCAATCACCGTCTCTCTCCTATCCACTCGTTTTTTTCTCTCCCTGGTACCACATGCATCTCTACCTCTCTCTCTCTCTCGATCCACCACCACCGGCTGCCTCGAGCGTCGGAAGAAGCAGCTCCGACCGGCGGCTCCTCTCCTCTACGTCACCACGGCAGCTCCTTGTTGGCACTCCTTACGGTCTACAGATAAATCCGCAAGTGGACGGATACCGATGTAGCTTTCACCCGGGAGTATTCCAGGTATCGATTTCCACGGAGAACGAGAAGTACACTAATCCTAAACCGAGTTGTCCTAGGAAGATGGAGTGGATGAAATGGAATGGATGAAGGGGTTGACGACAACAAGGAAGGAAGAAAAGAGATAGGAGGGTAGAGAGGGTACATGTCTGGTAAGGGTATTCTACCGACTACTAAGCAGTTCAGAGGATACGAACAGATACTTGCTTCAGGACTACAGAGCCTCCGTCACACAGAAAGGGATGAGAAGGGGTGCCGACTACCCTGAACCTTGGGTCCTAAGTCACCGGAACTAACGTGATGGGCTACAAAGACCGTAAGGGCTGTCACCACCTTACGGCTACCACCTCCGTTGCGATGGGAGGATTCTAAGCTAGTCTCAAGTACAGGCACCACGCCTAAACTAGTTGACTAGTACTTATCTACTGTAGACAGATAAGCACTCAAGCTAAGTAGCTAGCATACAATTATACTATACTACTAAGCACTGAACGGAGAACGATGCAAGTAATGAAAGTAAGAACCGAATGCTCAATTAATCAGAGAGAGATACAAGGAGTACCAGACATGACCCGGATGTTACTCGAAGTGCAGTCCTATCCGTAGAGGTACAGCTAGAAGAGGGGCCGACACTCCAGCTCCTCTCCGGGACGCTCACCTCTCCTCTCTCCGTTGTGTTTATTTTATACTTGGTTGGAGGTCGGAGATCGGTCTGTAACGACCGCCAACACTCCTCCATCCCCACTCTTTCGCGTCGCCGCCGCCACCCGTCCTCTGCTTCGAGGCGGCTTCCCTCGTCTCCACGCTGCTCCTTCGCAGGCTGCGGCGGCTGCCGCCCCCTCCTCTGCGTGACGCCGCCGCCCAACTCCTCCGAGATACGCCGCCGTCGCTGTCCCGCTCCTCCGCACGACGCCGCTGCGGCGCTTGTCCGCGGCCACGGCCGCCACGGCACGCTCCTCTAGAGGCCGTGCCAGGCGAGCAGCCCACTTGTGCTGGTTGGAGCTTGCACGGGGCGGTAGCGAGAGTTCCGTGGTGGTCATCGGCGGGGCGCGACCTACAACAGGAGCTCCATGGCAGCATCCAGAGCTTCTCCGAGCTGGAAGAAGACCTTATGTTGACACGGATGCTCCATGTTGCAGTAGGGACGTCATGGTGTTGCAATATCTTTTTTGGAATGTTGCCTCTATGATTTTTGGCTCGATGGAGGTTGCATGAACCGAACTGATTTTTTCCATGTCGCAGTGGCATAATTTTGATGTTGCATGAAGTTTTATTGGATGTTTCATATAAAATTTGATTGAATATTTCATATGAATTGGATGTTTCATGAAACATGTTCTAATGTTGCGGCGGGAATTTTTACTCGACTCTTGTAGCAACTCGATATCCGATGACGTGCGTTTCTGTACGTATCTCCGATGTTACAACCAAAGGCTTTTAATGTTGCCGATATTGTTTTACGATGTTGCATACACTATTTTTGGATGTTGCAAAAAATTTACATGTTACATGCAATATCGTATCCATGTTGTGGTGGGAATTTTAATTGCTACAGTACCGTCGGAGAAGGAACGCTTGGCTCAGGTTGCGCCACGTCACCCGTCCGATTTTTTGGGTGACGTCGGACGTCCCCGCGCTAGCCTGACCGTAATATGTAAGTCCTCCGCCTCTTCCCTCGGCCCCTTCGTTTGCGTTTAGGAAAGTGAACCGATGATCTGCGCCTCCGATTGAAGCCGCCGGTCTCCAAGAACTACACCTTGCTATATACTGAAAGAACAGACACGCCACAATTAAGCTACGAGACAAACGGAGATGTGGACACTGAAACAGGAAGGCCTCGCCAGAATGACGATGTCAAGTACGTGCCCCTCCATGGTAGATCCCGTCATTCATGATCATGACCCGTTCCTCTAGAGGTCCTTGGTGTCCTCCTGCGAAGAGAATCAGGTTAAGTTATATGAGCAAACCATTCTGGGTTACTAGCAGGAACTAAGAACAGAACGTGAACGCGAACAGTCAGTGCCTCTCAATATAGTCTACCTGTTGTTCTTCAGCTTGAGACTTGCCCAGATCCTGACGCAGCGAGGCGAAGTGGGAGAGGAAGGCTTGAACGACGCGGCCACGACTGCAAAACCCGAGGCAACACCTAAGTCATGTCGGTCGCCTAGCGTCGTCAAAATCGCAGGGAACACTCTGTCCAAAATCTAAACTACTGGGACGGATTTTAAGACAGCCGAAGAAAGAAAAGCAAGCAAGCAAAAGAAATCTGGTGTTTGCACGCGAGGAGAGAACGGAGACATACCGAACGTCATGGTCGACTTGTCGGACCATCGCAACAATCGTCGTGCCATTCGCAGCTCGCGGTCGATGTTGCAAGCATCGCGCATTGCATCCCGACGGACTCGCTTGCCGATGTTGAAAACACGTCGCACCGACTGCCAGTCTGCCATGGACCTTGCGAGTGCATTCCAAGACCAGCAAGGAAATTACAATGGAGATTCGGCGAGGGTCAATTCTCGCTTGATGGCAATGGCCCCAATGGATCGACATCACCACCGGCACCCTCCAAGGGCTAGCATGGTCTCGTCATACGTCAAACGCTCAGCCGGATCCTAACATCACAATCTAACAATCTAAGAGATCGTCAATTCATATTACTCAACACGTCATCACCACACAGCCTGACCCAGATGGTACTGTTCATCTTCAATCAGAACCACGATAGCACTGGGTGCCGCCGTACTGTGTTGAAGCCGGCTATGTTGAAGCCGTTGCGCCAGGATATTTACTTTTTAAAATATATAATTTAATTTATTATATTCTAAAAATTACTAGGTACTCCGTATGTTTGTAAGAAAACGCCGGTAAACCAAACACGCCGTAGGAATCCCGATGCACCATCGCTGGCAACAACGATGGAGCCATGTGCATACATCCGGTCTATCCAAACAAACAGATCTCCTGGCCCCACTGGAATCAAGTTCTCCAGACTTCTCCCTTCTTCGTCGGCGCGTGCTCTGGTTCCGGCATCGGGTCTGTGAGTTCTTGCATAGGAGTGTCGTAGCCCTTTGGGCTGTTTGTTTGTTCTGTTGCTGCCTCTCACGCGTGAAGCTACAAAGGTACTGCGGCGTGCCCGTCGTCTACGGAGTTATCCGGTGATGGACGCGGTTCTGGTCTACGTGTAGGTGTAGGTTTTGTACGTGCGTGGTGTGTGCGTTGTGTTGTTGTTCATGCTTGTACGAACAGATACTACATCTGCATTTATCCAGATGAGAGGTTTCAAAAAAAAAATAAAAAAGATCTCCTGCCCCACCCATCAGGACGCAGACGACGTGGCCTTTCCCTCGCCGCAACTGGCACCCACACCAATTTCGATTGCCAAGACGCGGTCTATGCACCACCATCCCCTCCATTGAAAACCGCCGTCCCGCAAAGCAGCCTCCAGCCTTCCAACACCACGCCCACCACGCAAACCACGCGTCCCTTCCTCTCCTGCACGCCGCCGCGATGCCGCCGGCCACCGCGCCGGCGAGCCCCACCCCGGTACACGCGTCCCGCGTGCGGGTCCTCCGCCCGGGAGGGGGCCGTACGACGGGACCAGTGGTGTACTGGATGCTGCGGGACCAGCGTCTCGCGGA
>OAMR01000751.1:307705-326659 GCA_900205405.1 Echinochloa crus-galli
TCAGGACGCAGACGACGTGGCCTTTCCCTCGCCGCAACTGGCACCCACACCAATTTCGATTGCCAAGACGTGCACCATTCCTCCATTGAGAACCGCCGTCCCGCAAAGCAGCCTCCAGCCTTCCAACACCGCGCCCACCAGGCCACCACCCAAACCACGCGTCCCTTCCTCTCCTCCACGCCGCCGCGATGCCGCCGGCCACCGCGCCGGCGAGCCCCACCCCGGTACACGCGTCCCGCGTGCGGGTCCTCCACCCGGGAGGGGGCCGTACTACGGGGCCAGTGGTGTACTGGATGCTGCGGGACCAGCGTCTCGCGGACAACTGGGCCCTCCTCCACGCGGCCGGCCTCGCCGCTGCGTCCGCCCCCGCGGCTCCGCTCGCCATCGCCTTCGCTTTGTTCCCGCGTCCCTTCCTCCTCGGCGCGCGCCGCCGCCAACTGGGGTTCCTCCTACGCGGGCTCCGCCGCCTCGCCGCGGACGCGCGCGCCCGCGGCCTCCCGTTCTTCCTCCTCGAGGGCGGGCCTGCGGAGGTGCCGGCGCTGGTGCGGCGGCTTGGAGCATCTGCGCTCGTCGCCGACTTCTCGCCGCTACGGCCGGTTCGGGAGGCTCTGGACGATGTCGTCGGCGAGCTTCGGCGCGACGCCGCCGACACGGCCGTGCACCTGGTGAGTGCACTGGAATCCTCCCTCGAAAGTTGGAATGGTTGAGTTCGTGGATACGCGGTCAGAATGCTGTGGCATTCATGCAGGTGGACGCACACAATGTGGTGCCCATCTGGGCGGCGTCCGGGAAGATGGAGTACTCGGCCAAAACCTTCAGAAGCAAGGTGAGCAAGGTGATGGACGAATTCCTGGTGGAGTACCCCGTGTTGCCGGCGTTGATGCCATGGGATGGAGAGCAGCCAGAGGATATTGACTGGGACGCACTGATCAACAGGGTTTGCAGGTGTGGCATAGTTTCTGTTGTGAATTGGGTGACGACTCCATGTGTAGCATTGTTAATGAAGGTTATATGATTCTGCATCCATGGAATAGTGAGGCGGAGAATGTGCCGGAAATTGATTGGTGCGAGCCGGGGGAGGCAGCAGCAATGGAGGTGCTACTAGGGAGTAAGCACGGGTTCTTGACAAAGAGAATCAAGAACTACGACATGGGCCGGAATGATCCTACAAAGCCACGTGCATTATCGTGCCTTTCGCCATACTTGCATTTTGGGCACATTTCAGCACAGCGATGTGCTCTTGAGGCAAAAAAGTGCCGCCATCTTAGTCCAAAGGTGTGCTTGTTTAATTTCATGTTTCTGTATTAGAAGATTATAAGAACCATATTAAATGGTTAACAATATATCTTTCTATGCCTCATACAGAAAACCTGAACAACAGTGTTAGAGTTGAATCCATCTGTCTGACAGTGAACTAATAGCATTATGAAATACCTCATCTTTGGATGCAGTCAGTGGATGCATTCTTGGAGGAACTGATAATAAGGAGGGAATTAGCTGACAACTATTGCTATTACCAGCCTCACTATGATTCACTGGCTGGTGCATGGGAGTGGGCTAGAAAGACATTGATGGATCACGCTGCTGATAAAAGAGAGCATATCTATACGTGAGTAAGTCATATGAGCTAATTTCATTTATCTGCTTGACATGACTATGACAAAAGGCTCATGCTTGACATGGTTATTTGTCAACTGGCAATTGTTTTGTCTTACAGGAGGGAGCAGCTTGAGAATGCAAAAACTTCTGATCCTGTACGTATTGGCATTTTACTTGTACTCTACTACAGATTTTGAAGTCATTTTTATCTGCTTCCTGATTGCGTTATGTGTTGTTCATTTTCCAACCTTTATCAGCTGTGGAATGCATCACAGTTGGAGATGGTGCACCATGGAAAAATGCATGGATTCATGCGGTAACATAATTCATAACTACTTTATTGTTTGAGCCCGTTTTTGTGTTGTTTGTTAATTTTGTGCTGATAGGATGGTGCTGGAAATCGCCTGATTGTCATGCTATCTACCTGGACAAATAAAAACGAGTATTATTTGGGCTTTGTACTATTTCGTAGCAGAATTAGCACATAGTGCAGTGAAATATACATGTCCTGGCCTCCATTAGTTAGTAGGCCTTACAAAATAGCTCAATTGGTGACAATTGCATGTGTTGAAATTTTTACATTTCGATTCAAATGCAACTCAGTAAATCAAGGTTTTTGTACCTATTTCAACAATGTAGTCTTTCAATTATAGTTTTTTTGGAGGAATATCCTTCAATTATAGTTGACTTCAGTGTGGCATAGCTTAAAATGATGTTTGTAACACTATGTTTGTACCAAGTAATTCTCCAAGATTTGTGTTTATTTGAATGGAGTTAACTACCGATTCCCAACCTTTTGTATATATATTCGTTATAATGGAAAGCAATCCACATTGTTTATGCGCCACTTTTTCCCCCAACAAAGCTTTGTTTCTGTATCATTGATGCTTTTTCTTTCTTCATTGATATTCTCCGTATAATAGAGTACTTTGTGTTGATATAGTATTTTTTTTCTGCAGAATGTATTGGGCCAAAAAGATTCTAGAATGGACCAGTGGACCTGAAGAAGCTCTTTCGGTAGCAATATATTTGAATGACAAGGTCAATTTTATAAGAATGTTTGAGATGCCCACATAGAGTTGCGTATTTTACCTTTTCTCTTGTCCATGGAAACTTGCCTTTATTCACTAAGGCAAGACATTTTGGGAACTTGCCGTACTTGTGTGTAGGGCTAAAAAAAAGTTACTTATAGCATTGCTTTGCAACAGCCTGCAATTGATGTAATCTTAATTGTAATACTTCCTATATGATATCGATTACATTCACTTTCTTAGCAATTAAAGTTTACTTTCAGCTGCCACATTTAGGTACAGAGAATTTTGAAAAATCAACTGTTCCTGTAAGTTTTTTATTCCTGAAGTTGTGCTGGTCTTAATTTTGCACCTTTGTCCCTTGTGATTTGACGGTTTTAGCTTGCTAAAATCTCAAAGAAAGTTATAATTAGTTGTTTGCAGTACTGTTTCAAATGCTAAGAGAAAAGACGGTTAACAGTTCTAGCGATGAATAGAGTCAGCATGGTTCCCAAGTAAGGTGTGGCTGAACCTTGCACCAATCTTGCTGCTCTCTATCTATTTTCTATTTTCATTATTGGGTCGTAGTCCTGTGGCAAAAGATGCTGAGATTGCCCGTGACAAAGCTGCAGTAGCCTCGTTAAATTAGATATGTATTTTCTTTGTACTTAGATTTAAAAGTAAGATTTAGTTATTGCTGAAAAGGATATTCTGGTGAATTGATTTGATTTTGTAATAGCAGTTTGCTTTATTCAAGTTGGTTTTTAAGTATGCTATGTAATAGGCTAACAAATTAATCTTTGCAGTATCATATAGATGGCAGGGACCCCAGTGGCTATGTTGGTTGCATGTGGTCTATATGTGGCCTCCATGATCAGGTTGGTGAACTTGGGTGTGTCACTTCACAATAGAGACTGTGAAATCTTTGAGTTGCTTTCACAAGCACAGAATATATTATTTATGCAATTACATTTCATTCACATCCTCAAAGCTTAAAAGTTATTCTGCACTCCTAAATTTTCAGGGTTGGAAAGAGCGTCCGGTTTTTGGAAAGATACGTTACATGAATTATGCTGGTTGCAAGAGAAAATTTGACGTTGATGCTTACATTTCGTATGTTAAAAGATTGGTTGCTCAGGCCAAGAAGAGGAAAGCTGCAGAATTTCCGGATACGGGGTCAAAGCATCCAAAGACTGACGCAATCAGCTGTTGAACATGTCTAAAACTTTGAAATAATCCGAATTTGGGTGGTTAGATATTAACATGGCAAACTGAAGAATTTGCTAGATACGCACTTTTGCAAAGGTTATGCTCACTGATATTGTTATGGCTTCTGATGGTTGAAACTAATTAGCATTAACTATGAACTGTCGAATTAAGTATATGCATTGATTGTTAATGTTGTACTAATTTGAATGTTTACTAGCAATGTACTTGATCTCGAAAAACAAACTAGCAATGTGCTTTTGGACAATGTGACACTATTAAATTGAAGATTCAGATACATTATGGAAAATTTTTGGAACACATCGATGTGCTTGTACCTTGGATCTCATACAGAGGATGCAATCATTTAATACAATTTTCTTGAAGTTGCATCGATATGATGGAATATTATTCCTGGATCTAAGAAATTTGTGCAACATGGATTTGACATGAGGTGCTCAAGCTAGTGGATTTTTTAGTTCAAGCTTAGCGACCAACATCAATCCTATTTGCACCCTGAAAACCCAAGGATTGTGCAAGGGATCTACCTCGTCATTATGTCTAAGTGGACAAGAAAAAGGATGAAGGAAATTTTGCCTCTTTTGTCTAGCAAGGAGATTTCATCAGACTGTTAGCAACTGACTGGACCAGCTAGTGTTAGCTACTGACTGGACCTGCCGTACAGTGGCCTGAGCCTGACATTAGATCCATCTACGTAGAATGGCGGGACGCGCGCAAACTGATCTTAGTTAAGTTTTTTTTATGGTGATAATTAGGGGTGGTAACGGATCATGGCCCGTTTGTTCCTTTATAATTTAACTTCCCTAACAAAATTTAGCTAAAAACTGTATTATTTTGATCCAGTCCTAATCCGGCCCGATCCTTAAAATTTTTAGTATAAAAGTGAATAAGACATCTTGAACCGATTCCTCCCAATGGGGCGTTCTCCAAAGCTAGATTTTCATCAGAAAATACGCAAACGAAGAGCCCGCTATCTACTATCGTAACAGCTTGCATTCGTGGAGATGGCTGACAGCGAGTGTTGGGCTCTACTCGGTTCTCCGATTCTTTTGACAAGAACCAAGACCCAAAAGTACTCAATGCTAACACATTATCTGCTTGGCGCCTCCCCCACATGATAATCTCGAGTGTACCATCGCCCAGTTCATAAGCAGAGTAACCGCTGCAAGCTCATGCAGTACGCCTACATACCAAAACTAGCGAAATGAATGCTCTATGTATACTATTGCTATCTACAGAGTCACAAGCACAGCACAGCTTCTGAATCATTCACAAATGAAGGAACATGAAACATACGCAACCAGTGTGCAGGGCTGCACTTCTTTAAGGTGCAAGGGGTTCATATTTCTTGATACAGCATTATTTTCTGAACTTCTATGGGAAGCATCTAGATATGTACACTCGAATGAACTCAGATCCTCATTATCATGGGATCAAATAAAAGCACGGAACTGGGCAGCTGGTCCTTAATTCTAGTCAGTAATCTCCTCTCCGGGGGATGTACGAACCATTCCCTAGGTAATAAGATTCATTATGCCGTGGAGGGGGTGGGTATACATACGCATATCCAGCCTGCAAGAACAAAAAAACTCAGACATAGCACAGGTATAACTGCAAACATCAGACATACCATATGCAGGGATTACTAGAAAGCAGTTACATAGACAAGATATGCCCATTTGGGGTGCCTAGACTCCTACATGCGACCAAGTACAGACCCAAAAGAACCGGCAGGTTTTGTGCCAAAAAAAAGGGGGCAAGGTTCGGATTTGCCCGGTTTATAGAATCCTGGGGCCTAACGGCCCTCTAGTTAAAAAAAACTCGACCAGGCCCTGGGCTTTGTTCTAAGGTGTCGTGCTTCGAACCCGGGACGGAGTTTCAACAATTCCCGGAGTTCAACACTCTAACCAGTCCACCATGAGAAGCTTGGTTAACTGCCCTCTGGTTATGATGACATGTGAAATATCACTACCATGTATAATATTGATATACCAGGTTTATATGCATTCTTGCGATAGCTCATATTAACTTCAAACAATCCGAACAAGAAATCTGCATAGCAATCAAAACAATTTGCTGTCATGAGTTACCTCATAGCCAGCATCATGGCTTGTATAACCAGAGTAGTCGGATCGTGAAGATACAGTTTCTGCCAAAAATGGAAGAAAAAATGTTAGATTATAGGCTAAATTTTTTGGCCAACTGAAACAAGAGGAAACAAAGAATAACCTCAATACATGAGATTACACAAATTTGCAGGCAAAAATCACTAGCACCAAGAAAAATATAATCAAATTCTCCAATTAAGTGTTAGTTGGCTTAAGACAAAGGACCTCAAGAGAAAGTAGCTACAATGCTAGTTCAGAGGCTCAGTAATTAGTACAGTACTATAGGAGCAGGAAAATCATTATAACTCTCTTTTAATATTATCAGTATCAATATTATTATTCGAGACTTCATTGGGTTTTCATCTTTATACTGCAAAATGGATGGTTATTGGCAACTATCAAATGCGTAAAACTGCCATGTTCACATTGCCCTAAATGCACGATACGAAAACACTGACACTGGTTTTTAAATACGGTAACACCCAAAGGAGGATGCCAGATTATGATAATGCCTGTCACTATTATGAAAATTAGCAATTGCCAATTAATAAAATGCATAATTTGCAAGATCATACCTCTACCATAAGGATGACGACCTATTGGATGAATATCATATTCTGCAGTTCTGTGAGAACATAAAATAGAAATGAAATTAGGTATGAGCTATGCCATATCTCAACAGTACAAAATAAGTGTTCAGTGGCGGTAATGGATCGTGGCTCTCATGCTTCCTTCACAGTCCAACTTGGCCCAAATTCATTTTTAGTTAAAAAATTAGTAATATTATTGTCCGGCCCTTATTGACCCCAATCCTTAACATTACTAGGCTAAATTTTAGGACCCTTTAACACCCCTCAGTCTCAGGGTCTCAACAGGGGCAAAGCCAGAAAATTTATAGAGGGGCAGATAGTAATAAATAAGTTTAATTAGGGGAGCCAAATTTTCATTTTCCTTTGTTTTATAAGGTAAAATTTTGTGTATTAAATATGGAGTGCATCTAGTCCCTCCATCCCAAAATGTAGATCGTTTTGACCTTCCTAGATACATATATTTTACTACATATCTAGATGCATAGCTATGTATCTAGAAAAGCCAAAACGACCTACATTTTGGAATAGAGGGAGTAGCATAGGGGTGCCTGGCCCCCCCTCCATCCCCTTTCCGTCGTTGCCCAGGTCTCATGGACTACAGAACCTAGAATTGGGGCCTTGGAGTTCATTAGCAATGTATCGCGTGAACAGTAACCGCTGGTGCTATTGCGACAGGCTTACTGGCAACAATGTCATGCTGCTTTATCCACTGTTACCAGAATCATGGTTCACCGGGCTTGTGGTACAGGTTTGTGGTTCACAGTTCGCCAGTCGCCACTGCTAGGGGTATACCTTTTTTGGTTCATTAATTGGAAATGGGCTCACAAATCAATGATTGGGCTCATGATTCAGAATAACATTACAAAGAGAAAAGGGGAAAATGCAAAGAAATGGAGACCACTAGTTAACAGGCCCAGCCCAACAATTAATCATCCAGCCTTAGCATCACAACCTCCCACACCAAGCTGGCATTTATTGGCACATTTAGCTCAACTTCTTACGTAGCCCTAGTCCACTCTTCAGTCCAACTCTGCACCCAAACCTGCAGCAGCTTCCGCTCGTCTCTTTTCTCACTCTCTTTTTCTTCCACAAACACAGCTTTGCTGCCACCATGAATTCCTCACTGCTGGCCATCATCTCTAACCTAATAACTAGTAAAATGGATAGCCTACATCAGCCTCATCTCTCTGGTGCCCTTGGTTTCCCAACAGCAGACTGCGCTGCAGTGATGGAAGGGTCTCACCTCCTTTATCTTCATCTTCCCATCCTCAACTCTAACGTCCATGGCAGGGTCCCAACAGTGACTCTTATGTCTCAGCCTCAGTGCTGCTGCCATCTCCGATCTCCTCAGCCCCTCACTCTTCATCCATTTCGGTTCAACGAGGCCCCGCATACCAACCACCATTTCAGAGCAATTCAGTTCACAAGCGATGAATGGTGTGGCCTCCCTATGCAGTTCTGGTAACTATGGGTTTGCTTGCCCATTAAGTTATTTATTAGGAAGTTAGGGATGCGATGTTAAGATTAAATTATATTAGATATAATCTCTTAGTTACTTGGCTAATAAGTAATCTTCTCCATAAAAGGAGGAGGGCCATTAATAAAGAGGCAACCAAGGACTAAGAAGGAAAAGCCGCCTCCATGCAAAAAATCAGACACATAACATTAACAATATAAGCGAAAAATCAAAAACGAATGAAACCTCCGCCGATCATATGCATGTGTGCTGTGAACTCGACTTGCAGGAGGGATAAATCCAGCGTGAGGTTTCTACAAAGCTCATGCAAGAGTAACTTATATAAATAAAAAATTGTGAGAAATTTGAGGGTGAAAGTAGGAATCTCAAGATCTAAAACTTTCAAATACCAGATCAGAGGCATATGCTTTAGATCTCGAACCTCTATCCACATTACCTGCATATTCAGGTATAAGAATCAGTTCTTGCTCATCAAATGAAGGATCAATGAATTTGAATTATCGAAGAGGACATACTATTGTTATGTGCTTTCTTCAGTGGTCTTTCGTTTATATAGATATTTTGGTTCCTTCCAGCTCTCCTTTTCCTTTTGGAACTGTTAGATGTTTGCGATACTCCAGCACCTTGATATGTTCGCTGGCTCTCATCAATATTACCTGCGCACTCATTACTATAAGAAACAGTTTCATTCATCATTAATATCACAATGAGTTATGAGAGAGAACATACGATTATTTCGCGCTTTCTTTGGTGGTTTTTGGTTTACAGAGGTATTTTTGTTCTTCTCAACTTTCCTCTTCCCTTCAGAAGGTTTGGATGTTTGCAGTACTTCTGCAGCACCTTGTCTGGTTAGTTTTATATCATAATCATTTGGTAATTTACTTGGTGAATTCGTCTTCCCAAGGACCTCCTTTGTCCAAGAGCTAAGATTGTTCTTATTGCCTTTTGGCAATTTATGTGGTGAATCCTTATCTACAACAACCTTCCCTGTGTGACCGTTTTCCTTTTTAGACGTAGTAGCACCTTGTGAAGCTACACCACTATTGACCTTTGAACCACTTTTAGGCCGAGCAAGACATGCAGACAACTAAGTCACAAAGGAATCCATGTCAGAAGGTTAGCCGAAACAGCTGAGGCTTAAGAAAACAGGATATATGGTACCTTGAAGCCTCCATCGACAATCTTCGCATTATTTATTCCTTCCACACAAGCTAATGCACTCTTGCTGGATGAGAATTCAACAAAAGAAAAGGTTTCACTTCCCATATTCTTTGATATCTGGAAAACGTCAACTTTCAGAATCTTCCCATATTGTTGACAGCATTCTTTAACTTTATCCTCATCCCAAGAAAGAGGGACATGTTCCAGGTACACTTTTTTAGCCTACAAAGAATACCAGCTGGTTATGAAGAAATGACAATTATTAATGTCTGGTAATGTCATATTAACTTCATTTACAATTATACTGAGAGACCAAGTATGATTTGTTAGTCTGTATTATGCATACAAAATATAGTTCATAACTCGGTTGGTGGTATGCAAAAGGCAGTAAGTTTCCTACTGATTTGACATAACCTTTTGGATAACGCATACCAACATACAAACTTCTCGTTTTCTTAGTCAAAGGTTATATCTAGGAAATCACAAACCAAAAAATGGTTCAAATCAATTCTTTGTACACAATAATCGGTTCCAAAAAACGTAGTTATCACGGTCAGTGCAATAAAGCTCACACTTAATTGCCGGAGTATGTTGATTATCCTAACCAAGAATAGATTATAGAAACAAACAGATATTACGCATATATTAACGGAAACAAGATTCTCAAAATATGCAGTACTTGAAGAGTTTAAACATGGCAGTGAAAGGCTAATAGAAACTCCGTCCAGCGATGTTAACAGGACGTTCGATCTGGTAAGCTACTAAGCTTCACCAGCACAACTGCTGATCGCATTCAGGAAGCTATAAGATTCTCACTTGGTTTTATGGGACTTTGATAAAAAGATACTTTAGCACTGCCAAAAATAACATCTGGTTTCATTAACCGTCGAAATGCTGCTCTGGCATAGTAATGCGAGGAAAATTTAAGAAAAGCAAATTCTCTGCTTCTTCTCTTTGAAGTGGGAAAAATTATCTTGCATTCTTGAATTCCAACACTTTTTAAGGTGGTCAGCACCTAAAACGAGTGAAAGAAAATATAAAGTAAATTATAACAGTTGTACAGCAAGTGATGATTGGCAGAATTCTGAATTTTAGAGAGAATACAACAAGTTAAATAAAAATAAATAATAGTGAAGTAGGGGGCGGGGGTAAGGCAGCCCCCGAGGTAGAAAACGAATAGTGAAGTATTTAACTGAATAAACGAAGTGTGAATAAAGGCCTAAACACTTACAACTTTCTGAAAATAGAATTCGGGGTAGAAAAGTATTTCATATTATTAAAAAAGATCAAATTTTCAGTGCCACAATGTAAATAAGCCAAGACACCTACAATATCTTAACAATTTTCAAATTTTCTGGATTTGACAATAGATGACATTTTTGTAAAGATGCAATCACACATGTTGCATCTAATTAAGTCCTTATACACTTCTGAATCTTAGATTACTTATCATTTCATCAACAATGGCAATATTTATATTTATCAACCTATGTTACCAATATTTATAGAGGTAGGTATTTCATCCTTCCACTGGCTGCATTAAATAACTATCATTTTAGTATAGATTTATTTGTTTAAGCAAGGTAAAAAATCAACAGCTTCTCATGGTGGTTGGACTCGGGACCTGACTAGCCTACTATTGGTTAATTATAATAAATGTAAATAAACTGGATAGTTCAGACTACCATCCACATATGAATTCTAGCTATATTTTTATCCCTTCAACAAAATCAAACAGTTCAAAAAACTTATGTTTGGAAAATAGTATTCTAGCAAAATAAAGAACATTGAGAAAAGACCTTTGCAATATCTTCCTCAACACAGTCTTTAGGTAATCCATCAACAAATATTTCAAGACCTCCAGCAAGTTCAGAGTTCTGCGCATCATTACTTTTGCTTCCATCGCTATCATTGACTTTGCTCAATTGATCAGCAACTTTATCCTTATTCATGTTGCCACATTTACCATGTTCCTGTTTGGATACTTCATTCATATCTGCAGTAAATAGATGGAAATTGCTGATCTTTTACTACTACTGAGACATTAGACTATTATTGTAGGGCACAGAAATATTATACAAATGAATGGAACTGCCAAAGATTTACCACTTACCAGGTAGAAACATATTACACTGAGTCAAAATAAATCTTCAATAAGAGGCTACTTTGCTAAAGAGATCTTAATATTCCTACATGTAAATTACAATAAAAAATTTAACACTTGTGACCTTCTTTGCTTGGGAGTTGGGACAAAATGCTTTGGTTGTTGTTGTTATTTTTCCTCCCAATACTTGATCATGTGATTTCAACAGAGACGAAAACTAGAAATGAACATTAACTTTGAAGGGATACGATTTTAGACACCACTCTGTTCAAAGGTTAGCCCACAAAATTTGGAGAAGATAAAGGGCATGTTTGGTTCATGCCCAAGTATTCCTTACCAAAATTGAGGGCAACACCAAATAGTTGGCAAAAACATGTTTGGATTGCTACGTAGCCAAATTTTGCCAACCTATTAAATTGTCACTTTTTTTTTACATCGAAATATAGTCAAGTGAGATCTCATTTTGTGCATTTAATTGCAATGAACATATATGTGAAATCATAAATTGGATTTATCCTTTGAAAGATATTAAGTATTGAAGATTTATCTAAGAATTCTGAACTTTGTGCACCCACTGCAGGGTTGACACCTCATCATGCATTGGCATGCAGCGCCGCCAAATCTTGGGCGAGCGTTTTGCTCGCCCACGGCGCAAACTACCGAGACCAAATTTTTATTGGCGTCTACGCTGGGAATGAAACTAAACAGACGCCAACTTTTATGGACACACCAAATTTTTGGTAAGGCTGCTGTTGGCAGCAACCAAACGTGCCCAAACTTTGCGCTGCCATTTAGGTGTCCAAAACACTCAAGAATCCTAACCAAATATGCAACAACCATGAACAATCTTTATAACAAAGCCTGGAACTCTTGAATTTCTTATACAGTGTACATACAATGTACAATAATTTTTCCGTCCAACCTCCCACACGGCACCTGAACACTAGCATTTCAAACCATACACACACCGCACATCTACACAAACAAAAGGGACTACCAGAATAACATTTAGAAGTTCATATGCATATCAACATGAGATAGCTTCGACGTACCTTTCGCCGCGGATTGATCCACCAAGCCTTTCTCGTCAGCACGGTTGCAATCCTCCTTGCCATCTTCCACCTCCTCCTCGACACCGTTGCAATCCTCCTTGCCATCTTTCACCTCCTCCTCGACATCGTTGCAATCCTCCCCCTCTTCCACCTCCTCGGGCTCCTCTTCCGATGCCTCGGCCTCCTCGGATTCCTCATCCAGCCCTTCCTTCTCCCCCTCCGGCTCTTCGGGTTCGTCCTCCTCCCCAGCCTTCAACACGACCAGGGACTCCATTAACGCCGCATCCACCCCATCCGCAGTATCCACCTCCCACGCGTCCCCTTCCGCTTCCTCCTCATCTTCAGCCTGCTCATCAGGATCCTCCTCAGGCTCCACCTCACCGTGCTCCTCAACAGCAGCCGCAGCCCCCACATTCATCTCCTCGCCCGCTTCAACCGCTGCCCCAACATCGGCCGCCGATGGGGTTTCTCCCTCCGTCACGGTGGGCGCCAGAGAGGTCCCATCGTCGGTGGTGGAAGCGGTCATCTTGACTTGGTGAATCTAGGGTTTCTGATTCGACGACAGAATTGGGGAATTGGAGACGGAGGAGGACAGAAAGGCTCTCGGGCCTTGAGGAAGGGTGGCTGGCTACTGGCTGATGAGCCTTATATTAGAAAAAAAAAACATCTACGATTTACGTCTAAGGCAATATCGTAAATATTGGGCAACTATATTATTATACGTCTATAAGGCAATATCCGTAAATATTTACATTTACATATATATACAAAACATTTTGAGATATCGTGATAGGACTTTATTGCTTCCTGTTTCAAAATACAAACGCTACTATGATTTGGAAAAGTCGAATTGCATAAACTTTAATCAACAACTAGCAAATATGCCCGTGCGATGCTACGGGATGAGCACGAACGCGAGACGGGCTATTACTTGCAGGACAAGTATCATATTGGAAAGATGACATGAATCATGGTCTTTTTGGTTTCTTTTTTGTTTTATTTCTTTTGGACATGAGAGTTCACCCATCGACGGTGTCTCATGACGGACCACAAATTAAACTACCACAGAAACGGTCGTTTCTTTAGAAATAGGAGAGATATCATAGTGTGTATGCGTTGCTTATGGTTAGAAGCTAATTCTATTATTTTATCTTTAAAACTCACATAGTTTTTTATTTTTATTCTATTTTCATTTCACATAATTGATTTTTATATGTTTAAAATTTTTGACTTATTATGCCCTTCTATTTAAGTCAGTGCGTCGCTAACTTTTTTTGCATCTCTGCATATAAGACATGGGTGACATGGTTGATTGCCGCTCTAACGATTTGCTTGGGGCGACGCAGGTGTTTGGTTGCCTGTATATGCCTCATCCAGGCTCACCGGATGCAACCTTCCGCTGTTTGGTTGCCTGTATTGGCTTTTGAGCCTGGCTCATGGGATGCCAAAAGGACCTCTCAGCCTGGCTCCACAGATACGTAGATTTTGGGCGTTTCTGGAGAGCCAGGCTCGCGGGATGCAGCTGCTTACTCGGTTGATGATGTGATTAGTACTTGATTAGTATGTTTCAAAGAATATTAAGATGTAATAAGATAAAAATAAGGGTTATTAACGGTGTAATTTTATAAAATAAATATTATAATATTATTATTTATTATTTTGTATCATGCAATATATGTTCATGTAACCAACCAAACACGATCTCTTATCAGCCAGGCTCTTCTCATACAAGCAACCAAACACTCTGCCATTGCATACGTTCAGCCTGACTGAGTTGAGCCAGGCTCTCAGATACGAGCCAGGCTAGAGCATGCAGGTAACCAAAAGGACCTGGTGCGTTTGGTTGGTCGCATAAGCTTAACCTGGCTCGTATATGTGAGACAGGCCCATCTCAGCCAAGCTGAGTGCATGCAACGCGTTATGTCTGGTTGATTGCATGTACTGAGACAAGTTGAGAAGAGATATTGTTTGGTTGTCTGCACGAGATTACTACAAAAATTATTAAATATTCACCTCCATGATTTTAATTTTATATAATCGTACTCTAATAGTCTTTATTCACATTATTATTGTCTTAAAATTCTATAAATATATTTATATCACTTAATACACGCTAATTACCGTACTAATCACGTCGTTATCTAAACAACGGTAGGACGGTGCGAGCCAGGCCGCTGGAAACGGAGGCCAAGCTCGTTTCTCGGGAGCCTGGCTCGACCGCAGCATCTTCATCCGGCCGGCGCTCTGACGAGCCTGCATTGATGCGAGCCAGATGCAGGCAGTAGCGTAGCAGGCTTTTGTAGGTGGCCAATGGCAATTCGCGTGGAGTACAAAAAGGTGCAGGGGCGTAGGGCGTGCATGGCTCGGATTGGTTGACGGGGAGAGAAATTTTTTTCCCGTCGCAGGCGGGCCCACACACAGTGGCACAAAGAGGTACACGACGTACCAAAGGTTCCTCTCTTTATAATTAGGAAGAGATTAATCACATTGTAGCTTATTTGGTACTCCTATATTAATTTGTTTATGAGTAAGTACTTTTACATATAAATTTAACGGTAATGCTTCGGAACAGGCGTCCGACGCATCGGACGCCCACCCCAGCGACTCACTCATGTTGCGGTGGGATATTTTTTCTGTTCATTTGTTTCAGTAGGTACAAAATAATGTTGCAACAGAAGTGGTCCTCCAAATCAATGCCGGTGTTACGTCTAGGAAGTTATTTTTGTTGCGATAGACATACGGTGATGTTGCAATAGAGTTCTAATTAGATTTTTTACATGGTGGCTCGAGCTGGAAGAAGACCTTCTCTTCGGCTCCATGTTGCAGTAGTACTTCATTTATGGTGTTGCAATATCTTTTTTTGAAATGTTGCAACTCTATGATTTTGATATTACAGTAACTTTGTTTTAATATTGCATAAATCGATGGAGGTTACATGAAACCGAGCTAATTTTTTTTCAATGTTGCAGCTGCATAATTTTGATGTTGCCATAGCCTTGTCTTGATGTTGCATTAAATTTGATTGAATGTTTCATATGAAATTCGGTTTGATGTTTCATGAAACATGCTCTCATGTTGCGGCGGGAATTTTTACTCAACTCCCGTAGCAACTAGATGATATCCGATGGCGTGCGTTTGTGCACGTGCCCTGATGTTGCAACCGATGCCTTTTCATGTTGCAGATATTGTTTTATAATGTTGCATATGTTATTTTTAAATGTTGCAAAAAGTTCACATGTTGCATGCAACATTACATACATGTTGCGGCGGAAATTTTACTTACTACAGTACCGTCCGATATTTTGAGCGCCGTCGGACGTCCGGGCGCTAGCTTAACCGTAAATTTAATAATCTCAATTGGTAGTATTACTAGCAAATGTTCCTATACTCCCTCTGGTTTGGTAAAGAAAGTCGTTTTGGACAAGGTTTGAGTCAAACATTGGGAATATAAATCATGAATAACTTTTGAGTCGTTGAGTTTGGAAATGTGAAAATTATATAAACAGATTCGTCTTGAAAATTACTTTAATAAAAGTATATATGCATAACTTTTTAAAAAATATTTTTATAGAAAAAAGAAGTCAAAGTTGTGCTTTGGTGACCGTGTCGCTGTCCTAAACGACTTCCTTTACCAAACCGGAGGGAGTACGTTGCTAGGGGTAAAAAGTACTTCTTTAATGAAGGCGCGTGGGAGCCATGAACGCCACTGATCCTGGATTCGATGTGATGCACAACAAATGAGAGATCCTTGGTAGACGACACTGCGTCCACGAACAGCAGCGGGTCGACGACGGGGATACGAGTGATTGGAGATGACGAAGGAATGTGCATGGTGCGAGACAGCCAGAGGAGGTGAGGTATAGTGGGTTGATTGATACCGGTGTATTGCTATGGGAAGGGGACTTCGTAAGCAAAGTCGAAAGGGAGCAATGGATGCTGCCAATTCCGCATCGTGAGAAGAACAATAGAGAGAGATTCTTAGTAGACCTTAACATGACAGGGATGCGAGCGGCGTATAAAGATGAAGATGAGTGTGTGGTGGTGCAGGACGAGGGAGGAGACGAGGTATGATGAGTAGACAAATACCCATGCATTGGTACGGGTCAGGGGACGTCATGAGCGAAGGTGCGCAGGAGTCATGGACCCCTCTAATAAGGAGTAGGACGAATGAGAAATTATCGGGGGCGTAAAAACGATGGCGGGGATGCAAGGAACATGAGAAGACAAAGGGGTGTGTGTGGCGATGTGGGACGATGAGAGTAGATGAGACACCGCGAGTATATTAATGCCGATGTGTTGCTGTGGTAAAGGGGGTGTCGGGTGTATATTACGTGTATATTGATACCCATAACAGTCACAAACGTCATCGATTCTTCATTCTATTAGTAGCATGACAAAATAACATATCCTCGATATATGCTATGCCTAAGAATGACGGCGGGACGACGACAGTGATGCGAGCACCGTGAGAAAATGAAGGGTGCGTGCAATGATGCAGGACAACGAGAGGAGACGAGGTAATTCGTATTGGTAGATGATACATCCTGCACTTTTTTAAACAAATACAATATAATAAAGGTTGGTGGAGTGATTTCTATAAATATTAGGGTTTTCTCACATTATGACGTATCGCTGAATCAATCTTTCTCTATATAACCTATATAATTGGTACCCACTAACAAGCCATGGTTAGATTTCTCTCAACATGCAACCATTCCACGTCATCATCCACTATGCGCCATATCACTATCCACTATAAGACATGTCATCATCCACTAGACCATCTATTTATTCTTCAACCGATTTTCTATGACCACATTTTTGTGAGTAGCAATTACAAATTACAGGAGTAAAAGTTACATGTATGATCAGTCATACTTCCATATATAATGTTTACTAAAGAATGTTGCAATGCAATCACTTTGATGTTTATACTTTCACATTTCACTTTAAAAAATTTGTTTAACAAATTCCCACAGCAACGCGCGGGGTATCACCTAGTTTTATCTATAATACCCCTATTAGCAATCCACTAAAGCAATTCTCTGAACTCTCATCCACCCACGTCATCCTCCACCATCGTAAGCCTGCTGCCGCCGCGCCCCCAAGCCCGCCGCCGCCCCCTCGCCTGCCCACCACCGCCCCCTCACTTCCCACCCACCCGCCACCTCCCCACTGCGCCATCCCCTCACCTTCTCCACCCACGCCTCACCTCCTCCGGCCTCCACTTGCCTGCCTCTATAAATCGTCGGCTCGGGCCCGAGAGAAAGAGAACAGAAGGCGGCGCATGGCGGGGCCATGGCACGCCGGCCATGGCGCGGCCACACAAGCACCGCCGGGCGGGATGCAGCTCGGGCCTTGGCAGGCGCGCAGCAGGAGCGGTCGAGATCCGCCGCCCGCTGAAGCATCCACCGAGCACAGCAGCCTGCAACCTCGCCGCCGCCACCACCAGGGAGCGGATGAAGGCACAGCACCAGAGAGCGAGTAGCAGCGCAGATCGCGTCCGCCGCCACGCTGAGCTCGCCGGGATCGTCCACGCCCGCACTCGCACACCTCCCGTGCGAGGAGCCCGCCGAGCCCGTCGTCGGCGCTCCCGAGCGCAGCGTTCCCCAGCCACGCCCGCGCCCTCCACCAGTGCTCCCGCTGCGGAGGAGCTCAACGGCCTCGCCCGCGTCGGCCACCGATGCTCCCAGGGAGGACCTCGGCGGCCTCTCCCAAGTCTGCCGCCCTCGTCGTGAAAGAACTTTGGGAGGGGGGAGGACTTTGACAACTACGGCGGCGGTCGGCGGGAAGAAGAGATGACGCCATGGCTGGGGCGCAAGTGGCACTGGGGAGCATGCCGTCGGCGTGGGAGCGGCGCCGGCGGAGCAAGCGCAGGTGGCCGCGGCGAAGTCAAGCGGTGAAGCCTGTGTCGCCGAGCTGAGCAGATAGAGCGGAAGACGATGAGATAGAAAGAAGCACTTGAGTGCTCGACGGCAAGGAAAGGATAAGGTTAAACCGCGTCGGAAAAAATAAAAATAGAAGCTATCGTTTCCCTTCTCTCTGTTAGAAATCAGCTCACACAATCTCAGACACAGAGACACGAGATGGCACAGAGTGGAGGAGAAGAGAGTTTCTGTATTCACTGCTTGGATTTTTTCCACTCCTTACAGCCATGACAATGACCTCCTATTTATAGGAGGGGGTATATGAGTACATATGTTTTTAGAGTGTATGAACTGGTTGAAATCTTCTCCTCCTCTTCATTTAATTGGCCATCATCAAAGTGCCTTTGTTCACATACTGTAGATAGACTTTGATTCATAACACTCCCCCTTGGCCAATTGAATGTCATGTGTATGCATCGTTAAAAACTCCCCCCAAAAACCCAGTGGAAAAAAGGGTAGGAGAAAAGAGTACACCACATGTTTCACTTATGTTGCACCTATTGCCTCGTTAAAAACCTTGCATGAGAAAAACCCAGTGGGAAAAAACTCATCAAGGGAAAAAGAGTACAACAGTTGATGTTACGTCGGTTCTCCAGGACCGACCCATGATCTTCAGGATCACAATTATGGGCTGTAGTTTTAGGGTTGATCTCCCCCTGAACCCTTCAACTCTCTAAGTCGTCTCATGCCAATTCCACG